>VZTI01003931.1:589584-613139 GCA_013397865.1 Struthidea cinerea | reverse complement strand
TGGCGGGGCCGGAGCCTTTGTTCGGCCGCGGGCTCCGTGTGCTCGGCGGCCGTGGCTGCCCCGTGCACCCCCCCGTTCCTTTGTGAGAGCCCCGCAGGGCTTGTGCCGGCGGCGGTGGGCGGCGCGGCCGCCCCCGGCCTCGCCTTTCTCCCTGCCCCGCTGGCTGACGAGTTCCTGGGCGAGGGAGAAGTGCGCACACATGGCAAGCGGCAAGCTTCCCCTTGTCCTCGTGTTGCACGGCGGCAGGGTCGGGTCGGGTGGTGGGCACGGTTCCCCGGCGCTTTTCCAGTCCTGGGGAGTGGGAGTGTTGGTGGGGGGGAGATGGGTAAATCTGCGGAGCTTGGGTTTATTTCCTTCTCGGGCCGGGTGGCTCAGTGGAGCAGGCATGTGTTGCCTTCCTGTGCTGCTGAAAAATACATGTGGTTCCACGCTTGTAATTTCCCCTCCCTTCAGATGACTCAAGGTCTGGATTTTGTTAATGAGCCTCTGAGCTCTTACTCTGATGTTCTCCTTCAGGGCCTTTTCCAAAAAGGTGTCGTACAGGGATTTGTCTTCAGTGCCTGAAGAGGGGGGATGTGTAGCTTGTAACACAAAGAATGTGTGACGGACGGAGAAATAACTCTGAAAACACATGAGTTTTCATCATCTTTCCGTTACTCTTCAAGGAGAGACTTGAGTCACATTTGATAAAATTGGCAGTCTAATGAAGTGCTTGCTTCCTGTGACATCAGTATGTTCAGTGTGTTTTTCCTTTGTTATAACAGTAGCGTTGATAACTTAGTGGTTCAAAGGGCCATGAATTTTGCAAATGTTACAGTTTTTGTTGACTTCAGAAGCTGATTGTGCTCACCTCTAAAGGCTTTGCAGATGTGCTCTAGACCATTTCTCCACCTTGTCGCCGCCATAAAAAAGGTGTATTCCCAATTCATAATAACTTGTTCAAGATAGATTTTGTGTAAGAGCAGACTGCTGGCAGGAGAATACTCCCATATAGTAAAGAGGTGCTAGGCTGTGTGGAGGGAGTTGCAAAAACTTTGGGCTTCAAGTGTGGGATTACAGTGGAAGATGATGATGGTTACCCTCAGGTGAATCCAAATGAGAAGAGTACTGCAGATGTCATGAAAGTCAGCGTGCCCTGAGCATATTTGTCAGATCTGACAGCAGTCATTTAGGTTCTGTTGTAACAGAAATTAATTTAAGTTTTTTGGGACAAACTCCTGCTGTATTATTGCATGGTCATTTTTGATGCAGGTGTTTTGAACAGAGGTGCTCAGTGGAGTGGTCCAGGTTGGTTTCCTTGCAACAGCAATACCTGACCTTGGTGCCAAAGTGTATTTGGGAGGTAATTCCAGGTGAGTTGAAACAGATAGGGAAGAAGAGTTGGTAGAAACTAGAAAAAAGGAATTTCTGGGGAAGACACGTGAAGTAAATGGCTTACAGAAAAGACAGAACATGCTGAACTTTGGGCAATTGCGTAGTATAGCAGTATTGGAGTTGTTATGGGTTTCATATGCAAGAGGTGTAATTTTATATACAAGAGAGCTACTTAATCCAAAATATGAATATTTTTGACAATAGAGCTTGACTTAATTTTTCTAATCCTGTGTTTCTTGACAGCACAGGCTACCTTCCTGTTAGCAAAGCTTGCTGAAACTGCTTACATGTGCATAACTTTTTCAGAAATAACCACCTCAATGAGATGAAAGGACTTTGTAAAAAAGTGCAGATCAAGTCTGAGAACTTCATTGCTGTGGCTTAAAAATACAGAAGTGTAATCAAACAAAGGAGTCCCTAAAAATTCCTTTCCTTCCTTCCTCCAGTGTTGTTTCTGTGTTCGTAGAGTATTAGATATGTAATGAGTGAAGATCTGGTGCCTGTTATGGTGAAACACTTCTGTCAGTCATATGCTGCCCCCTCCCCCTCCCATTTAGTTAATCAAAAATACAAAAAAATCCTTTAACCTTGCTTGTTTTATATTTTAGGTGCAGTCTTACAGCAGAGAATGAGTAAGTGTTTAGGACTTTGGTGTTTTGAGGAACCTGATTGGTGGCAACCTGTACATGAAAGTTGGAAGGGTGAGGTGAAACAAATGCCTGATAGTTATTACAATCAGAGAGCCACTGATGATCAGAGCATCTGGGATGACTAGAGAATACAGCAGGAAAAAGATATGTAACTGCATAAATCCACGGTTCTTTCATACCTTTCATACTGTTAGCTTTTCTGCCCCTCATCTTAGAAAAGATGCATTATTATTGGAAAAGGTTAACTGAAGAACAAGAAGATATGAATTATTTCAAAGATGATAAAGGATTCAGCAGTCTAGGACTTGTCAGCCTAGTAGAGATAATGGAACAGTGATATGATAAGGCTCTATAACACTCCTGTGGAGAAAGTAGGTGAACATGGAAGAGGAGGCACTCTGTCAAGTCAGACTTAGGTGCTAAGTTCAGAGCAAACAAAAGAAATTCGGTGTAGGGATTCGCGGGTATATTTGCTATACAATGTATACAATGTGAACTTAAGGGGAGGTTGGACAAGTATTGGAAGACAGATACATTGAGGTTAGTAAATGGATGAGCAACAGCCTCAGGAAATCTGATTTGAAAACAGCTGGAGGTTGTGAGTGTAAGGAGGAGGAGGAGTTGTATGCTTGTCTTGTTTTTCCTCTTCCCTCAACAGCTACTTACGGTAATTCTCGTTGCATTTTTTAAAATAGGGGTGGGACGTGGTAGTTTGTTTTCTATACAGTGGTGAGTTTGACAGTTCCACTTATGGTATTAAAACTGCTTGATACTGCATATGAATGATCTTAGTTCTAGCTTCTAGGTTTTGTCATTATGGTGTTCATTACCACGTAGTTTGGTGGGCTTCTTTGCAACAGCTGTAAGTAGCATTTAGAGGAATGTGTATTGCAGTTCTGTCTCTAGAAGTTTTGCAGGTAGTATTTTCAAAATACTTTGTTATCTTAAAGTAGATGGAAACTTTATTTGTTAGTATTTGATATTACTTCATGTGTATCAAAATATTTACAAGGTTGTAGGCCATGCAGTATACTTAAGTAATGGGTTTGTTTGTGTCTTCTTTCAATGAAACACATCTATTTTTATCATTAATTCTACTGTAGATGATGATAGAACTGAAAGTGGCTCTGTTGGAGAAGGGCATATTTCCAGGGATCTCCTTCTGGCTTTCCTAATCAAACCAGTAAAGTACTGTGGTCTGCCTTATAGTGTCACAGTGCTTTTTCTGAAGTGGCTATGTGGTTGGCTATAGCTTTTTAATTTTTTTTAACAGCTGTGCATGCACATTATCAGGTGGGTTACAGTCACTGTCCTCTGCTGCCATCTTATTTAACATGGGGCTTCTGTGATGTTAAGTCAAATGACAGTTCTCTGAAGAATATTATGCTGGTGCATATAAATTTTTTTTTCCTACTAATACTGTAAGCTCGAACTGGTATTTTCTTTTTATGGCTGGACAAGGGTAACTGAGGGTATGTTTGTACTGTATAATTGAGGACTGTGCAGGAAACTCTCCTCCCCCACAAGTTTGTGGCATCTGGCTGAACAAATGCTCTGCACAAGTTAGAGCAATACAGTTATCTGTGTGGCAGTGCCCTAGCTAAATAGCCCTGATCAGATAGAATTGTACTGGCTTCCCAGCCTTGCAGACTTGAAGCTATGACTTTGGAGAGACAAGCTGCTTTTCTGTGTTGTGCTGTTCAGGTACGGTGTGTACCTCGTACAGCTTGCACTGTGTTGTGGGCCTCTGTAAGCTGTTAAGTGTATGTCTGGCAGTCTTTCTGAGTTCTTGAAAAGTTACCATGGCTGTCAAAAACTTGTTTTATTTGAGAACTTTCATTACGCTTCATTGTAGTAGTTCTCTTTTCTGTCCAGAGTAAGCTGGGGGTGTACCAAGCTGAGTAGTTGTTGGTTTACATACATATCATGGATCTGCTTCTGCAGGTGACTTTTGACATGTCACCAAATTTGTTGTGGGCCTTTGAATATTGATGCCCTTTATGCAAGGATATCTGTTGCACAGGACCTTTAGTGGCCCTGGAGCAGCAGTAGTGCTTAGTAAATAGAACTGCTCTATAACTAGTGGTAGATAAAAAACCGGAGTATAACTCTTGAGTGTACTCAAACTTAGCTAGAGAAGGTCTCCAAAGAATATTGTCATGCTTTTGGTATAGCGCATTCTGGAATGATAAGGTTTAGGGGCACATCAGACTTTTTGCTAAAATGAAGATAGATGTCCAGCTAATGTTTTGAAATAGTGGTAGGAATAGTGAAGTTCAAATAAGTGTTTTGTAAATAAGGACACAGAGATGAGCAGCAAGTATTACTTAACCCTGTAGATCAGAAAATGTCTGAATGGTAAAATGAGAATTTTGATGCTTTTACAGATGATCTTACAGTATTCTTAAATATTTGCATTTCTAAATTTACGTTTGCAAAATTACCAGATAAAAATATTACTTTATTTTTAAAAAAGACCAACATGTGTTTAAAACGTTGCTTGCCAGCATATCACAACAGTTATTAGAAGGGATTTTCTGTCTAAGAGTCTTATGTGTGTTTGTGTGTGGCACCCTCAGAGTTCCTTGTTTCACTGGGAATTAAGTTCTCTGCACTGGTGTCATAACTTAGAAAATGTACATTTTAACCAGTAGATGGAGCTGTTTTAGTTATGTATCAGTGTGCCTATTTACCCAAGTTTGGAAAACTTTGTTTCCTACAGTGTTTTCAGTCATTTTGTCTTCAGAGGATGGCTTACAGTTTTCTTATAATTTCTTTACTTACAGAGAAGACTAAATGTTTTATTCTTCCAATAACAGTGCCAGGACTGTAGAGCAGGAAGGCTATTCCATTTTCATAAATGTGGAGAAAAAAGTGAATGCTTGTTCTTTATGGGAATTACAGTTGTCCGTGTAAATTGTCCAGTGTCACATGAGTAGAGCTGTATAGCCTTTGTATACCTTGTGTTGAGTGAAGTAACTTTTCAGAATATTGATCCATAGTGGTATTATCTGACAGTCTGGATGCTCTTGTGAATTCTGCTCAGGAAAGGCTGTTAGCTCAAAGTTTTTTGAGCTTTGTGAGATTTTGTTTTTCCTCCTCCAGCCCCTTAAACTAAAATGACTCAAAGCAATGTAATGAAATGGTTGTCCTGTTTGGATATACTGGCACCAGTTGTCTTATTTCAATACTGCTGGAGTGTTTCATAACCTTGAAATACCCCTGGCTTATTAATTGTAGCAAGTCCCATTTTAGCAGAAGCATTCTCAGTGCTGTACTCCTTGTATTATCTTGTATCTTCCTTCAGCATCCTCTTTTCTAAAAGTTTTTTTTGAGTTTGACTCTGCCCCTGCATTATAACCTTAGTAATGTACCACCTAGACCTTCCCTTTCCCCCACTCTGTCTTCTGCTTTGAAGATGATTTTAGATTAACACAATGCCAGCTTGAAGAGTAGGACCTTATTCAGATCTTCATTTGAACTCTCACTTTGTGAGGTATGGGTGAGTCATCTTTCCCAGAATCCTACTGTGAGAGATTTTGAGATTTCTTATGGCTCAGGGTTTTTGTTGTTGTTGTTGCTTGGTTGTTTGGGTTTTTTTCTTATTCAAACTAATTGGAAGTTTAAATTTTCTATGATTTACACAGAATGAATACTGATATTTTTCATAAGATGTTGTTGTGCTGCAAGGCATCTGGTCTTACTTCCTTGGCAGTAGTGCTAAGATAGTATCCTGAAATACCAGAATATTTTTAAACTTAAAAACAGACTTGAAGGTTTTTTTTAAACTTAAGTAGTTGCTTCCGGATTGGGCACCTGTTGTCAAACTGTTGCCCCAGTTTAACAGAATGGCTGGAGGCTGCCTCCAAACAAACTGAAGCTTCCTGTGAATGAGGCATGTGGGCAGAAGCTGTGGACAGGAAGTGGGAATTACAGAGAAGCATCCCCTGTGTGTTGGAATTGTGCAGTTTGACCTACTCTGGCCTCTGCTACTGTTGCTCTTACAGTGCAGCTATAGTACTGAGGATCTGGTAGCTGAGATCTGCTTTCAGGTGGGGTGAACCGAGGACTCATATGAAAACCCAACTGTTTTTTTCAGTTACTATGTTTTTACAATGGGGGCATGTGTGTATTAAGAGTGTGTATGTGGAAATAATGTCTTGAAAAACTATGCTTCCCTAAAATGTAAAGTGAAGATTTATTTTTTCCCTTACTCGTTTTTGCACTAGGCTGATTTGTTTTCATTTTCCATGACTAATGTCTACTAAATGTATGATGGCTGTATCTTGACTGGGATCTATTTTGGGATGAAGAAAAAGGCAGCTAAGTTACTGTGAATACCTAGGTTATGGCAGGGGTAATGATACCAGTAATTCCTTGCTAGAAAAAGTTAAGAATTTGCTTCCACAGAAAGTGCTGCCTCTGAACATCATGAGCATACTCCTTGTTTCACTAGCATATTATAATCAGAAGACCAGAGAATCTCTAATCAGCCTGCTTTGCATGTATATCTTTGTTACCAAAGAACAGAAAGAGGTTAAAGCAAACCTGTTCACAGAGGTGTTGCAATAGAATCTCGTTTGGTGTCCATTTCTCAACTGTGACTGCTTCTCAGTGCAAAAGTTGTGTTGCTACTTCAAGAGATTCACGTTGCTGTGTTCTGGATCTCAAAAATCATGCTAAGTGGAAGCATGTGTGATTCCTTTATTTCAGATAGGGTTATGAGTAGGCTAGTACAGCTAGTAAATCACATTTATTGCTAACTGATCAGATTTCAAGTTTGTATTTAGAAGCCCCAATTCTTCAGATTTTCTCTTACATTTTTAAGTAAAGGCTAGCAGATGCTGGTGTGAATAACACCTTGTTGTACAAAGATTTATTTTCTGTTTCTGCTGTATAACTTCACTTTTGGATGAAAAAATTAAAGTGTGTTTTCTCCGCTTCGTAGTGCCCTTCACATCAATTATTACTTTCAACCACAGCAGAGCTCTGGCTTATCTAATTCCATCCCTTCCCAGTTAGGTAATGTCTATATATTCCTCCCACTTCTGCTTCCACCTTTCATGTATTCTGTTTTGCATTTGGGCTCAGCTGCAGGTTCCCTTTTCTTTCACACTGGTCCATTGTCAGGCCTGCTGGAATTCCTGCATGCAGGAATGGTTCCTGTTGTGCTTTGTGGATGTTGTCCTTGAAGATCAGCCAGTACTCACAGGCTTTGCCTTCACCCTTTGTTGTCTTCTGGGAGGGTCTGCCAAGCAGATCCCTGGACAAGGTGAAATCTGCTCTCCTGAAGTGCCATGTTGTAACTTTCTCCCGGGTTGTGCACTGTGTGCTGTAGTATTTGTCTTTTTCCCTCTCTCAGGACTTTAAACTCTGCGATTTTGTGATTGCTGCAGCCAAGGCTGCTCTTGGCTTTCACATCTCCATCTGCTTCTTCTTTGTTTGTGAGCAACAGGTCCAGCAGAGCATGTTCACTAGTTGGGTCATTGATGACTTGCACCAAGAAGTAATTTTCAACAAACTCAAGAAAATTCCTTGAGTGCTTATGTTTGGCTATACCTTACCAGCAGATACTAGTGGTTTTAGGCCCTGGAGTGTCTGCAATCAAGAAGCTTCCTTCAGCTTTCAAATGAAGGCTTTTTCTACAGCTCCTTCTTAATCAGGAGGTCTGTGGCAGGCACCTAGTACAAAGTTGCCCATGTTGGACTGTTCTCTGATCCTTACCTATAAGGTCTTCAATGCCTTGTCACTCATTCCAAGCAAAGCAGGGTGTGTTGCAGCCATCCCATTGCATAGATAGAAACCTACATTCCTTACCTTTCCAGGCTGTTTTTTTAAAGAGCCTCTGATCTTCCATTGTAGCACCTCAGCCATATGAGCTGTGCCACCATCACTCTCTAATTCCCATAAATTTATAGCTCTGCAGTGGTGCATGGACTAAGTCCTGTTGTTTCTCATACTGTGTACGAGCACTTGAGATGGGCTCACAGACAGGCCACTTCCACAAGGGAAGTGTGTGAGCCTCGTGAGTTGTGCTCCCACGTCTTCACTTCTCAGTGTGACAACCTTTGTCCACCATGCCCAGTTTAAAGTCATACTCACAGGCTTGTTGTGCCTGGTAACAAAGATACTCTTGCCACACTTTGTCAGATGGACTCTTCTTCCTGGAAAAGGTTTCTGCGGTTGTAGCATAAATGCTCTGCTAACAACCATATACTGACTGTCTGGATGCATCTACTCTGCCCTAAGCCTTTTGCTTTTCACTGGAGAGACTGAGAAACACCGCATGGGCTTCCTTGCCCACAGTGCTCAGTAGTCATTCTTTATTTGCTCAGTAGTTGCATTCTGGAAGTGTCACTGCTGTCCTTATGGATAAGCAGGAAAGCCCAGTAGTCTGAAGATTTGATGAGCCTCAGTTATTCCAAAACGTTGTTCAGCAAACAGCAGACCTCCCAGGACCTCCTGCTTATGTTATCTTTCCTATTGTGCCATGTGTTTATCTCCTCCTGCAGCTCTTTCACCTGGCCTGCTCAGCACCTCAAAGATAGCACACCTCCCGTAGGTGAGGGAGGCCACTGCAATTGACAGCAGTGATCCAGGGAGGAGCAGCGGGGGCTTCCTGCAGGCCAGCATCTGGATGGCGACATCCTCCCTGTACAGTTCTTGGAATTGGGATCTCTGATGTGCCTGTTCCTTTGGCTGGCGTTGGAGTCTTCACCTTGTAATGTGTTGTGTAAACTTGAAAGGTGTTCCAGAGCTCTTTGTAGCTTTGGCTGTGAACCACTGTGACATCTATTGGCTGAGCCCTGGTAGATTGATGTGCTGCACCCAGGTTTATATTGTGAAACTATTACACTGTACCATCCAGTTCTCTTCACAATATAGATTTAAAACACATGTGTTCATGTGAATGCTTTGGTCTACCTGCAGCTTGTTTTTGATAGGCATGTCATGTCAATATTACTTTAACAACTTCAGTACTGTAAACTTGTAATGACTGCTATTTCTTCAAGGCGAATATTCATTAACAATAATCATTAACGTTTTTAGTTGGCTGGTGCTGTTGCATTGGTCAATGTTGCATAACTTCTTGGCTTCTCAGCTTGGAGGGACCAAACACAGCAGATTTTCATGTTCATATTTTGCCAGATCATGTGCTTGTAATAATAGATATCTCTTTCCCTTACCTGAAAGTATTTAACGGCATTTATTAAATACCTCATTATGTAGACCAGAGACGGTTCTACTATACTGGAGATGCATCAGTTTTTGGAAAGCCTAAATTTTTTTTGCTTTTCGTTTGTGATATCTGTAAACATAAAATTCTTTACAGGTGGAAACACTGTGGCTTCAGTCTATGTTCTGGGAATTTCTTCGTGAGAGATTTTAGCTGAATAATGCTACTGGTGCTTACTAGGGCGAGACGAAACCAGAGGATCTTCTTTTCTAGTTGCTCCCCAGAAAGAATGTTTAAAAGAAGATGTGCTGTGGGTTTTCTGACTAACCCATGAAATCAAAGGACTGATTGCAAGCTCTTTATTTAGCATTCTGAGCAGCGTAGTAGGCTTATTTAGACTACTGCCAGATTTATTGTTTCTTTGTTTCTATTAAAGAAAAAAAAGCTATTGGAAAGGTTGTATTTCAACTTGCTGGTCTTTTTAGGCTACTGGTTTTTGGAATTTTTTTTTTTGCCTTTGGCTTGTATAGAACTGTTGTGCTTACATAATAGTATATCCTCACATGCATTTCTTTAACATGTCAAACATATTTCCAGACAGACTTTGTGTACAAAAAAGGAAATGAGAAACTTCTTACTGAATAGCCACAGTTGGTGTTCCTGTTAGTGGTAAATTCTTCATTTTGTTTGTCAAATGACTACACCCTACCAGCCATGAATTTTAAAACTGTTTATATAAAAACAAACAGATAGCATCTGATGATTGTTATGACTCATTTAAGGAAGTGATAAAACCCAAGAGTAGCAGAGATCCTTTCCTTTTTCAGCTTGTTTTTTTTAATTAACTTTGCTGCGCTTACGTACAATTGAGAGATATCAAAAAGGAAATTAATAAAGCAGATACACTTATAATTAATATTTGGTTGAATTGCAGATCGATAATGATTCATCTTATAAATTAAGTTTACAAAACCAACTTTAATTTTAGATTACAAAGACAAGCAATTTGATTAAAGCTATTCTAACTGATTTTTGTGGAAATCCTTGAGTTTTTAAAACTGCTGATATATGTCAGTCAGGAAAGGAAGAACAACATTTTCTTTTGCTTGTTGGCATCAGTGTTGCCATCCATTACCTGCCTTAACTGTTGTTGCTATATAAAATGCTTGCAGTTGCTTTATATGTTTTTAGAAACATAACCAGAGGGCTTTTTTCACCATATTGTGTAGTGTACTTTGTTGGATTGACTTTGACTGCTTTTACTGAAATATGTAAAGGTACATGGTTCTGTGTGTTGTAAGAATAAATATTCTTGGGCCTTGTTTTTATACACAGATGCTTTAGGCAGAGCTTCAACTGAAGAAGATAAGTTTATTGCAAAGTTGAGTGTATTTTTCCTGAAAGTCAACAGAATGAACATTTATTTTTAAACTAAGTAAAATAGATTTGAGCCTTTAGAGCAGGGCACACAAAAAAAGGTTACAAAATCTGATCACCAGGAAAGAGAAAAAATTAAATAGGGGTAGGATGCTAACTTTTTTTTTTTTTTAAATGGAACAGCTGTCCACCAAATGATTTTGACATGATGGGAAACCTTATTTGTCAAACAACATTTTGTTTTATGTGATTAAATGTACTTAAGTTAGTCCATTTATAGACACAAATAAATTCAAATTCTTTATAACGTTTGCATAGTGCAGATGGGCTTGGTAACCTGTTGGCTCATAGTTCGGGAAGAAGATGGCTATATTCTGTTGAGTGAAGCCAAATAGTGTTAGTCTGAGGCTTTAATTCTTGAGCATGAGTAAGTTGCCTTTGCTATAAAGATATAAATGAAGGGCAAAATATAAATAGGGATCTGAGGAAATTTGATATGCTCAAGGTCAAAGAATATACCTACTACTTGTATTCTGTGCTTCGCATTGACAGATCCTTTTGAAAAGCCAAGCAAACAAGAAAGTTCAGTGTGCTTTTTTCACTGGCAATGGGGCCAGCTTACTGTAAGCCATTTGGTATATGTGATTTTAGCTAGTCCTAATGCCGAAATAACTTGAAATATGCTGCTTTGTTAAATAAGATAATTAATTTCTTTCAGTTGCGTTCAGTGATTTGTTGTATGACTGGCTATTTGCTGTATTTGCATTTATGGTAGCCCAGGCTGCGTGTCTGATGATTATAAACTTCTGGATCCTGGAGTCAATGTAAAGGTGAGCATTTGCATGTGCAAACAGTCATCTTCAAACTAGGTCTACTTCCTAGTCCACATTTATCAGCTCTATAGCCGTGTTTCTTTGGGGGAGGGGTGGAAAGGTAGGTCTCACTTTGAAAACTGTGTTGGGGGTTGATGCATTAACAAATAATTAACTTCAGCTTCTTGAAAAAAGACATATTTTGTCTTTGACTGTTCTTGGAAGAAATGTGTAGTGCTTAATGACCATTGTTTAGATAATAACTTTTCAAACAGCTAAGGTTGTAGTCTTGTAGCTCTAAGAGATTGCTGCAGAATACTCTTGAGAGTTGAAATTGCCACTGGTGCATATTCTGAGTAAAGTCACAAGTGTCCACTTCCAGGTGCTCGGGGAGGATGTAGCGAGAAGATGAATTTGGTGGCAGTAAAAGCACCAGGGACCCAGGAAAATGTTTATCTATTTTCAGAAATGGCTTGTAGAGAATGGTGGCAGTGTTTCCAAACAGAGGTTTAAGTTTGCTTTAGAGGCTGCAGAGGTGGCAAGAGCTGGGGAGAGGCGTGGGCAGTGGCAGTACAGGTGTCAGGTGCTGTGGAAGCTGTTGAGAGCCCAAGGGGGCTGAGGCTGGGAAGCTGAGTACTTGTGGAAGTGACAGAAAGGGTATCTGTATTTGTATGCATGCTTGTTTCTGGAAATGAAATATAAGTGTACAACATGCTTGAATTTCTAGTGAAGAGTAAAAAAATACATACCTCCAAGATGGCATGTTTGTTTCTGTCTTTTGGCTTGCATTACTGCTATAGTCAAGCTCAGAGGATCAATTGTAAGTAAGACTGTAAATAGTTTTATGTATAATGGCCACCTTATGCTTTATGGAGAGCCTGCTTACTGGTTCAGTTGTCCTATGGTATAACACAGGCTCTTGGGTGAAGATAGAAAAAAATTTCCTTCCTGTCTTGAGGGTTGCTAAAAAAAGATCCAAGTACCATGAATGTATACAATATGCTGTACAATTTAATGAAAGCCGAACAATGGCTCTTTAGTGGTGAACAGATTGTTTGTGTGTGTGTATTTATCTTTAAGGTGTACTGAATTTAAGTGAAAGAAGTTATGTATTGTTAAAGAAAGGAATGCACATGACCTTAAAACGGAGAACTTGTCTCCTGTAGAGCTCTGTATCAAAATAATTTTGTCTTGTACAAATCTAACATGTCACTAACAGATTCTTAATAAACATTTTTAAGTCCAGTAGTATTCCTGAAGTATAAGATAAAAAAGAGGAGAATAATCTGGGAACTGCTTTCAATGTCTTCTTGCTTACATAGGAATCATTAAGATAAAGTAACGGTCAAGAAACTGGCTTATTGTGAGAAGTGAAATGGGGCAAAGCAGCGCTTGGTGGTGTCCTTCTGTAGGTTCTGTGGTCAAGGTCATTCTTAAGAATTCCATGGAAAATTCAAGTGTAGCACCAAGCAAAAGAGACAAGTTTTAGACGTCTTGACAAAGCTGTAGTTCTCTCTTTCCCCATTTATTGTGGTTTATTATTTGGTATCTGGTGCTTTCCATTGTTAGAGTGAGGTTTGCCTGACTTCTATCCTTAACCTCATCTGTTTACGATCTGTCAACGGTTGGTCTCTATAATCCTGGAGGCCTTTTCCAACTTAATTGATTCTATATTGACTGATAACTGGATTGTCACTGAGTGCCCTGTTCTGTGTGAGCAGTGAGTCTGTATTCCTGTGATGTTAAAGGATTCCCACAAGACGTTTTCTATTAATAAAAGTGCTTTGTGACTGAAAAATTGATGTACTTACTCCACATACTTGCAAGATTGACAGTGACTTATACTGCAGCATGGAGAGAAGTTTTCTTGGTGGCTGTAGGCCAGTGCTTCTCAGTTAAAGTGAGAAAGAGGCATTTGCAACTTAGCAATATTTCTGTTTCATACACTGCTTCCTGTATAACTGAAAACTGAGTTCCTTTTAAGTAGTATAACACTGCCCTTCCTCACGTTACTGTGCTACTATCTCTCAACTTCGGCACGAGTTGCTAATCTCCAAGCGAAGCGCATTCTAGGCGGAGACCCATAGCAGCTTTCCAGTGTATTAATTCTAGGCAGACAGTAATAAAAGCTGAAATGTAAATGTGCCCTGGATGTGACTGTATTCTTTTGTTGGTTCTCTCTGCCATGTGCTGTTCATATTACTGACGAAAGTGCTTCTAAACCCCCTAGGGTCTGAGAAGGCAGCTTTGTTAGAAGTACCAGAAATTGAAGAACGTGTAAATACAATCCTGTTTTTCCTTTGATGTACTCAGTGATCATGATCATGCTCTGAAACAGTCATGAACAGTGGTCTCCTAATTTGACACCACCAGTGGGGACAAAAAGCTTCAAAACAAGTTACGTGCTTTATGTTCTATATAATAAGATCAATAATCCTATATCAATCCAAACCATAGAAAATCCAAACCTGAAAACTGTTGGTTACAAGTGAAGCAACAAGACTCTAAATGAGCCCATGTAAAAGAAGCAGAGCTTTCGGTGGAATTGATCAATGGAACTCATTGTAAATGAGGAAGCTGATCTTTGTTAAGTGAACTCTACTAATTATGTATGTTAATGTGTTCAACTTACTTGTAGCAGGTATTTTGACAGAAGTGTTATTAATGAGAACGATGGTTTATATCAAAGCTGTTCAGAGACTAGATGCAATGAAACAGCCAGAATTACTTGGTTTAAACTGGATAATTGGATGTGGTCCTGTGTTCTAAGACCCCCCCACCTGAGAGCAATCAAGTCTTCATCCTAGAAAGTGCTGTAGCATACAGCTACAGCACAGCAGAGGAGCTGAGGATTGAGCAATTTGTCTTCCTTGGCAGCTGAGGGCTGAGGTTTCTGGTTTTAAATACTTACTGGTGACTTTTGTTGTGTGTGTCTCTGTTGGTGTAATAGAGAATGCCTGTAATTCAAGGCCTGCTCATGATGTGTTTGCAAAGAAGTGGTACCCGATTGTCAGGAGAGTGTAGTGTGGGTGAGTTATGTTCATGCCTTCTTAGACCATGTATTAGGAATACCCTGTTGTGAATGGCTCCTTCAGTGACTTCCTGATTTACAATAGTTAGAATTTTCCTTTGTGGTTTCATAAATTTCCAATAAAAGCAACTTAAGCAGAAGGATTTTTTTTTTTGTGTGTTGTGACTTTATTGGTATATGTTCATAAAATCTTGGTGAAGAGGTTAGTGTTGGAAAAATTGAATTTGAGTCAATGCTTCAGGATTAATACTAAATATTAAGGATGTTCCACTTCAGCAGTGTAAGCACTGATGTCTCTCCTTTAGAATCATAGAAGTCATA
This sequence comes from Struthidea cinerea, assembly GCA_013397865.1. Lineage (NCBI taxonomy): Eukaryota > Metazoa > Chordata > Aves > Passeriformes > Corcoracidae > Struthidea > Struthidea cinerea. Next base: position 598,397 of record VZTI01003931.1, on the reverse strand, counting down.
GACTCATTTAGGTTGGAAAACACCTTTAAGATCTTCGAGTCCAACTGTAAATGCTTGTGCCTTTATTAACATGCATTGGCAGTTCTATTAGTAACATTAGTAAAAAAGACTTCAGTCAAGTTAGTTTGCAACACCTGGAAAATACATGAATGGTTAGCTGAAAAGAAGATGGGATTTTTTGGGAAAGCTTAGTTATGGAATGTAATACTGCTTTAAAGTATCAATAAGTACATAGAGGTAAGACAATTATTATTTAAATAAAAAGAAAATGGGTAATTTTAGGAAACCATTAGTGAATACTCTTCCATCACCCTCTGCCTTCATCCTCCTTATAAAGTGTTAGGCTGTGAATGTGGCTAATGACACCTCTCATCTCGCATCATCTCAAAACTGCATGCCTATTTTTGTCTCCTAATTCTTCTAAAAGGACTTTTAGAAATGTGGGGTTATCTTGCATATTCAAATTAATACCCAGAGCAGAAGTGAAGCCTGCTGACACAGTGGTTCCAAAAGTCTGAATTGTGTAGTTCCCTGTTGTGCAATGTGCCCGGGGCGATACTGTTTAGGAGAGCAGGCATATTTATGAATGTGTGTAAGTTGCTAATAACATTATATCATGTGTTATCAAAAATCCAAAAGTTACATTATGGAGTAAGTCAAAAGTAGAAATGAGTGTCAAATACTTAGAGCAAACTTTTCTTCAGCCTGCTTTGTTTTTTTTCCTAAACAGTAAGGGTAAATAAGCATTGCAGCCTTTTCAACTGCTTTTTGTTTAACATACTTTTCTTGGTATTTGAGTGTGCAGCTTCATAATTTCCTTCAATAAAAAAGACTGGAAGAACTGCAAGAATGGAGAGAATGATGGATGTTCTCTGTACTGCTGTATAATAGCTTCCTGTCTGAGGCTGTCAGAATGCCGTGTTTTTTTCCCAATCTATGACTAAATTTCAAATGTTTAAGCATTATGACCTCAGTTGTCTGAAAAAAGTCCTCTTTGTATATCTAAATGATTTGTTCATGAATGAAAATTTAGAGTTAATGGTATGATCAAAGTGTGCAAGAGATTTTTGAAGTGGACTGCTTTCAGGTTCCCCCTAGTGTCCTGGTATGGATGTTGTAATTCTAAAGTGAACTACAATTTTCCTTTAATGGGAGGGCTTCCTTTTGGCACAGTTGTTCTGTCCCAGTGAGAAAAGGGCATTTTACCCTTTCTTTGAGTTCCTGTCAATGCAAGGGACCTCAGACAGCATAAAAGGCTTTTAGTAGACATTTGGCCTGGTTACAAATATTTTAAAATAGCCATTTATTTGTCTCATTGTGCTTGAATGATTTTGTTTTATATGCTTTCAAAAAACCACCAAAACCCCACAAAACAATGCTTCTGCTAGTGTTATTTTGATAATCTACAATGAAACTGTTTCAAATTGAAAAGACTGGTCATTTTGGAAACCTCATTTTTTAAGTCTGTAAAAGGTTGTTAAAATCAGATATGAAATTATTGCTTCTATTTAAATGAATTACATCTGAGACAGAAGCTCTGAAATTGATGTTAAGATAACCAAAAGCTATGATGTTGTGCTGCCCCAAATATCAAAGTGTACTCAAATGTCAATAAAAAGGTACCATTTTCTGCCAAAGTTGAATGTCTTATTGTCATTTAGATACAATCTCATTTGATTGAGGTTAGAGTGCAGTAGAAGCCAGTTTGGTTCTGTTTGTTTTGTACAGGGGAGATTTTTACAACATGCTGTTGGTGATACTTTTCCAATCTAGTTTACAGACAGTTGATTTTTTTCTATAGAGTCAGTCCTGTGAAGAAATGTGAGAATAAATCCAAATGATTTGGTGGATAGGTTGATTTCTTTATGTCAGACTTAGGTGAAGTAACACTGGAAAAAGAGATGGATATGCTTATAATATGCATATGATCTAGGCAAATGAAGAACTTTATCATTAGAAACATGGGCAGTTGCCTAGAGGACAAGTATGCTCAAATTTTTCCTATTGAAATATTCCTTTACATGTTACTTTTGGGAGTAGGTGAGAAAGTTTCAATAAAGCTGCTCTTAACTGTTGTTTCTCACGTCTCATTTATTTTTTCAAATTCCCTTCTGTATCAGTTTGAGGTGGAACAGTCTTTTGGAATTATGGAATGATGAAAGCTGTGTTTGATTGCCAAAAGCCATCATGTAAAGATGTTCTTCCCTCCCAGAAAAACCCAGTTGAGCATTTAAAATTGTATTAATGCATATGTAATTAGGATATCTGATTGCAGAAATTTATTTGATATCACAGCACATTCCCAGGGCTGTAAGCTGTGTTGTTCATATTTTTTTATATGCCACAGTAAAAGGAAGTATTGGATTCTGTGTAGATGGCTTCTCTACAAATTTTATATTATTGGAAAGAAATACTTATTCTGGAGACTTGGTTTCTAAATAATGAGAAACATGATGCAATTTTTTTTTTCTTTCTCTTTTTCTCCTTATCTGATATGTGTAGAAAATTCATTTTGTTGCTGATGCAGTTGCCATTGACTAGAATAACTCTTGCATTTTCAGCGTTTAAAAATTCCCTGCTAGCTGTGAAATCCTGAATTAAAAATGTTATGATAAAGTTCTTATAGACACTGGGTATAGCATATTTGATTCATGTTTCTGGAAGGTCTTTTGCTTAGATCTCCATATATATAATAATATATCTGGATCGTATGTATTTGTCTTAATGTTTGGTTTACTGTGCATTTGACTTGGTATTTTGTTTTTTTATCTGTTAATGGTATCAATTATGTTTGTAAGAACATCCTAAAGGTGTCTCAAGTTCAGGCAGAGAGTGCAGGAGAAGACTTTGTGTCTAGGGCAGTGACTTTGATTTATTGATGCCAGCTTTAGAGTTCCTTGGGCTGGTCAGAATTGTTATGGTTGCATCACAAGGAGCATGGCTGGTGTAAGTTTACTTTGCATGTTCAAATTTGCCTTACAAGAAAACCATGACAGCAGAATTTTTATGGGTAGACTTTATGCCAGGCTAGAGAATTGCCTGTCTTCCAGAAGTCAATGTGAAAGCCAAAAGTCTGTCTTAAGTTCTTTGTTGTACAAGCTCCAATTTCACTTAAAATTATTGTCTCAAATAAATTGCCTTTCCTTGAACTTGCATTTGTGCTACTGGATGGAGTGTACAGATAAAGGTGCATGAAAATGTGGTCTATGGCTTTATTAGAAAGATGGGCAAATTCTGTTGTTCACTTTAAAATACTGAAAAATGCCTTTTCAGAGAGCACCCTTTTTAGTAGTTCTTGGCTGGTTAGAACTCCCATGCAAACCATGCTAAAGCTCTCTGAAGTAGAGAATTCTAAGTGTTAAACAAATGAACAGCATCTAATCTGCCTGCTGTGTGTTAGATGCTATGAACTTTTCTTGCTAAGTAGCCTCTCAAGTCATAAATTTACAATAGGTGTCCTACAGCATTATTTTTTTCTTTGTGGAAGAGAAATGTGTCTTTCTTAAAAGTACTGTGTTGTAGATTGTCTTTTACGTGGTTATTCACAAAAAAACCCCTAATAAAATACTAAAACCAGTATCAGTAGTTGTCCTTGAGACAGAGAACGAAGTGGCTGCAAAAGAGGTAGGTAGGCTTGCTTTTTTTTGGCTGATTTTAGATCCATCTCGGTTTCCCTTTGCATTTAGTCAACTGAACTTTCCCGTAAAATAAGCACCATGTACAGTGGCGTGCATGAGTCAGTTGTGTCAGAATCAACACCTCACTTTTAAACTGACTTCTCCCAAAACCTGCTAGTCAGACATAGTGAAAGCAGTACCCTTAATACATCAGGAAATCAGCTACTTGCTTTTCTAAAACAGAAACTAAAGGAGCTTGTCAGTATAGCTTTACAAGATAGTAGGCAAGGCAAATAAGAGACAGAAGTGGATCCCCTTTTAAATGTTGCTTCAGTGGCCCTTCTGAAGGACCTTGGAATGACTCCTAGGAATGTCAAGTTTTGACAGTTTTTGTCTAGCATGTCTTTATTTCAGGCTTTTCAGACTGTGTTGTGCTTTAGAACTGCAAGAGGAAAATGGAAGAAATTTTGGCAAGAAAGTATGTGTCTTAAAATATGGCTTCATGGTAAGGGTGAGCTGGACTAACTAGTTCCTGATTTCTGAAAGGAAAAATGTCATTCCCACTACATCCCATCTCCTTTCCCATAAGCTGATTTAACATCTGAAGCTGTTGAAAAAGCCCAACAAAACCTTAAAAACCACCCTACAGGCTGAAACAAGACTTGTCAGTTTTAGTTTTCTGAAATGAATGTTAACTGAATTACATGTTTATTCTGTGATCAGAATCATTGAATCAAAAAATGGTCTGGGTTGGAAGGCACAGTCTTCTAGTTCCAGCACCCCTAGCGTGGAAAGGGACACCTTCAACTAGATCAGGTTGCTCAGAGCTCCATCCAACCTGGCCTTAAACACTTTCAGTGATGGGGCAGCCACAGCTTCTCTGGGCACCCTGTTCTGGTGCCTCACCACCCTCCCAGTAAAGCATTTCTTCCTGATATCCAATGCGAGCCTACTTCTCTTTCCATTTGAAGTGCAAGAGGCTTTCTCTCAGCCTTTCCTCCAGGGAAAAGGTGCACCATCCCTCTAATTATCTTTGTGGCTCTCCTCTGGACTCTCTCCAGCAGGTCCATGCCCTTCCCGTGCTGGGAACCCCAGAGCTGGATGCAGCACTCTAGGTGGGGTCTCACTGGAGTGGAGTCATGGAATCACCTCCCTAAAAGTACCAAACTGCATTGGCCGGGAATCGAACCCGGGCCTCCCGCGTGGCAGGCGAGAATTCTACCACTGAACCACCAATGCTGATGGCTATTTTATTATATTTTTTCCAGCTCATTTTACACATTGTCTTTTTAAAGAAATTGAATAAAACAAAACTTCTATTCCACAAACACACAGGCACCACCAACTTCTTTGATTTTTCCCCTCTACTCTTCTACTGAAGAACTTTGCTTTCACCATTGCTAGTTGCTTGGGCAGCTTCCCCTTGCTCAGCAATTTGTAGTAGCCTGAGTGCATAATATCAGTGACTGGGGCCAGTCCAGTCTCATTTTTCATGTAATTGAACCTTTTCTATTCACTTATAAGTGTCCACAGTTTCCAAATTGACAGTAGCACAGAATTTTTCGTTTCTTTTCCAGTGACAGTGTGTCATGCCTACTTTTCTGAGTGATACTTGTCAAAGTTCATCCTGTGATGCTGCATACCACCAGCATTACCATGTCCTCTGGGATGTTTCCTGTGTGTACCCGTGTGGCCGTGGCTAATGTGCCCCCTCAGCTTCTGGGTGTCCCTTACTCTGGAAGGCACCTTGTTGGTGCGTGCAGTGGTAGGGAAAGAGCCTGGTGCTTGCAAGAGTGAGGAAAGGCAAAGAGGGCGGAAGTGGGAAAGCATCAGATTTAATGTAAGGCAAGCATGTTGCATTGTCAAAATATTACGAGAAGAATGGAAGGTGATGTGACTGGTACCTCGCCATTTCTCCAAGTTGAGATGTGAAGCTATAGCAGTGGAAGTGTGACTCCACTACAGTCTATGTCTGACTTTGCTGGAGTTGCCCCATGGTCCTGCTCTACCTCCTGTAGGCTCAGTAGTCTGCCCTGCCTGCGCCTCACCGATACTGAGTAGCATCCAAATTGAAGTGGCAAAATACCGTCAGTGTGATTTTGTTGCTGGATCAGTTCCCTGATCTGGTATGTTGCTTGTTCGCATTATGGCCAGCACTAGCACAAAACAGGAATTGCAGCTTTCTGGTACTGTCTGCCTTATTAATAAAATAGATGTAGATTGCTAAAACTTTTTATTTTGGTAGCTGTGAATTTGTTGTGGTAGAGGCTTGCTAGTACACTGGGGACTGGTTGACAATCAGCGTGTGTAACAGTGCTAATAATCTGACTGGCATTCATGATGCAAGGATTTCAAGTCCCTTGAAGTTCCTCAGCATAACTTTGGAGATGTGACTTGTGGACGTGTTATTTTGTTGGGTTTTGTTTTCTGGTGTTTGGGGTTTTTTGTTTGTTTTTGTTTGTGGGTTTTTTTTTTTTTTTATTATTTTATTGAAATAATCTGCAGATGACAGCACCTGTATCCTGTATGTTACAGCACTTAGACAGCTAAGAATGTATGATGAAATGCTGCCGTAGTTCAGATTGCATGAGCAGATCATTAGCAGACTGTACTCCCATTCTGCCTGCCTTCTTATTAAAAAGAAATGTTGTGGGCCAGCAGAATGCTGATTCTTCCTCCTGTATCAGTTGCCTGCTGCTGATATTAGAAACGTTGCCTTACCCTCCCACTATAACTTGCTGAGTTTTGATTTGTAGGTAGTAGTAATTTTTGTTCACTGTAAGAGTAAAGGTGTGTTGTCAGTAAGTTATTTTACAGATACTTGATTTGACTGGGATGCAGTTACATGAATAGAGAATCTGAGACACAGGGAATGCGTCTCAAATGTGCTGAAAGTGAAGAATTAAGCCGTGAATTCATGTGAGTTGGTGAGATTCAGAGTCTTTCACTTTTCTGTGGAACAACGTATAGATGAATAATCATTCAAAAATTGCACCATTCATGGAAAGAATTCTTTTGTTTATTAGCTGCTGATTAGTTGGTGGTCTTGTCAAGGAGCTGTTCTGTTTGGGTGTAGTTTGATTTGGTTGTATTTGAGCAATTTGTGCTGACTCAATAACTGGATGGTTTGACTTCTTTAAATTTCTTTTTTCTTTTGCTGTTTACCTCCTGAGGATCTGCTGTCAGGGAAGGGCCTTCTTGTGCAAACACTTTAAATAATGTCAATAAAAACAAGATAAAATTACCTGTCTCTTATTATGCTGCTTCATATCTGTACTCATCAGCTGTTCACAACAGTGCCATCTATTCTAGGGAATTAATCTAGAGGATAAGTGTTTAATATTTGGACATTGACCTGTTGGAGTGAGTCCAGAGGAGGGGCCACAAAGTTGATCAGAGGAATGGAGCACATCGTCTATGAGGAAAGACTGAGAGACTTTAGATTGTTCAGCCTGGAAAAAAGAAGGCTTTGGAGTGACCTAATTACGGCCTTCCAGTACCTGAAAGGGAACTGCAGGAAAGATGGGACAAGACTATTTACGAGAGGATGTAGTGACAGGACAAGGGGCAATAGGTTCAAATGGAAAGAGAGTAGCTTTAAATTAGATATTAGGGAAAACTCTTTACTGTAAGAGTGGTGAAGCACCAGAACAGGTTGCCCAGAGAAGCTGTGGATACCCCGTCCCTGGAAGTGTTCAAGGCCAGGTTGGAGCTCTGAGCAACCGGATCTAGTGAAAGATGTTCCTGCCCATGGCGAGGTTGGAACTTGATGATCTTCAAGGTCCCCTTCCAGCCCAAACCACTGCATAATTCAGAATATTTCTACAAGCGGCTGTAGAGGAATTAAACATATCACCTTGGTTAGGTGGCCTTAATAGTGTTGTAACAGCCCTGGTTTATGGTTCTTGTGGACTTGCACAGTGATCTAACACTATTTTAGGATAAAGAAAAATTAGAATATCTCTCAAAAATGTTGCCAAAATGCCTGGAGATGAGTTTAGCTAAAGGCAATATGTTGCAGTTACAAAGTGAGCAGCTTTGAATTCCTCTGTGTCTCCCTACCACCCCTCCACTCCCCCCGCCTTCTCCCCCCAAAAAAAGAAAACTGAAGTTTATAAACCCAACCTCCTGAAAACCGCAACAAATCAAATCACCCAACCCTCCCTAGCCTAGCTCAGTGACATTTGTATGCTGACCACATGCTCATACCTGTTGCTGTAAAATCTTGGTGGGGTTCTGCTGGAACATGGTGAATTTTATCTGTCTATACTGAGGGACAGTTTTGATTCCAGGAACAAGTCCTGGAAAACTTTACACACATCTTTTGTTTTTCTACTTCATCAGTGTATTCAGGTCAGGATGTGGGGTGATTAATGCAGTAGTGCATAGTACAATAGAGAACATAGTAATCTTTCTGTTAATGAGGGTTCAGGTTGTAAATTTCAGTAGTATCTCTAGAGAATAAGTACTCAGCTGTCCAAATGATGTGCAATTGTGTAATGTCAGGAGGGCTTAAACTAGTGATCTGCCTCATGTTTGCTCTCAGCATCCTGGTGGCTTCTGACAGCTGTCTTACAATGTGCTGAGAAACCCAGGAGTCCACTACTGGGGCAATACACCAGAGAATATCTGTACAGAACACATCTATCTTTTTTCTTCCTTTCTTTTTTTGGAAACACCCAATTCCGTGTGTACGTGCCGATGCAAACTGAGGCAAGCTGAAGCGTGCTGTGCAGATGTATGTCTTGGGAATTAGCTGTTACATAGAAATTGTATTCTGGAAAATACTTGTAGGCAGTAAGACTTTTGGGTTTTATGGCTAGTTTTAATTCGTTAAATGATGAGCCGTTGCCTGCAAAGGTTTCTGTGTTCCCTTGCTAAGGCAGTAATGTTTCTTTAGAGGAATACCCTATATTTAATTTCTTTGTAATAAGAAACTCCTAGGAAGCTGTTCTTAATATGAGTTAGTGGGTTCCCATTTGGTAAGAGGCTGAACCAAAACCATCTGTAGAGGTATTTGACATAGGAACTTTGGACTGTGTCATACAACTTGCCCCCTACATCATCTTAATCCCGTAGCACATTGCCTCCCTCCTGACTGCCCCATGGCCTAGGCCACCCTTGCTCCCTCCAAAATAAAGCCTCATTTAGAAGTATTGTCATCCTGTCTCATAATTATTTCTTTCTTTTTTTTTT
>VZTI01003931.1:517951-589564 GCA_013397865.1 Struthidea cinerea | reverse complement strand
TTTTTTTTTTTTTGTTCTTTCCTAAAAAGAGATGCTTAAACTTGTTAAATGCTGTCCTTTCTGCTGCATGAAGAAAGGTGTGAGTGGACTGGGTTGGTTTTTTGGGGCTGCAGTGTTAGAAAAGATAGTCATACTATCATGGGCTAATTTGAGTTGGAAGGGACACATAGGGATCATCAGCTCCAACTCCCTGATCTAACTTGCTCATGTAAGGAAGGGCTGATTTTGGACTATGCATGCAACTCTTAACACCCCACTTCCCTACCCGCCAAACCAGGATTTTAAAGTATCAACAGAAACCTCATACTAGATATATGAGTTTACAGGGCTGCATATGTGGGTATGTCAGTATGGTCTCTGCAAGCAAACAAGCACTCGGTTTCCCTGTGCTCATATCTGGCTCTGTCCGATAGCAGCTGGGCTGGAGCTCATGTGGTAAATCCTGCTGAGAGCTCAGTCCTGCTTACTGCAGCTACTTTAAATGTCCTGCCATTTCGGAATGGCAGATTAAGCACAGCTCTGCCTGCTAGACACTCTGCGGACCCTGCAGTAAGGCAGTTCACTGCCACTTCGTGATGGATTGGGATCAGAATTGTACATCACTTGGGAAAAGATTAAGTTTTTCAAAGGCATAAGAGTTCAGATGAAATATTTTTTTTTTTGCCTAGATAAGAGGTACACACTTTTGGACCCATCTTTCAAAAAAGTGCTTTTATAGACTGAGATAAGGCTAAATAAATGGAACTTGAAGGGGTATAAAAGTGAAAATTAAGGAAAGATTGTAGGGAAAAGTGTATGTTTCGTGATAGGTTCTTATGTTTCTTTTATTTAAAAAAAGCTCTCATACACTTCATAGAGATTTTTTTGCAGCATCAAACATATGGTTAAAATATTGCTCCAGCACAAATAGTTCTGCTCAGAGTTCTCACAGTGTTGTCACTGAACATGTTCAAGGATGTGATAATTTTGAATGTATTTGCCTACAGTTTATTTTAGAATACTTCTGTAGTTAAACGTGTTGAGACAGTTGCAGTTTGAAGTTGCTGTGCTGTTCTCCATTTGATGGGAAGCTTTTTCCTGGTATTTACTCTAAGGGAAGAGCAGACGTTTATCCACAAAGTGTTTTGGTATGGGACTTAAAAGACAAAAAATTCCATCTGTTTGAAAAAAATGTGCTTATATTGCTTCCGAGTGGTTTTTTTTGTTTGTTTTGTTCCAAGACTGAGTGACTGTTAACAAGGAATTGGTTGACTACAGACTATAAAGAAGTTGCAATAAGCTGCTTCAGAGAGGTGGATTTTTTTTCCTCTAAGTATTCAAACCAAGCAAATATTTTTTCCCAAACTTATAAAAATTAAAAAAAAAAAATCAAAAAATCAAATGTGTGATTCCCACCCCTCTTATTTTATCCCTAAGGAATAGGCAGTCTCTTTTCCCGGAACACACCCACTCCCAACCTAAACAAACATATTTTTTACTTGTAGCAATTGAATTACTTCTAGTGTGGATTTATGCCAAGTAATAGTTCATTGAAGTATGGGAGAGTCATCAGGACACAGTTCAGCATAGCTGTTTCAGTATTCATCTGAGCAGCTGAAGAACTACATGAATCTGTGCTCTGCGTTAGAGAAAGAACAGGTGTGATTGAGGATGCACGGTTGAGAAGAGATACCCTAACTCTTAGTGATCTGATATTTTTGTTAAACTTTGTGCTTCCTATATGAATCATTTAGTTTATAGCCATTTATGTATGGTAGCAGAGAGGCCTTCAATAGCTTGGAAGTGAAAAGATGCTTACGTGTGTTAGAGTGAACTTCTATTTACAGAGTGGAAACAAACTACTTTTAAACTCTCTTGTCAGCACTATCTGAGAATACTTTTATTAGCCTATGGTTAGAGAATTTTCTGGACTGAGGCAGTGAGAGGAACTGAATGTGGCCTTCTGATTTCTCTACAGCTAGGTGATAAATACCATCTTCACAGTTGCACAATGTATTTACACCAAGTTCATGGACAGTATGTTACTTGTTTTATTTTGGCCAAGCTGTTGATTGGGGTGGCACCACTCCAGCTTCATTGGTAGAGTTCTCATCAAACAGGACATAGGAATAGAAGAATAAAGAGGAACAAGGAAGGCAGTGGCATGTCTTGAAGGTTAAGTTATAGGTAACTCCTTAAAGAGCCAGTTTTCCCATGCATTACATGATGGGACAAGGAGATTAGGGTATGTCAGTGATGAAGAGGGAAAGAGTGAAATGAAGCTCGGAATTTGATCTGCTGGAGCAGAAGTTGCATTTTTCTGAGGTTGGCTTAAGGAAGGAAAAAGTATGGCGACTCATGTAATACCTGAAACAGACATCTTACTCTGGGAGGACACATGAGATTAATTGCAGCTAACATCAATGCTTTTTTACCTTTTCAACAGGAGGGGGGAAAAAAAAAAGATTTTTCTTTTTAGGAAACCTTGGTTTATTTTGTTGAACAAGAATATATAGCTTATGTAAAAAAAAACCCCACCTGCTTTGGAATGAGTACTCAGTGAAAGGTTGGTAGTACAACTATAAACAAACTTAGCAGATGTTTGGCTTCTGGGTTGTTCTGTTCTGGGACCCGAGGTTCAAATGCATTTTCGTTTTGTAGTGCTAATGAAGTCTTGGATCAGAGCAAAAATATTACCTTGGAGCTGTTCTTAGCAGCTGTTGATGCAGAAAATTTTAAGTCTGGAACTCAGTTTCAGTTCCTTTTTTGGTATTCCCTGAGCTGGAATTGAAGGCATGCCGTCTTGCCCATTCTGCTGCTGTGCGACCCTGCGGTAGCTGTAATCAGTGGCCTGGGAGATGAGCGACTGGAGCAGGAGCGATTGGCTGGGGAGCAATTTCCCGGAGTACATCTGTGTCAGGCACAGCGAGCTGAAGCAGTCATGTATGCGCAGGCTCTGATCTCTTGGGAGGTTCATTACAGGGTCTCGTACAAGGGCATTCTCTGCTTCTGCACATCAGCATGGAAGAAGCTCGTCGAGGGAAGAAAATGCAACCCGTATGTAAATAGCAGCTGTGTAACGTAATAATGGCTCAAATGTGATTTGATGCAAGTGATATTTAGCAGCTGTGGCTCAGAATTGTGTGCTACCTTAGACTCACTAGTTGTGGAAGAAATTTTTGAAAGATCTGCTGATAGAAGTAATAGTTTGAGTAGAGATTTCTGTATTAGGGAAGGTATTTGCTGTGTTGTTACTATTGCTTAATCATAGTAACCAGCTTAATTCAGAAAGAAAATGTGCTTTTACAATTCTGACAATGTACTACCAGACTTTGAGAGTGGTTGAGTGTTTTGGGTTATTTTTTCTTTTTTCTTTACGTTATTTTGAGTCAGCTTGTCTTAATTTGAAGATTATCAACTGTGGCTTTGCCTGATTCTGTGCAAGTATATCAGGGAAGTTTCTGGTAGAGACTCTTGAAATAGCCAGTTAATTGTTCTTTTTTTGTCAAAAAAAGGAAAGGGAACCTAATGAGCTGTGTAACTGAGGTAAAATGTTTATGGAGATAACATTTTCTTCAAACCTCAGTGGCACAGATACAAAATTCCATTTGTGGGGATTTGTACAGTGAAGTAGTGAATTCTAGTATTAGTGTTACAAGCTATTGCTTAGCAGTTGTATGGTTGTCATCATCACTGACATGTAACTGCAATGCAGCGTGTAACAGGGATTACTACTTTAAGAGTTTCCTGGAAACTAAAATCTATGGCATGGTATTTTCCTAAGGTGTCTAAAGATCCCTGAATTACTTTATATATGACAACTAAATTTTCTATTCCCTTGTGTGAGCATAAGAAGTAAGAGTTTGATTTAGATGTGTTAAAGCGCATCAGATTGCAGTGGCCTTTTGTTTGTCAAGGTCTCTGTAATACAGTGCTCAATTTTTGGTTACCAGTGTGGTGCTACTTTCAGCTCTGGGCACAGAACTCTATCAAGCATGTATATGCCTAGAAAACTAGGCAAAGATATGAGGTGACTAGCTGTAAACATAGTACTTCTGCTTTTTTTACCTGTAATCTCAGGAATTCACTTAAATACATTTAAGTGAATGGAGATAGGGATTTTTTTTGAATGAAATTTAGTACTGTGAGGCAGTGATAAAACGCAACTTTGTAGAATAGCTAGTATAATATTAGATATGCAATTTGATATCTTGTGTTGGATTGGTGACAGTATTTGCTAAGTTTATGCATGGTGGTAAATTTTCTGGCTTGCAGAACACTCAGGCTGAATTCAAATGGGCTTCTAATTTTAATCAAATATTCGCCTGCACCTTATTAGTCATACTTTGCTAGGAATCAAGCCATCCCTTTTTCTTGTGCTTGTTCCAGCTCAGTTTTTTTATGAATTGCTATGGTGTGCTGTAGTTGATAGCCATTCACAATTGTAACCAGTCTCTTGTTGGTATTATGTTTCCTTTTCTTTCTGACTTTTTCTCCCAATTTAATTTTCTCTTCTGATTAACACAAACACTTGGTTTACTGTCCGAAGACGTGTTTAATTTTTCTGGGATGGGACATGGCTTCTCTTGCAGGTTGTGGTGCTCAGTGTGACCCTGACTGGAGTAAGGCCTGCTGGAACTGAGATAAAACTACTTATAAACATTAGATTTCAATGGTGCAAGAAGCAAAACATTAACGTGTTTGGAACTGCTTTTTTCCTGAGAGGGTTTGGGTTTTGTGGTGTTTAAGTAGCACACATACACATCTTTAGTGCCCTCCACATACAATTTTGGAAAATAAAAATTACAGTGCAACTTCTGGAGACTCTGACTGAAGTCTGTTGATGTCTTTTGGACATACTTGTCCAAGCAAGGTTTGTAGAGCTGCTGTGTTTTTTGTAAGTCTTCTAGAAGGAGATTGGTCAGATGTATTTAGTAAGGTAAGCTGAGCAGTTAATTAGAGGATTAGTAGGCTAAAAAAAGGTCTAAGTATCCCTGACCTCTTTCGTTATAGTTATGGTCTTACTGAAATCTAAGTGTCACACCTTCCGGTGAGGCTCTGAGTGTAGCTTTGATTAGAAGGGGCTCTCATTTACATGTGGGGATTGTTGTGTAAAATAGGAATTGTATAAGCACAGATAAAATTCAGGAAAAGGGGTTGTGTGTGGTGACACCAAAGGCATTGAGCTGTACTAGAGTCTTTCCTGTAGTGCTTGAGTAATACCTTCTGCTAAGACAGTAGGGGAAAAAAACTCTGGAAAGCAGCTGCTCCTGTGCAAAGGAGACCATAGAAAATACAACTAAGGGGGAACCCATCAACAGTATGCTTCCTGTTTTAAACCTGGCAAGTGTTCTGTTTGTGAATTATTATTAATTGTGCTCTCATCTGTATATATTTAGAGGGGAAGGCCAGCTAAAAATTGTATGATGACAAAATGAGACAGGGCTCATTTATATTTGGTGCATTTTTCCTTGGCTGTTAGGTTGATGTGCTTGATTTAGAAGTGGTAGTGTTTCATCACTCTGGCGACTTCTGAAGATACAGTATTGCTGTGTAGAGACAGTGTCCAAAGAACTTACTTCAAATGCATCTATAGGACCACTTGTGTAGTTCAAGTAAAGTTGAGCAGTTTGATAGACTGCCTAATACCTTTACTTACTGTTATATAGAAAGAACTTCCATTTTTTTGTATCCTGGCTGTCCTTCAAGAGGCAGCAACCAGAGATGCCTGCCCTTCTGCCCACTGTGGGCTCATCTTACCACTGGTTTAAAAGCAGAATCAGTCTGAAAGAGAAGTAAAACAATATATTTAGAACTTACCAAGTGCTGCTGTTGTTCCTGCAGGTAAACCACATCAACAAGCCCTTCCTATTTACTCACTTTTAACTAAACCTGCCCGGTGCTGTGTATGGGTAGCAGTGGGAGAGCTGTGGCGTAGACCTGATGATTGCCTGAGGTAGAGTGATTGTCGTTCAACTCTGCACACAGTATATGGAGATGGCCTTAACAAATACACTGTTTTTCTATTTTCTTATCACTTCCAGGGTTGCTGTCCTTGGTAGACTTAATCTCCTAATTTTGTGGGTCTACAACACTGGTCTTTTCTGTTTTTTACTCCCTGAAATATTAGTTCTTATTAACTTGCAGCTCTGGGAGGTTGAATGGATAGAGAGGGGGTTGTTGTGTGCATTCTGTAAATGGGAGATGTATTTTATGTCCTGACTACATGGAGTATTATGTGTGCCTAGAACAGAAATGCAGGCTTCTGAAACAGACCACTTGGGAAATGTGGCTGTCAAAATGTATCATGAATTACCGTGCTGGTTCTAAATTATCCTGAACAATATATTTCAATACCTATGTAACAAAACAAGTGAGTTTATCTATTTTTGAAAAAGGTCAGTTTTAAAATATTTTGTAGATGTACGCGCACATACCTGGATACATTTGCAAAGTGAAGTTCTGTAGTTCCTCTTTGATTATCTTTGAGATACATGGTCAAAATGAAGGTTTTAATTCCTTTTCTAGGCAAACCTTAGTTTTTGAAACAGAGCAATGTTGACAATCGTTAAGTTTTTGGTTTGTTTTTGTCACTGGAGCCTTTCTTGATGGCTGTCATATCTGTCTTCTGAATGCAGATCCAACAAAGGAGGGCTGATAATAAAACAAGACCTGCTTTGGCTATGCTTCCTAAGGTCAGGCCACTGTTGACAATGATTCAGTTTGCCCTGTTGCTGTGGGCCTCTCCTGTTGTGTCCTCTTGCAGGCAACACGTTGATGGATGGTTTGATCCAGCTGAACTGCTCCTATGTACTTACTGGTGGTGAAAGAAGGAAGAGCAAAGTGTGAAAGGCAAAATGCACTGTGCACGAGAAAGGCAAAATGCACTGTGCACAAGTTCCCATATGCTGTTGATCTTAGTTGGTAAATCTACAGTAGCATGGTTTTCCAGTTGGGTCTGTAAGCTGGGTGTGCTCCTGTTTTGAGGGGAATGATTTGTTAGTGCCACATTCCAGCCTGATAGCTAAATCCTGTCTGCCAGGTCTCTTGTGCCTGCAGAAGTAAAGATGTATCCATGAGTTCTTGTGGGAAGGAGGGAGGAACTGTTAGCTTTCTCTTCAAGCCAGAGAGGTTGGAAGACTGTTACAGTCACAAAGCAGTTTGTAGGATCACTGGGATGGTATAGGCAGTTGTATTAGATGTATTAGAATATTATATAAAAAAAGAAGTGTTAAACTGTTGGCCAGATACAGATGTATAAAGGAAAAAAGTTGATGCGCATACACTCCTCCCTCCCCATCCTGAGTTGGGGTTAGTTTTTGTTGGTTGGTTTTTGTGTGGTGGTTTTTTGTTTTTTTTTTTTGGTCCTTTATTTGCACCTACTTCAATAAATGCAGCCGTGAAGCTTCTTTGTGGAATGAAAGTCATAATGTAATTTTTTTTTTGGGGGGGGGGGGTGGTGGAAGGGTGGTGGTGTTTGTAGAGGTTTTTTTTGTTTGTGCTCTCTCTTAAGCCCTACTTACTTATTTCCATGAACACTAATACAGTTACTTCTGGTGCTGCAAGTCACTCCCTAGTTCTGCTGGGGAAGAGCTTTGGTCTGAGGAAATGTAAATGGAGCACATAAACATTGACTTAGCTAAGTAATGGTCTTAAATGTTGAGCTTAAATTATTCTTAACGTTCTTACTGTAAATTTCAAAGGTTTACAGTTAGCTGTATCAGCCATTTATGATCACTGTCTATCACCAGAATGATTTGATTGAACTGTATTTCAAGTACCTTAAAAATGTGCTTCTAGCAAGTTGTCTGTCTTGGAAGTGGTTATTCAGTAATGCACTTTGGCAGCATACCCATCTGAAATCTGTCATGTGTGTGACTGCACAAGGTTAAGTGAGTTGCATGGTGAGAAATGCTTGCAGAGATGACAGTGGAAACTTGCCTTTGGATTTAATACTCCATGCGTCATATTCGTGCTAGTCCTCTAGACTGCAGCTACCACATACTACTGGAGGTTGTCAGTTCTTCCACACAGTGCTTTCCTTGAAAATTCATGCAATTTAAGATTGACCCTTTTTTTCAATACTACTTTTAGAAAACACATAGCATTAATATGGTAGATATAAAAAGTGTACTATACTAGATGAGACAAATGTTTGAGAAGGTAAATAAGTAGTGTTAACAATTTCTGGTGCTTGATTTTCTGCAAAGGGGAATTACTCTTTTCTCATGGACTCAGAAAAGACATTTGAAAACCAGAGGTGGCAAGAGGAATCCTATTGGGAGTCCACTGGAGCACTGAGTATTTGAAAGTCTTGTCTGATCTATAGCAGTTGAAAAGGGATTTCATTTTCATGCTGAGGAGAGGTTAGAAGGCTGAGAAGACAGGTTCTGGTGTATGCAAGCACCTGTGGCTGAATATGAAGGTTTTACTGGAGGTTTGTTTCTGCAGTATGTTTGTGAGTATCCAGAAATCTGGTGTTAGGAAAAAGTATACTTAGTGTATCATAATACAATGTAGAATACAATGTAGATACACTCGTATTGTAATACAATGTGCTAGGCTTTTTATTTTTCTTTTTTTTTCCTTTGAAGTACTTTGGATTTATTCTGTTTTTATAAATTACTGTCTCCTTGTTTAAAAAAAAGCAAACTGAAGGTGAAAGCTTAATCTCTCCCTAGGGCACCTTTGTTGCTGCTTATGTTGGGGTTTTTTTTCCCGTTCTCAATTGTTCTGTCTTTTGACTGAAAATGAAAGTTACATACATTTTAAGTTAGTCTTGGATTTTACTTTGGCTTGTCTACATCAGCTGTATTTGGGCATCTGTGGGAGTATCGTATGTAAAGTTTCACATGCAGTGAATGGTAAACTGCAGAGGAATCCTTGCTTTAAGCTCCAGTCATTCTCTGCCTAAAAAAGGGAAGTGGACAAGTTCTCCACGATGCCACTGTTCTTTGTTTATGTAAAAAGTTCAGAAAGTAGACGAGAGAACTAAAATGGCAACTGTAGAAGTTTTCCCTCCCTTCAGTGCCTTCAACAGACATGATAGGTCATCTGTAATTACTGGAAATCTATGCCCTACAGACTTTATTTTTAACCAGGAAAAGGTTGCAGTTTGGAATTACTTTATAATGTATTTGAATATTACTGATTTTTTACCTGACCTAAGGCAAAAGTATCTCATACTAGGATTTGCTCTTGGCATCACAAAACAGATGTGTTAAATTGATGCTTTGTGTTTTTTCTGAACAAAGGCTGTAAATGATATGCTTCCTTCATGTATGATATTTGTGGTTGTTAATGGTTTATTCTTGGAAGAGTCTTTGCATATGTTGAGTACTTTGAGATAGTGATAGAACGGTTTGCAAGGGCACGCATGCCTTCCTGTAATCTAATCTTAAAAGACATGTTCCTTTCACGTGATGTGGTTTTTGAAGGCTGCTTCTGTATGTATGTGTTTGGCAGAGAATCTCTTTTAGTAAAGCACAGGGTGATAAAAATTAATAACGTGATATAGGGCACACAGCAAATCCAGTTTCAAAATGTTATTGGGAGATAATCTTTCCTTGTGTGTGTATTTTTCACAGTGTGTATGTAGTTTTCTACTGGTATACAGTTGTTTGTATAATCTGGAGAAAAACGTTATCTTTGTTGCCCAAAAACTGTGTGTTTGGCAAGGTTCCAAGTGTCCTAAAAGGACTGCTGGGGATGGGTGTGTTTAGGTACAGGATTTTTCAGCAGTCTGTGGCTGTAACCGTGAAGCTAATTGTGGAATAGGTTTTGATAGCAGTTTTCCTATTACTGTTTTTTTTTTTTTTCCACTCACATATAAAAAAACACTTAAGGTATTTTAGAGGATTTGTAATTCTTCCATCTGTTTCCATCTCTACTTGGAGTTTTATGGTAGCCTGCAGTGTTACTGTCTATGTCTGTTTCTGTGAACTGGACTGTACTACAGCATGCTCGATTTTGGTGTGTAGGAGACAGGAATATACCATTTCTCCCCATACTCCCCTCCTATCTTATTACCATGACACTTAAAAATTTCTGCCACTTCTTTATTAATAGGTCCTTGGAACATTTTCACAGACTTGCCCAACAGGCATCACCTCAATTTTTTAAACTGTAGCTCTGTGGAGTGTACAGGATTTTGATTTTTCTAACCTGCATGCAAAACTCTACTGTCACTACAATGCAGCAGTAGTGACAAAGTTAGGTTATGGTGTAATGCCTTTCTTGATAACCCTGTTTTCAGGGACACAGCTCAGAATCTACTTGTATTTAGTTTTCAGAGGTTTATTCTGCCATGTGCTACTCTTTTCTCTTGTATTTTTACTTATTTACATAGTGCCAGCTGCTTTTGTTTTTTTATGTGGTCTAGCTGCATCTAACCTTTTTTTAAACCTCATTGGAATTTTTTTCCCAGCGTGTGGTGCTTGTCATCTTCATATTCTTTAATCTTCTTTCCTCAATAGTTAAATGTTTAGATTTTTTTTTTGTGTATGTGCACACAATACACTATAATAAAGATATTTTTTGTTAAGATCAAGGAGTCCTGTGTTTGAAAAAAAAAGTTTTGAGGGTGGGAGTTGATACAGTATGTTTTAGCTTGTACCTGTTACACACAGGGATGTTGTTTTTCATCCTTGCCACTTTCCTGTGAGGTGACAAACTTGTTCTACATATAAACCAATTGCATGATTCTAAGACCGAAGTTTAGGTGAATGTCAACACTGTTAGGGTTCCCAGTCCCTGTAAGACTCCTGATTTAGGCTTCTCTTTTTCCCTCATGAAACCATTATCACAGATCCTCTTTGGATTGATGTAAATGCATCAGATTGATGTAAATGCTGCTAGAAGCAGTGACGAAACAGATAAACTTGTGGTGGATCTAGCTGTCATATGGCCACAAAAGAAGTCATTTTGATGAGCTGATCCAATGGAAAATGAATCAAGTTTTTACAAGAAAGCTAAAATTAAAAAAAAAAAAAAAAAAATCCGTTGTTTAAGTGTTTTTTATCTGACTTCATGATGGTTAGGTCTGACTTGAGGAAAAAAGTGTATGCCCGAGGAAGCAAAAAGAGCAGCAACAGTAATCTTTAGCAGTTAGCCTTGCCCTTATACTTGGGTGTAAAATGTTACCTTTAGGCAGTCATTCTTTTGGAGAACCAGCTCTGTCAGGAGGCTGTAATTTGTGAGCTGTGAAAAGTGGGCTTTATTCTAAGGAATGCAAACACGTGGAGAAAGACAACTTTTATGTTGTTTTGATGTCAAGTCTGAGATGGGCTTGAGATTTCCACTACTCAGTTACTTCATTTTTGTCAAGACTGAGCAAAAGGCAGTTTTAAGGTCTGCTTTAGTGGTGTGCTAAATATGATTAGAGGACATGTTCAGAGATAAGCCTATATCTATTTCAAATACTGTGGTGTGGTTTCAGTAGTAATGGAAGCTGAACAGGTCTGCTTGAAACTGCTGCTTTTTAACTTTGTGGGTAAAAAAAGTGTGAATTAGGCTAACAAGCTGGCTATTGAAACCTGAATGAAGCAGTTATTTTGATATTTCCGGAGTTGTTGGTCTAGGAAAGACCTTAGGTTGGGTAACCTAACCTTTTTGCTACCTCTTTGTTCAAAAAAACTTCTTATTTGTGCTGGAAAATCTCACACAGGAGTTGTCCCCTAAAGAGAAGAGCTTAAGATCTCTCAGTGTTAACTTCTGTATCTTTCTATAAATTTACCAGTTATTTTATTGAAGTAGACTGATTGCTGTTGAATAAAAAACTAAAAGAAGACTGCACTTTTGAAATGTGTCCTGATTGTCGATACAATGAAATCAAGAGCGTTGCAGAAGGAAATTTTATGGTATTTAGCCTATCTGTTGATTTATTCTCTTTTTCCTTCAATACAGGGTAGTGAAAAATTAGATGGGTTGGTTTTCAGTGCTGACGTAGTGTTTCAGAACGTATTTAGGAATTTAGGAAAAAAATAGTTCTGTTTAGTTTTAACTTAACCTTGTGTCTTGTTTCTTCAGGGTCATGATGAAGAAGCTGTTGTGGATATGGGCAAAATCAGCTCTACTATCAATACAAATTTTGAGAAAGAAGAACTGGAGAGTAAGTTTGTGGTGGTTTTCTGTTTGCTTAATATGCATTTTTTGACTAGGGATAAAAGGTGAATTTTCCTTGCTAAAAGGAATCAAAATTTTATGGCTATCATGAAATTCTGGGAGTAAAACTGGGAAAGGCAGAGGTGACCTGCCCTGTTTTTTGTCTCTGTGCATGCTGGTAAATATCCACTGTTATAATCTGTCACCAAAAGAAAAAAAAAATTACTGAAACTTTCCAAGGAAAGCTTGCTTCTCAGACTTAGGCTTGAAAAAATTATTGCTGTTGGTAAGTAATTTTCCAGCATGAATGATGTCAAATTCTGCAGAATTAAAAGTCAGGAAACAGGGGTCATGAGGGAGATGTTTGTTTTCTTTTCTGAAAGTTAAGTATCCTTGTGATTGTGGTCATGCACTTCAAATACTGACAGTCTGAACAGACGTATAACTGTCCTTCTGATTCCATAGTAAACTGTACATTCCACAATCTACTGTCAATAAAGCATTATGGTAGTCTTCATTATTTGACTCGGGATCCCACATTTAGCAATAAAAATAGCAGTGATTTAGTTTCATATAGCAGAATGTAAAATCAGGTATTTCATCTGGGACAGGACTTCTTTTCTTACTTGAAAACAAATTAGTTTGGGATGAGGATTCTTGGATGCCATTTAATGAATGAGGAAAAGACTAGGGAGATCCAGTGTTAAAATCTTCATTATTTGCCTTTCACATGGAATGCTCTGAAGCTTAATTAACATTTGCAGAATGCTAGAAGGCAGTAGATTCACTGAGTTGTACTGACTGTTAACTGCTTCAGCATACTGGAGAACCATAATGGCAGCAGTTTCTGGCTAAGAAAAGTTGATTTAGGTTGCTGTCACGTTTTTCTCATACTGTGGTATAACAGGAGACAGTTTAAAGTGATTGAACTTATTTGCTGCTGTTGCACTCTTGCTCTGTTCCCTTCATTCTGTTTTCTGTCTTGTGCTAACACTTCTGTTGGCCTGACCAAACCAGAAACCTGGTTATGTGTGTGAAGCCATCAGAAAATGTAACATCTGACAAAGGAAGATGGTCAGGATCTCAGCCGAAATGCCATACAGATGGATGTGTGCCAGAGCTGAGCAGGGGAAGGAAGTGTGGATGTGAGGCTAAGGGGTGCAGCAGTGGAGGCTGTGACAATGCCAGTTTAGATGGGGTTCTGCTGTAGGGAAACCACTGCCTTGACTGTTTCTGCAGTTAAATCTGCAGATTTAAGCTGTCTCCTGCTTAATTTCCTTCTCTTGCTTTTCTCAGGAGATGACCCAGAAAAAGTACGTGTGTGTTTTGCAGGGAGGCAGGGGTTAAGGGGAAGCAGGCATCCAGCTGGAGTAGTGTTCGAGGCAGCAGCCTTAGCAGCTGTAATACCTCGGCCACAAAAAATGACATGGGAATGTGCAGCCGGATTACTTCCCCAGTCTCTTTCAGAGCACGTTCCTGTAGGAGTGCTTCAGCTCATACAACACTGCAGTTAAACGAGATACTTGGTGGGAAGGCAGGGGGGTTCAGGCTGCTTGAGGCAATTTTAAGTACTTGGCTGACTGTTATGGAAAATACCCCTGTCTTACCCATAGCGAAAGAGTAAATGAAGGTGAAATGTAGACTGCTGTCCGATGAGCAATTGAGTCAACGTAGCTTTTGAAAGGAGGAGCTGAGATCTCACTGTCCTCACCTTGCTCTTAGCCATGAAGCCTTTTCTTTTGCTCGCTTACTCATTCTGGAGTGGCCCAGTGTTTGTGTCTCAATGCAAGAGGGGGCTGGCTATACAGATGTTAAACAAATAATTAATAAGAAATACCTGACAAGAAAAATGTTTTCCTGTAGGATTATCACATACCTGAAGCTGCATATAAGTACACATTTTCACACATAAATAGGAATTATTCTTGGTGTTCTCATGTTTTTAGTATCTTGTATATTTGTAAGAATTTAATTTTTTGTCGGTAGAATGGGACAAGGGAAGTGCAGCATATCGTTTGACTTTTATGAAAGTGAAAACTGTTCCAAAGTAAGAACAAGAAGTTTTTCCTTTCCTTTATGAAAGAGAAAAAGGTAGGTAAGTGTGGTTGTTCAACTTATGTAGTTATCTTCTCAGAGATTCTTCAAATTCAGGATGTTTTAGAGGATAAATGTATGTGAACTTACAGCTCTGTTTAAGAGGTCATTATTTATAAGCTATTATGATGAAAGTAGGTATGTGGAATTTTTAGGTTTTGTTTTTAATTCTGGTATTAAGATCCTAGAAGGGGAGAAATGAAATTGTTGGCTGCAAGCAGTAAAACAATTCGAACTAGTATTATTTTTCATTTCTGACATGAACATTTTCTTGTAGGCTTAGAAAGACCTGTACAAAAGCATTAGGCATTGGAAGTGTTTTAAGACTTTAAACTATTTCAGTCTAGTCTTTCAATATGTGTTTCTGGTGACTTGAAAAGGAGTTGTAGGAACTTTGAACCTTTACGGTAGTGTGCATCGATGTATTTTCAAGGACAGTCAGCAAGCAGTGAATTGAGTTCAGCTATGGTGTGAAGCACCACCCCTTTTAGAGCCCACATGGACAGGTGATACTTAACCACTTCAAAGCATGTGCAAACTAATGTTTATAGGCTTGATACTGTAGAAGGCATAATTTTGCTACTAATACTAAAGGGAAAGTTTCTTGGTATTGTCAGTATTGGATACTCGTATTTTCTGGAAATTTTGTGATGAAATATTAATGGAAAGAGAAACAAATGCTTAAGGGAAAAATAGATCTTGGACCTGGAGCTTCTCAAGCTCTGCATTCTATTTATGGTGGCTGACAGAGTGTGGTACCTGTCTGGAGTGACAGTGTTTAGGTTAGAAATGTTAGGCGCAGGCTGCTTGTTTCGTAACACTCTTCCCATAAAAGAGGAATGGTTAGAGATGGTAAACTGCAATTGTGGGCAGACTGTGTCTGTACTAAATAAAGGTACTGCACTTTTCTGAAGCTGTAAGTCTTATTTTGACTTAACAAATGTCAGTTTACAGAAGAGCTAGAAAGGGGAATAACATCTTAAAATAACCTTTTAAAGAGCACCTAATGTTCTTAACTTGATGCCAGGCTCTTTGAGCTGCAATGAATGGGAATAATAAGCCAGGAGTTGGAAGTAAGGCAAGAATATTAATGGAGAGGTATTTAATGCGATCTTGTAAAAGTTATTTTCTGTTAGATGATGTATAAGGAAAACTTTCTTAAACTTGTGTTGTCTGTCATGATACTACCAGGATGCATCTTTTAAAATGTGTAGCTACTTTTCAACCTTGATTTGAGGATACATTTACTAGATACAGTTTAAGGGAAAAGAGATACATTCTGTTACTCTTAGCAGGCATAGCAAAGATAAGAAGTTTACGCATAACAGAGGTTTTGTTCCAGAAACAATCTTGAGGTCAGGAATGTGTCTTGGTAGACTAGTTTTGTGTGGCATAAATGCAAGCACCAGCTTTTGAGAGTTAAGATAGTTTAATAGCTATCTACTGTCACATTATCTTGTGGCAGGTGTAAGTAATGTTTACATTTTAAGTGACCCTATTATCTCTTATACCTTGATGAGCCTTTATTTTTATTTAAGAAAAGAGCTGTGGTTTTCACTTAATCTTAGTTCACAAGGACAGGTAATCAAATAATCCTGTATTTTTTCCCCTCTGTAGGTGACTATTGTGTATCTGAGTAGAAAACTTGCTGTACAAGTGTTTTGCAATTTAAAGCTTTTTAAAAGCGTTTGACATAAACTGTGTCCTAGTACTCTTTTCCCAAACTTGTTTTATTTGAGAGAACAATATGTAATGTTTTTGTTCTGACTACATCAGAAATTTTATAAAAAGACTGCTAACTGCTAACTATAATAGTTTTAAAATCTGAAACATACACAAAATTATTATTAAAGTAATAAGGTCATAAAACTGAAGTTTTACCGAACAGCACGAACCGAAACTTAAAACTTGCAGTAAACTCGATAGCCCCAGATCATTCAAATATAAAAATTTTTGAGATGAGGCAGAAGCAATAGACTACTTGATTCTGGAACCTATTACTTCTTGATGACTTTTCATAACATTTACCTTTTTTTAGTCCCTTGAAAATCAGTTGTTCCAAAAATTGTCTAAACTTGTGCCGTGTTGGTTATTAGAATTATTTCTGAATGGATGATTTCTCTATTTACAGTTCACTGAAAGCTAGTGTTTCATAGCAGTTTAAGCTTTTAAAGTGTGAGATTTACCTTTTTTTTAATTTACAAAATAAGAAATAAAAAAAGGCGAGAGTTTGAGTTTTTCTCAGGAAGGGGTAACCCTTCTATGAAGCAAGATTCCTTCTGTAATGTTTTTCATATCTTAAAATATCAATAGATGCATTTGGCAAACCAATCCATTCAAGCACTTGTAATAGAGAGGGGTATGAAATTTGTAATGACAATGTATTTGTGACCCATTGATGAAGTCAGAAAATTTTCTTTGGAAAAGTTTCTTATGAAATACTTTACAAGATCAGTGTTATGAATGTGGAAGCCTTGTGTCTTTACCAAGGGGGTGGGAACTGATGATCATTAAGTTCCTTTCCAACCCAAACCATTCTGTGGTTTTATGTTGTGTTCAGTGGACAAAGGGCTAGTCTTGAATCTTAATGGGACTTCCTCTTGAATTGCTTGTTTCTAGGTTTTCTCTCCTCCAACAGAAACAACTTTTTGAAATTATCTTGTATGTGTATTCTTTTTCCTGAGCTCTGCTGCAGAGACAGGCTGGACCAAGGATCTTGAGCTCAGATAAAGCGTGGGGCCCAGCTCTGGTCTGGCTTGGCTGTGCAGTGCGTGGACAGCTCGTCCCCCCTCCCATGGGTACCAAGGGCTGGCTCCTTTCCCAGGCGAGGAAGATCGGTGCTGGCAGTGAGCCACAGATGGAAGTCTGTGCCAGAATCCTTGTGTGGCGCTGCCACCCGGCACTAAGCTTTTCCTATTACTGATCCTACCTGCATGTCTAATGTAATTACTCATAATGCCTTCTTGAATATCATTGACTGTGTCAAAGAGAAATATTCAGAGCATTTTTCTCTATGACTGCCCCTACAAACTCATTTGGTTTTAAGTCAGAAAAAAATCACTTCTATTTGTAATGAGAAATCTGGCATTTACCGCTTCTGTGAGCGTAATATGCCAATTTTTGTCCTGTAGTGAGAAAACACTCTTCCTGAACTGCTTTGCCCTATTCTATGCTTACTACGGTTTGGGATTATGCTTCTAAGTTTCATCAGTTCAAGTATAAAGAGTGTATCTCAGTTAGACCTAATTGCTAGGAACAGCAGGAGATTTCATAGTACAGCCCAGGAGGTGTAATGGATTCTTAACTACGCTGTACTGTGGAGAACCTTTGGGTTCCAGTTATGGCATGTAGCTATCCCGTGAAAAAATTTTCTTTACTTCTTTCTACAGGTTTGGTTAGAAAATTTTATCTCAAATGTTTGATTCATAGAGCGAGAGATAGCTCTTGCCAAATTGTTTCTTTAACAAGAAGAATCCTTGGTAATTAAAGGACTTCTTAGTAGTCAATTCATGCATGGAAGACCAAGATTATATTAAAATATTTTATATTCACTTTTGATACATTGATTCCATAGAAAATAATTTGACTGTTTCTTGGGAATGTGCATGAGAAATTTATAAAATAAGCGAAAAATGCTGTTTGTATTGAAATACATAGTTTCTTACGGGCTGTGAAGTTTTTAAGGGCAAGAACTGACACTTTTGTTCTCACTCTTACTTCTTCCATCCACCTGGAATGGTCTTGTGACAGAAAAGGTCACAAGAAGTTGTGCTTGTAGATTGCGTTGAGCTTATTTTTGTGCATGCAAGTACTCTCTGTGTTGTAAGGGAAATTAATACCAAGGAATGAGATGCTGTGTTCCAGATCTTTCCTACTAGGGTAATGCATTTGGAGATGTGAGTTAAGACATCAAACAGCTGGATTTCTTCCCCATTTTATGATCTTAAGGAACAGATTAGGATCTCTCCTGCAGATACTCCAGTTTTGCCATGCTGGAACGCTCCATGCTGGGACAAGATAGATTATGACATTATTTAGCTAAAGAAAGACTTCTGTAGGAAATAAATTATCCATCTTCAGATTATTATTTGAAGATTTGCAGAAAAAATAGTGATTCTTGACACAAAGTTTTAGTCTTCAGCAGACTTGAGATCTTATCGAGAAGAAGGAATCACACTGGTGCATTGTGAAAGGGTGAGGGGGATCACGCATAAGATGCTACATTGGAAGTGATAGTTGGTTTTTTCAGGTAGTGTGTTGCTGTAGGTTGGTATAGGTTGCCCAGATAGGCTGTAGAGCATATATCCTTGAAAATACTGTAAGGATGGGTGTCACCCTAACTAAACTGATCAAAACCATGGCTTCAGCTTTGAAGTTGGCTGTACTTTGAGCAAGATTGGACCAGGTAGCTCATGTCCAGATGGTCTTTTCATCCATTATTAATATATGATCACTCAGTTCAAATTTCTAAGTAACAGGATTTGAGAAACCACATAGAAATAAACTTGATTTTCTTTGCTTTTCCATGTTAAGATGGAGAATACTGTCCTTTCTGTGAAGCTTAAAAGGCATTTAGCCGGAGAAAGGAGAAGGTTCTGTGTGGAATTGTATTTAAAGCCTTGCGACATCAGGGCATTTTTGGATACATGTTTTTGATCTCTCTCATACTTCAGAAGTCTTCTATTACCATTTTCATAGGAGCTCTGGTGAGAAATCAGGGAACTTGGAGCGTTTTCTTTCCTGTAAATGTTAAAAGACTTCGCCCAAACTGACTTTTGGAGTGAGACCAACCATGTGATTGGAGATCAACCATGTGATGGAGACACGTTGCAAGTTCCTAACACTTAAGTTTGTTTCATATCGATAAAGGCCTTAAGCAGTAAATACTCTCAGTGGATTTGAACAGCTAAGCTTGGATAAAGTCATGTTGGATTAAAATGAGCAATTATCTCTTGAGCTTTGTATTACTAAATTTAGTATTGAGCAGTCTACTAATTCTATTGATTATTGGTTTATAGTAATTCTGTAAGAAGCTTTGTTTGAAAGTGGTACTGTGCTACAGGCATTTACGTGAATAAAGCTTTGAAGGTCACATAATGTACCTTTTGAACTTTTAAAAAAAATATTCAAGTAAAAGATTGTGTTCCTTTTAAAAATAACATCCAGTGCTAGCAACTTGAATCCCAGCCTTTTTAGAGTTGTTTTTCTCCACTGCTTCCACTGATATTATATTAATTTTATATTACTTGTCTTTCTTGCAGGTGTGGTTTTTTATTCTGTTTAGATTTGGTTTTTTGGCCAGCCTGAAGAATATCATAAGTTGTTTGACCCAATTCACTGGGAATGAAGGGGAAAAAAATGGCCATGGTTTTGTTTTGTTTTGCTTTTCCTTGTAAATTGTATTTATGAGTAAATCTTTATCTGTCCATCTGCAAACATCATTACTCCTGATTTCATTATTCATCTGAATAATGAAACTTAAGGAAACACAGACCTACTCAGTGCAGCTGTCTTATTTTTAGAAGGCTTCTCAGTGCTTTGCTTTGTTAAGTTAGAATTAAAGTTAAGCTTGTCCGATTTTTATTATCTAGTTTTGTTCCATCTTTGGAGTTGAAGATGCCTGTAACATGTTTTTGGGTAATCATGGCAGTATACTCAATAGCAGTAGTTTCAGATTTTCTAGGTAGTACTTGAAATGTCTTTATTTATGACTGTGATACCAGAATGAAGGTCTCTTTTCTTAAGGAACAGTCAGGTGCACTCATAAGCTGCTCTTTGCAATAGGTAAATTTTTCTTGGTTAGCTTATTGTACTGTCAGTGTGCTTGCTCTGAAAGAGAAAAAAAAATTTCAGAGGCTCTTTGTCAACATTAGGTTTTTTCTTGAAGTTATTCTGATAGGGTTATATTGGATTGTGATCCATTTTACTTAATAAACACTGAAAATCATCTTGCTCATTGACATTTCATGTTGGCCCCAAAATACTGCTGCAGGTGTAGCAGTCTGAACACTTTGCATATACAGAAGTGCTTTGGGGAAGGTAGTCTTGGTTTACATTTGCCTGCAAGACTGTGTCTACGTGAGGTAATAGTCATACAATGGTCGTTTTTGGGCGGTGTGGGCTGAAGGGTAGGATAACCTGTGGCTAGACTGTTCTGTGTCTCTGTGAGACCCTTGTTTGTTCAGGTAGTGAGAAAATGCTTCCTTTAAATCTTCCTTTTGGAGTTGAAAAGCAATATCAAATGCTGTAGTTTGTGGACTGACTGACTGGGTTACTAACTTGGCAGTGCCTGCTTGGTGTGCTTGAGGCAGCTATGAGGCACCTGGACATGATTCTGTGGTTCTGTCATAATAAAAGCCATTTGCTATGGATGCAGGTTGTTTAAAAACACCTTCTGTTTGTTGCTTATTTGACCTCAGTTTTCCATAGCTTTTGCCTGTATCTTTCCAACGTATCTGCTCTCCTCCAAACATTTCTACTGGAAAGAAAAAATTCTGTCTCAGTGCAGTTATGTAAAAGGAGATAGACTCCTCGTTTGCTTCTTCCACCTTTCCTCCATGCAGCAACATGGTCTTTGATTAAGGAAATGATCACACTATTGCAAATGCCAATTTTTGCAATAGTAAGGTGCATTGTTTAAGATGGAGATCCTTGAAAAAATCTGTGAGGAATTTTTGTCTTTAATTTGTGGACGCAGCAAGAGACCAAAATGTGGAAGTCCTTATTTCTCAGGGAGTAAAATCCTGAACAGCTTCAGATTCCTGCAAGGTTGGGTTTTTTTTTTTTTTTTTTTCTTTTTGGGTGCAGTGATCAAAACACATGCTTAAAACAATCTTATTAACAATACAAAACAAGCAATTATATGAAGTGCTCTATTACTAGAAGTATGCTAGAGTTTCTCTTAGGAAGAAATAGTTCCTGCAAAAAATCCAACACTTTGGCAACAAACAGAACTGTTCAAGTGTGTATATAAACTGTAGTTTGATACTTGCTAATTGAATATATAAAATAAAACAGACACCCTAATGGGCATTCTAACAGCATTTGCAGTGAGTAGTGGCTCACTCTGTTGCAGCTTTGAGAGTGGGATGTGGTGAGTAATGCAGTTATTTTTGAATCTCATACTTTTGCTTTCCCTATGCATACGATTATTGTGTTGTTATGGCATCAACAACATGACCATTGTTAACAATGCCCCCTGATCATATTCTATACCAAATGCAGTGATTTATGTTTAGGTCACATGGGCATTGATTTCTCTGGCAATTGCATTGTGCATAGCAGTCATGGAGGGCAGAGGTCAGGCTGCTGTGCAGTGGCTGGGTATTGTTGCTGGAAGAAGCTCACAAAAGACAAGTCTCTCTCTATAAATAGGACTGATGAGTGCTTCGAGAAATTAATCTCTTTTCCACTCTTACATGGAAACAAATAGCTTTTAATATGCTTAATTTCAGATTTGATCATAGTGCCAGTCCGTTGACTCTAATGAAACTAGTGTTGGAAGTGTGTCAAGAATTGGGTCTTGTTACGTGAAAAGGAATCTTTGACCAAATTAATTAAATGTTGAAATTACTCATATCAAAAATGACTTTTGCTTGTATTTTTCGTCATGTAGCACTGTAAAAATACACAAAACTTCTATAAGGCAGTATCTTTTTGGGCTTAGGGATTCTTTTTTTGGGAAATAAGTTTGACATTTTACCACTTTTTGTTTCTTTAAAGCTCTGTAATCACCAGGAATTTTCAATATCTTTAAGCTAGTATATGTGTGCTATGCACACAAATATATGTCCATGTATGTGTACAGTCACAACTCCTAGGGCTTGCCTGCATAATGTAAATTTGCTGAATTTGCATCTGTCTAAGAGCTGGAAGACCACTTCCTTTTCCTTTGGTTAATGTCTGTCTTCTGTAATAACTCTTCAGCACCATGAAACAGAGTATTTAGTGTTATAGTTAATTTGTCTCTTCCTGAGATTGTTTGTTTAAATAGGAATTTAAAAGGCTATTGTATATGCTATCTCCATTACAGGAGACATGGTAGTAATATGTTCATAACAGCCAGTTGATTGATTTCTTTTGCTAAGATGTTGATGCTAGTATTGTGTTAATGTGAAAGGTCAAAGTAAAAACAAGATGTTGAAAGTACATGTTTTAAAGAGCAGTATGTATTCACTTGAGGGTGTGCTCCTAAATTTATTAAAAAGTTCCAGAATAGGAAAAAAACCCACCCCAACGTCTCTGTAAGTTATTTGAAGTGTTGACATACTTTTCAAAATAAAAGTTACTTTTATATTCCTGATACTTAATTAATGGTATAATTGAACATCAGTTTCATCTTGATGTGTTATGTGCTACTTGCGGAAATATTGGCAGCTCTTTCAAGGAGAGAAAACTACTTGCAGACTCTGTAGACAAAGGGTAGTTTCTTAATGAAGTTAATAAGTTGAACCAGGAGATTATTTTGCCATTCTTACAAGTGTCCTGATATGAATTCCTGCAAAAAAAGAGGAATACAATATAATTTCTCTGCCTTGGCCTCGTGTTCATTAAGTAGCTGCTTTCAGTGTTACAGGCCAAGCTTGTACTTCTGTCTTATTTGTACTTGTACTTCTGTATTATTTCACAACTGGATTCTTAAACTGAATATGACCTAATTTATCAGAGAAATGAATCTGGCACTAGTTCCTTGACATGCTGGAAGGACAGAAAGGAAATGGTCATGTTAGTTCACTAAAGGTAATTTTGTCCAGTGGATTTCTGTTTCTTAAACCCCTTGTCTTTAGGTACTAAGTTTGGTCAGTAGGTCATTTTTGGTTTACTTTTGTCCTTTTAAACTTTCTTGAAAAGGCCACAGAGCTGTGTATATTGGAGTTCACGTCCCACTTGGAAAGCCAGGCCGTCGACGGCATAGACATCGTGGGCACAGGCACCACAGAAGAAAAAAAGAAAAAGAAACTGATAGAGAGGATGGCCGAGAATCTCCATCATATGGTAAGAAATTTGTTGTTCTTCCTATTTCCTGAAAATAAACTTGTAGTAGCTACTCTGTGCTTAAATGTTGTTTGTTTTGTGCTATTTCTTTTGTGCTATTTCTTTTATTCTCACTGTAATTAATGTCTTTCTGTGTACAATCAGACAAGGATTTTGTGGTTGTGTTTTATCTAAGTCAGAAACTGTTGGACTTGGTCCAGCTGTCTGCATGAATGTTCAGCAGCCTGCACTGAATAGGTTAGACTAGAGCTTTGTAATGCTCTGCTGTAGCATGAAAGTCTGTGTTATTTAAATTAGACACCTTTTTTCAGATTGTGTAGTCGTGTATGCTTCTTCCACTGATTTTTGAAAGTAAGCATGTAGCTGTGAAAAGCAGCATTTGCCATGGTAATTTGATCAATGATCTTATTTAAATATTTACTTCAGCCTTCTTGCTGTCTGTTAGTAAAGGAATTGTAGTGCCTCCTAAGTTTTTGGTTTGGATCACAAATTGCCCCACCCGATCCTCAAGAGATGATGATTTTGTCATACCATTCTCTGAAATAAAATTGTTTGGCAGTACTCTTAGCAGTTTTTCTTTGAGACCTTAAGTCCACTTTTATTCCTAGACTGCTATGAGTGGGCAAATTATGGTGCAATGTTTGAATTTAAGTGTGGACACTGTGCTGTTCACTATTACCTTTCTATGACTGACAGCATGTTCTACATGGGGCCAGTACCTGAAACAAAGGAGTTTTCAAATGGAAATTCTTTGACAAATCTCCTTTTACCGTTCTCCTATGGTTCTTGGTTTCAACCATCTTCAAGTCTTCCCTCCCAAATACAGATTATTATAATTGATGTTATGTTTGTAGAGTCTTGCTGTACAGTTTTTGAAGAAACAAGTGATATTAAGTTGATAGAGATTCAGTTCTCTGTTCTGGTTTTTTCTGTATACTGGATGCACAGGGTTTGGCAGGATTCTGGGGTGTGTTGTTTTTGGGATGGAAACAATCTGCTATAGAACTTAACTGATAATGAACATTGTTTGCATTCAAGAGCACATTTCAGAATTACGCTAGTTGGATGATGGTATATACCAGAAAAACAATGCTAAAGCAAAATTCAGTTTGGAATGAGCTTTGTTAGTAATTCAGATCTTATGTTTAAATCTAAAAGGCCATCTTCCTTCTACGGTAGAAGCATACAGTTGTATATGTATCATATACATGTTCATATCTAACAGCTGAGAGAGTGATGTTTTAGTGAACAAAGTAAAATTTTTAAAATTTGGGAAAATTAAAAACAAAAAATTTAAATCGAGATTTACCTGGATTTTCTGTCTCTGACCTTCCTTGAGATAACATTGCAATTAGTTCATTATTGAACCCTTGTAATATGAAAATTCACTCAATTTGAAACAAAATCTTTGTATAAGTATTAAAAGTATCTCTAAAATGATGTGGTTTCTATTAGTGGTTTTTTTAAGGTTTTGCTTATATTAATTGAAATCCAGTACTTACTTAATCATTAAAGATAGTTAAATTTTCTAGCATGTTATTATTGAGCCTGTTCCACTAGGCATTATACTATGAGAACTTAAAATATTTTCTGGATGTTTCAGCTGCATATTTTTCAACTTTCCTATGCTAATTTATACATAGTGCTCCACCCATGCAAT
Source organism: Struthidea cinerea (assembly GCA_013397865.1). Lineage (NCBI taxonomy): Eukaryota > Metazoa > Chordata > Aves > Passeriformes > Corcoracidae > Struthidea > Struthidea cinerea. The sequence goes on along the minus strand of VZTI01003931.1, from coordinate 564,735 downwards.
GAAAGAATTTTATCCTACGTAAGTAGCAACAGACCACAGAGAAATCTGCTGCTCTAACAGTGAGTGCCTGGATACTCACTGGTGACTGTCTTAAACTAGTGCTTGGGCAGCTGATCTGTAAGTCAGGCTGTTTGTTTCCATTGGCCTGTTTTGTTTTCACTTTTTCTCCTTTAGTGTCTTGTGTCATGATAGTATTAACTGTTTTGTTCTCAAAGTGAAACGAAGGTTTCTAGTGTTTTGGTATATTAATTTTTACTTCTTTTAACCAAATTTGCTGTTGATGTTTGTTTTCATATTGGCAATCTATAGAGGAGCCAAAAATAGTTGAGTAATTTTCATAAATATGAATTTCCAGATGTTTTTTTTTTTTCAGAAACGGTGCAAAATTTTCAGAGAGCCTTCTTTTAGAAAATGTGTATGTTTCTTTTGTTCCTCTTCCCTCTTAAAGAGGATGTTCTTCTGCATATTTCTGGGTGCGGGCAGGAGATATTACTGTTACGTATTGTTCCTTGTGTAATAGAAGTATGAATTCTTCTAATTGTTCAGTTTCTCCTTTTCTTCAAGACACACCATCCCAACGAGTGCAGTTTATCTTGGGTACTGAAGATGATGATGAACACATTCCTCATGATCTCTTCACTGAAATGGATGAGCTTTGCTTCAGGGATGGAGAAGAATATGAATGGAGAGAAACTGCTAGGTATGTTTGGAGTAGATTGTTTCAAGATATATCTTACAGTAATTTTACTTCAGAGAACTGCAAGCCATGTGTAGGTTAGAATCTTCATTATCTGTAGGAATTGTGTGCTCAATTCATGCTCAGCAACCCAAAACTTTAGTTTTTTGTCCAACTCTGAAAGAATCAATATGGATTCTCAAGAGACTCTCAGTCTTTCTGGTGGTGTATTCACTTTCCTAAAACTGATCGTACCAAACATTGTGAAAGGTAGGAGTATGCTGAGTTATAAATACGGGTGTCCGTCCATGGAGTGTGGTATTTGTAATCTCAGAAATCTCTTTGGTATATTATTGCCAATATATTACTGTCATTTTTTCTCAAATATAAAGAAAATTGGGTATTATGTCTTTCTTGAGTAGTGTTTGATTAGTTTTTGGCAAATTGCATGCCTGAACATTACAGGATACCATGATTCTTTTTGACCCTTCCTGGTTTAGTTGCTTCCTTCTACATATACGTTGTGATGAATTCTTCTGCATTCAGTACTTCCAGCTACCTTGTTGCATGTTAGCTTTTGTAGAAGTTCAATTTGCATGATGCCTGTGAGTTGGAATCAAGATCAATTTATAGTTTCACGTATTAATACTGCCTAGTTCTTAAATGTCTGACTTAGCACCCTTAGGAGACTTGAAAGTGCTATATGGTATGTTTCAGACAGCTTTCTAATCCTAAAATACTAATGAAATGAAGATGCAAATCAGGTAACAAGGCAGACTGTCATATTCTTCACAAGAACATTTGAATAGACAGGTATTCGTCAAGCCCAAAGAAACAAAATAAACTAAAACTAAAACAGTTGAGTGTGGTTATTAAGGCCTGATAGAAATGTTAATCAGTTGGGCTGTCTGAGAAAATGAAAGCTGGTATGATTTAATGGGATTTCCTGTTCTGTGTCATGCCTCGGCCACATGGAGGAGTGGGATTGCTTGCCAAAGTTTCCTTCCAGGAGAAACATAAACATGTGTATGTGAATGCATTTCAGGTGGCTGAAGTTTGAAGAGGATGTTGAAGACGGCGGCGATCGATGGAGCAAGCCTTATGTAGCAACTCTGTCTCTGCACAGCCTGTTTGAACTGCGGAGCTGCATTCTTAATGGGACGGTCATGTTGGACATGAGAGCAAACACACTTGATGAGATAGCAGGTTGCAGCAAAAATTTAAAAAAAATATTTTATTCCTAACTTTTAATCTATAACTTGAGGTGTTTTTGGTCATGTCTTAATGTTCTTGAAAATACAGTGTTGAAGAAACAGGTATGTGCATGCTCGCTGCACTTTTCTTGATCTGGTTTTGAGGAGCTGGTCCTACAAACTTCACTTTAAAAAGCTGCACTGGATGAGTAGGAGCTCCTTAGTATGTATTTTAGGATGAGGCCCAGAACTTGCCTTTATGTTCTAATCCCTTAATGTGTTCTCTGTCTTTGTTTCTACAGATGAATTGTAAATATCTGCCAGAACATTTTAGGAGTTATTTGTGTCCTTTAGTACCATAATTATTAATCATATTTTGGCTGATGTTAACTTGATGCCATTAGTGCAGTTGGTTGTTGCACATCTGGTATTTTTTTCACCTTTATAAGAGGTGAGCAGAAATAAATTTTGTACATGTTGTTTGACCTACTGTGTTGAGTGTCCTCACTAATCACATGGTCATTTTGGATACTATGCAGGCAGCTTTGAAGTCTTCCATATATATATATATATGAAAATATAGACACATATGCCCATATATATACATTATATATGTCTGCTTGCTCTAAATGCCTTTGAATTAGTTCTACATAATTTTCCTGATATCTCTTGCTACAGGTACCACACAGTGGAATGCTTTCTCAGGAATCATGTTAGACTTAGGGTTGACCAGCATGTGTGTGAAGGACAAAGTGTTCTGGCCTAAAAATCTTTGGCAGTACTGGAAATGTTCTCTTGTTTTGAAATCCTTGATATTCAATCAGGAAAATGGTATTCCCTTCCTATTTTTATGACTTACTGAGAAAGAGTTTTCAATACATTGTTTGTAAATGTAGTGTTTTGGTTTCTAATATTATTTGTTGTAATTTAATTTAGCAATAATTTTAGTACATAAGGAAAGTAGTTGCTTAGTTCTGTGTAACCAGCACTCTTAGTAGCAGGTATTTTAGTTGGAACTAGGATGCCTTAAGAGATTGTAAGAATTGGTTTCAAGTTAATTTTAGGTGCCATTGTGAAGCATGTGGGTTAGCAGTGCTTGGTATACAAATGTGCTGTCCTATTTCCACGAGCCAGGAATACCCAGGAGGTGTTATTGTTTCTTACTCATAACAGGAGGGAGAGAGTGGCAGGTTTCCTTTTGAGAACCTGTAACGAGAGGCTGTGTTACCAGTGATCTCAGAAGGAAGTGGCACTGTACTGACAGACACTTGGCTGCATATTGTTCTGTTAGTAAGGACAGAGCCCTATCCTGAGCCCTAACATTTTTCATTGTGAAAAGTTCTATGCAATTTCAGTTTAACAATGCAGTTAAGTCTCAATATGTTAGTTAAAACTGACAAAATATATTTAAAAATTTGTCACATAGGCTTGTGTTGCTTTGTGCAGGTTGGGGTCTTTTATGAATTTATTTTATTTTTTTGTTATTTAAAAAAAGGACCCCTAAGAAACCACAGCAGATGTTTTCCCTGATCTGTAGGTTTTCTTTCCCGGTGTGAGCATACTGCTGAGATGCGCTTTTGAAACTTGATGTTGCTTGACAGATGACTAATTAGTTCTAGATGATGCACCTAGATTTTTTTTTTTTGTACTTCCTCTTCTAAAGCATGTGAATCACATGAAGTTCAGTAGAGAGTCTCAGGAACTTAGGGCATCTGAAGATGACAGGAGTTGTGTGATTCATCTCATTCTATAGCAAACTTCCACTTTTATATAGTTGTATATACTTTTAAAAGTAGGGAACACCAGGTTAAGACTGTCAAAAGTCTGGTTTCCATTGTGTTTGTCTTTGTGTACTCACTCATAGTGCAGGTTTGTTGAATACAATAAATAGTTTTTCTGAACGTGAGTTTCCTTTGAAAGTTGAAGTAAATGACTATAAAGTATAAGATACTAAGTAATTTATTTCATGAAATCATGCTACTAATAAATACTCTCTCTCGGATCTGCATGTTGTGCTTTTCTTATTCTTGCATTTGCTTATTTAGTGACATCTTTGAAAATTTCCTGTGGGTTCTTGAAGATGGTTTTGCTAAAGAAAAGACTTTTCTTTAGCATAGAGATTTTATTTTCTTTAGCAAATAGATTTAATTTTCTTTTATTGTTTGATGCAACTACAGTGCTTGAGTGTGGTGAAAGAGAGGTTTGATAGCTGCCTATATAATTTTCTTCTCTGTTCTTTTGTTATTATTATGTAGATATGGTTTTGGACAGCATGATTGCCTCTGGCCAGCTGGATGAATCCATAAGAGAGAATGTGAGAGAGGCTCTTCTAAAGAGGCACCATCATCAGAATGAGAAAAAATTCAGCAGTCGGATCCCTCTGGTTCGGTCTTTCGCAGATATAGGCAAGAAACATTCTGACCCTCACTTGCTTGAACGAAATGGTGAGATAAGTTGTAGCATCCAGTTCCTACTAACCTGGTAATTGATGTTCTCACTTGGAGATGAAGGAAAGGTCAGCTGGTAATAACAGATAAGTGTTTCCTTCTTGATGAGCAAAGAACTAACAATAAGAGTGTGTATGTTGTGTGGCTGTGGATGATTTTTTTAAATTTACTCAAATATTCTATTCCTGCCTGTATACCATAGCATGCATTATTATTTTGAAATATAGTAATAGACCTACATTGGTCCATATGTTTTTTTTGGTATATGCTTAAATAAAATGTGCAATGTTTGAGGAATTTCAGCATCATGGCATAACTTTATCCATGTGTCAGATGGATCCTACTTGCTTATACAGTCTTTGCACCAGAGAGTTAGTGATCATGTCATGAGTTCAGTGATGCTGACAATTGCTGTGTTTTAACCCAGTGTGGTATGTTCATTTGACAAGAAGTTCACTGTGCCAATGGTGAAGGTAGTACTGTTAGCTAGGACACTGTTTATTTTTATCTTGTTTTGTAGAGAAGGGTCTAATTGAAACAAAAATCCCAAACCCAAGAAAGGTATTAGCAATGTTCTTAGAAGCTGCATCATATCTTTTTTGAACCAGTTCCTGAAAATTTACCCTAGACATCAAGTCTCAAATCCCAAATAGCAATATGTACCACAGAGCAGCTTACTTGTATTGTGTTTTTTATGTGGCCTCTATTAAATACATGGAGTTTCAAATGAAATTTTTTAGTCTGGTGAAAACTTAATTCTGATTTCATGAATCAGTCCTTGAAGTGATCTTCCTTTTCTGTCTTGAAAGATGCCTCATTGTTTAGATTATGTTTGACTTAGTTAAGTGCTTGTTAGGAGCTACATACGCTGGAGTGTTCTCCAGTGAATGCCTGAGCTTGCTGATAATTTTTGTTAGCCAGTGAATATATGATATATGCTTAAATATTTCTCTAATAGTTTCAGAATTATTTTTTTCCGGAATGAAAATGCAGCTAATTTATCTAAGAGCGTAATGTCTTCTGTAACTCCTGACTTTCTTGTTTTGCCTAGCAAATGTGAAAATTTCACACACACAGACTTGGTTTTGCCCATCCTTGAATACCTGTATCCCCAGGTGTAATTCTGCAAATTTTGTATTTGGGATCTCTTTCTTGTCAGTTACCTTTCATGTATCACTTCCACTTTTTAGGGCATTTTATTCTTACTACACTTTGTACAGGAGATTATGGGATATATGCTGAAATAAGAAAACAGTCTAGTATGTTGAACTCCTTGTCAGCATATACTGATTTGCTTTTCTCTTTATAATCCCATGGTATTTAATAAACTGGTAAACCAAACGTGCATATGTGCATATTAGTTCTTAGGCTCCTTTGGTGGGGTGTGTGTGTGTTAGGACATCTCATGTGCATGATTTTTCACAGGTATATTGATGGAAGTCTAGTTATGACTGTAGTGATGAATGCAGGCAAAATCAACTAAGTCTGCTCTATTGGTCCTATTTTCTTTACTGCTCTGCAGTTTTGATGTTTTAATAGTTGAGTTTTGAGGCTTTTGTTCTTAAATCAGGTTTGTGTACGTAGGATCCACTCTTTCATTGTTTGTAGGGAGGGGAATGTATGTGACCTTTACCTAGGCATGCTTTCTGCACCTCCTTCTTGTTAATTATTCTGGGGTTGTTCAACTGACTGGTCTCTGTAGTGCTTGGTTTAAATGTGGGAGTAAATGTGTCTAGTGTGCTGTTTTCTTGCTTGATGGCATGGTACATGAAACCGGCATGTTGTGGATTTCAGGGATTGTAGGAGAAGTTATCATTAATGTTTTCAAGGAGACTGGTTTTCCCAGGAAAAGTGTTTGTGGCAAATAGGAGAAATGGTATCACAAAACCTTTTAATGGAGGCACTAATATGAGCATAAGCAGTCTCTCTTCCTGCTTAAGGAAGAACCGAAATCCATTACAAACTCCAGTCCGAGGGAGCCATCACAAGACTATGTTCTCTTCATATGAAGTTAGTGGGACATGGAAACTAGAGCAAGAAAACTAACGAGGGATTTTGGAGAAATGTGGGGTTTTAGGCATATGGGGCTACTGGTAAGTCATAGCAGGAGGATATGGAGAAGGGACTGTGTATCTCATTTCTGTGCCCTCTTCAAAAATATACATTAGACTACAGATGCCTGGGAAAATTCTCAGTAAAATAAGACTTTTGTTGGAGGACAGTTGCATTTAACACATCTAGGTATGTTTGGTCATGATCACTTTTTAAAAATTAATAATTCTTTGTATATGATGGATAGAGTTAACTGAATTCTTGTAATGTTCTGGTTGCTAATGATTTTTTTATTTTATTTTTGGATGGATTAACAGTAGCTGCTGGACAATTTGGAATAAGAAATCCCAGAAAAATTTAAGAGTCAGTTTCAAGAGATAAATTTTTTTTATTAACAAATCTAACTCTGACTTAAGATAATATCTTCTCCCTCAGATCTTTGACATTCTAATTAGTACTCCTCAGTAATTTCTGACTTTTCTAATGTCTGAAATCAGATTTGCTCTTATCTCTTATCTTACTTGCATGAGTATGAGACTTTGGCCCGTAAAGCTTGCAATTTACTATGTAAATTGTTAATGCATATTTGTATCTGTGTGGGTTTGGTTTGTTTAATATAATATATCCCTTTTGTAAGCCTCATGGTGTTCCATTTGTTTTATCTCAGGGGAAGGCCTCTCAGCCTCCCGCCACTCTTTGCGAACAGGTCTCTCTGCCTCAAATCTTTCCTTGAGAGGAGACAGCCGTTTGTCAGTTCTTCTCAGTTACCTTCTTCCTTCTTCAAGAGCTGGAACCCCGGCAGCCTCAAGGTGTACAACCCCCGTAACCACCCCTCAAAACACACCACCCTCCAGTCCTATCTGCCGGCTCCCGCCAACCACAAGTGCCCAGCCAAGTCCACTTCAGGGCAAGGAATTGCTGGTGTCACCTGCCAGTGATGATATTCCTTCAGTAGTAATCCACCCACCCGAGGAGGACTTAGAAGTGCAGGAAAGCCAGGAAAAGAAGACAGAGGAAAATATTGGCAAAACACCAGGCAACTATTGAAATTTAAGCTGTCCATGTGTGATGCTCTCTGCATCTGGATCACTTGCATTGCGATGTTTTTGGCACATAACTTGGGCACAAAGAAATGTGATAACTATTACCTCTGCCTGCATGTTTATTTCTTCTCAGTTGTGACTGTCTCCTTGTTTGGCATTTTTAACTTTTTAGCTTTTAACTAAAGCAAGCAAAAAATTCTTTAATTAACATTCATTTGTGTAATTAAAAAGAAATATGGTTTTAAAATCTAATATATAAGCAAAATGTCAAAAATGGTGGCCTTTTCCTTTCACTCACCTACTCCATAGTGGGTTTTGCTTTGGTTTTGTCGGTGGTTGAGTTAATGTTTTAAAACAGTGTTTAATATCCTGAGACAGATACAGCTGAAAACATGGTAAAGTATTAGAGGTGAATATGAAAAGAATTAGGAAGGACACAGTTATCAGTGGCATTATTAGTTTAGTTGTATCATGAAGTCTTCAAGCAGTTTTATTTTTGCTTTTGTGCTTTTAAAAACCATTACTGTTAAAACCAGCAGCAGTTAATTAATGAAACTGTCAGGGTCAGTTCACCTGCAGCTATTTCTGGATAGTTTTCCACTAGTGCACTGCTTCAGCATCAGACACTCCATTAGTGTTTTGTTGTGTTTGGTATGCAAAATTTGAGACAGTAGTTAGGAGCTTGTAATTGTATGTCAGAGCTCAGCAATTTATTATTTTGTTATCTTCAAAGCTATTTTTCTTTATATGTAAAAAGGTATGTAGGTGTATAGATAAGTTAAAGAAACCATTAGAACTTTCCATCCTTTCTTGAAATGTTTTTAGTAAAAGTTTCATACCTCGTGCATTCTGCATACGTACTGTTATACTTGCTTTACTTTTGCAAAATTATCACCTATTTAGCAACTTCACAATTCTTCTTGGCAGATTGTTTTTAAGGAGCGATCATCTTTCTTTTTAGCCTTCAGGCTCTTCCTCCCCTTCCTAGAAATTTGTCTTGCCAAAATCTAGCTTGTAGGTTTGTCTGCTTTAGGCCTATGTGTGTTGGGAGTGGAGGGGCTGATTTCACTCAGTTCTTCCATCAGTTGAGGCTTTTCTTGGTTTCTCCCTCACTTGTTTAATAAATCAGAACATACTGTTACATATAGCAGTGAAAATATGCTGACAGAGAAGAGGCTGTGGTTATCTGCCTTTTCACATTGGCAGCCAAGTCACTGAAAAGGAAAGACCAAACTATGTCATAGTTTCTTATCTTCAGTTGAGGTATAGAGGCCTCATCATTACTTAAATTCAGAAAAGCAAACAAAAATCTCTTTTTCTGACTTCCTTATGGGAAATTAAGAGAATTCACATGACAATAATTCTCTCACGGGTCATCTTCCAAAGGTGCTTAGAAATCAGAAGTAAAATAACAGCTGTAATTGTTTTTCCAGTTCTTATTTCTCTGACAGGAATGACAGCATGCCAGACAAAAGATCTTTAGAATCCAGGAGAAGGCAAATAAATAAAGCTCAAGTATATGATGCTATTATTATCAGTTACTAAAGCTTTCTACTAGAATCTCCAAGTCATGTTCAAATTGCTTTTGTTCCTCATGGGGATATTTCTCATAAAGAAGTCTGAAAGGGATGATTTCCCAGTTAATCCATAAGTGAAAGTCTTTCCGGAGAATGTTAAACACCAACAATGAAGATATTTTTGTTTCCTGGAGTTTCCCCCCCTTTTTTAATTCAAGAAATCATCTGACCACAGAAAGACACATTTTTTCCTTAGAGATGCTTTTGAAGACATTCTCAAACTATGACTTCAGGGCTGCAACTGGACCAATCTCTGTCTTGGGAGACAAGAGTCAAAAGAAAACCCTGACATGAAAGTCATCTTCCTGGTATTAATTAGATTTTAAAAATCTTCCTGGTCCGTTCCACTAAAGGTTATGGTCTTTATCACCTCTCTGGTAATTCAGAATATTGCAATCTGAATATATTTTCCATGTCTGTATGATTGAGTTTGGTTTGCCTACTGTAAGCATTAGGAACTGTGATAATTTTCAAATAGGTGGCTTTCTTCTGTTTAACATTCCTCTGTTGTTGGCCTTGTATTATTCAGACTTCTATTTTTCAGTCTTCATAAATAGCTGGAAGGTTACTGAACTTAACGTGAGTTACTGCAAAAGGAGGGAGAAGAGACACACCTATGGTCTACCATAGGTCTACTTAATTTCAATCAGCCAGTCATCGGTTCATAATACATCAACCAGACAAAGGCTTCTCTTAATAAAGTTTTCTAATTTTGTCATTAGTTGAAGAGCAGTGTTTGTTTTCCCATCTTTGAACTGTTGAATAATGAATTCCATAGGAAGGGCTAGGAAGTGAGCTGTGTCACAGCTAAAAATGAACACTGTTAATTCACCAGCATCACTGAGCTTTCATAATGTCTGTGAACAACAGCAAAGAAATCTGTTTTAAGAGGTCTTTTGGTCCACTGATAAATGTACTTTAAAACTGAGCAAAATGAACATTTACAACAGCTTTCCTCTTACAGTAATTGCTTACTGAAAATAGTAATTCAGAAAGGTTTGCATGTATGCTCTCTAGTAGCAATTTGAGCATTTTTTTTCACATTGGAGCTGCACTGGAATTTAGTTTTAAAAATTGATTTTAATTTCCTCAAATGCAAATATGGAGAACCTCCTATTTAGAAGGTTTGTATTACATAATTTTTGCCTTTCTAATTACAGTTATTTTGGAATAGTCATGCTTAGGTGTTGAACTCATATATTACTCATCTTTTTATATGAAACAGATGTGAGTATTCTTCTTGCTTTCTTTTTTTCTGTAGATATTGTTGATTAGATTTTTGTGATCGCAGTACTAATTGTAGTTGGCTAGGAAAAGCACATGATCTTTAGTGAAGGTGTAGTTGTATGTACTTTAACTTGAGTTTATGAGGTTTTATTCCAAATTACTCAAGACTCAGTTCACTGTAGTCTTTCGGAGGAGACAAGTGGTACATCTGCCTAACTAACATCAGGAAGAGTACTGTGTTTTTAAGGATCCCCTTGGTAGCTTGGTAACAATGAGTTTCTCTGTCTTACAATCTGAAAAGTACTGCTAGGTAGTTGTCCTTGAGTTCGCATCTACTGAACTGGAGAAGAGAGGGAATTAAGTTATTTTATTAATGTGAGATTGGAATAGAAGTGTTTTACTATTAACGAAGATAATTTTTTTTTGTTCAGAGTTTCCCTGCAAATAGCAGATTGATGGATGTGCATAATGAAGTGCAGTCTCATGCGGAAATGCTTGCTCAGGTCTGAAAACCTGTGAGCAGTATTGTCTTGTGAGAGCAGCAGTCTGTCCAGCTGCAAGGCCAACAGAAAGGAAAACTATTCACACATGGTTTAGGATCAGACAAATGTTCCTGTGTCAGTGCCAAAATGTGTTATCTTTATCTGTGACTGATTGGACAAATTTTGAAGGCAAACCTTTTAGAAGAATCAGTATCACTTTAGTACTGAAATAATAAATATTTCTGCTAATATGTAGAATCCTTATTCTCTGTCCTTCTCCTTGATTGTCTCTTTACTTTTTGTTCTAGTCTCTGCTTACTCTTGCTCACAGTGTTTTTCCAAACAGTGCAAAATGATGCATTATGGCTCATCTTTCATCAGTTAAAAACATTTTAAGTTACATGTATTACTACAGAGAAGGGGAAAAAGTGAAAAAAGTTTATACGTCTAAACTTTTATATTATGCGGCTCTCTGCAACAACTGTTTAATACTTATTTCTAGTTCGGCAAATACATTAACTCCTAAGCAGTTAAATACTTTGATCAGCTGATTTTGTAGGTGGTCGATGCTTTGATTCTTATGAATAACACATAAATCTTGGAGCAGAAGAGTAGAATGCATTTTTTGGTTTTTTTTTTGTTGTTTGTTTGTTTGTTTTGGTGTTTTGGGGGTTTTTTTTGTTTGTTTTGTTTTTGTTGTGTTAGCTCATTACTTGTGCATGTTAGGATTTATGAAGGGAATGACAGCCTATTAACTTAATTTGATTTTTGCTTCAGGAAAAACTACCCACACCACTTACGTCCCTTACGAACTGTAAGAATGACAATTAGTAGTAAAGGCTTGGACCTGCATGTTTTTCGTTGACTTTTTGAAACAGTTTTTTAGAAACAAATACAGAGGTGAAATAAAGTGAATTCAGTTATTTGAAATGCTAAAAAATGTCAAAATTGAGAAATTATAAACATGGGGGTATTCAAGTAGTTATGTGGCAGTAGTTCTGATAGAACAGTAGCCCAATGGTAGCCAGAGAGGGCTTCATTTATATCTTGACTAGAGAGATGCTTGACCTAAATACAAACTTTCTCCGTATAATAGAATGTTTAGGCTTCAGTCTTTATCTAGATGTGGTTTTGAAAGCATGTGAAAGCATGTTCTGTCACCACAGCTGAAAGGTCTAGTGCAGACAAGCAAGAAGGCCAAATGCACTTTTAGTGCATGTTAAACTGAACAAGTAAAAGCTCTGTAATTCAAAAGGTGGGATTTGGGCTTGGTTATACATGCCTAGACCAGCTTTTAAAAGTTAATTGAGTAGAGAGAACCATGACGCAACATGGAATTCAGTGTGTATGATCACTTGGGTTACTTGCCTTTCGCACCCTTTACTGAACCTGCAATTCAGTGCTGCTGGCAGGGTAGCAAGATACATAACATGGTTTTGTTTTGGTGCAGGTGTTAGAGGGAAGCTGTGTGTTGAACATGAAAACTTCATTGTGTGTGCCTCTTCAGCTCAAGCATATAATCCATGTAGTAGCATGTGGTCAGATGAATAGTGGGAGCTTTGGTCTGTTTCTGTTGAAACTGTGGTTTGCAAGCTGTCTGTTCTTCGTGTAGTACACTACTTACTTGTACAGCTTAGTTAACTTTCTTGACTCCATTCCTTGTAGTTGTAGCCTGAGGCTTGCTGACACTTTTGACAATTGCAGTAACTGCTACACAGCAGACTAGAGGTGTTTGCATTTGGTGTCCGAGGACTTCTTAGTATGGTGAAGATGCTCTAACTACTGAATCAGTTAGGATTGAAATGCCAGCAGTTATTTTTCTGCAATTAAAGTAGCTGATGTTTTCTGGTGACTGTTCTGCAAATGGCCATCATTTGGGCAATACTTAATTTTTTAAAATGATGTCATTATTTTGACAACACAGCGACTTGTTAATGTTGCATTTATGATACTAATGTAGGGCACTTACTGAATAACGTGCACTTTTGCTTTAAGCAAGCTGCCACATTGAGTTTTGGTAGTGTTGCACACTCAGTTCACTTCCTACACCATTTTTAATCTGTCTCCTTTGTTTTAATTTAGGACTGTTGGCTTCTCCACAGTCAGCACCTGGAAATTTGGACACCGGGAAAAGTGGAGATGTTAAAGGTACTGGGACAGGAGGAAGCAGAGAAAACAGCACGGTTGATTTTAGTAAGGTAAGTTACATTAAATACCTCAGTGTTTAGCATCACTTAACTATGTAACAAAAACTGTGATACTTGTAATTTCCCCCTTAGTTACAACTAAGACATGTACCCGTGTACACAAGAAGTAGCTACTGAGAGATAACTTGTGTCTGGGCCTATATCTGTCCCACGTTTTGAAATTCTTCCCAGTGGGAACTGTTTGATGATCTTCTCAGTATTTTGGTAACATAAGAGTGCAGCTGCTGTACTTTCTCATGCAGATGGAGATATTTTCACATCTGCTATTAAGGCTCTTAGGAAAACAGTTTTGTAGATTGTGGTGTAACTTTTTATCCTAGGACTTTTTGTTGGTTCCTTTTTTTTTTTTTTTTTGTGAAGAGGGCTTTTAAGAAGGATTTGCTTTATATGTATTATAAGTTTCCTCTACAAAAGTTGTTGTACGCCTTAATCATTAGGAACATAAAATGCCACTTTCTGAAAGAAACCTTGTAAAAAAAATCTACTGTAAATCTCTTATATTTCTTTCATAATTTAAATTTGCTGGGCAAGTTCCATTGTGGCTGTTACTATAAAGTTCAGTCAGAAGTGTCATCTGTACTGTGAAACATTGTAAGAAAATTGTTTTGCCAAGTTAAATAATTTTGTTTAAGGAAAGCTGACTTAAACTGTAGTTCTGATCTAATCATGGCAGGTGCCATATATTCCTGCTCCTCTGTCACAGTTTTTATATTTTTGCGTGGCCTGTCCTTTTGTACACCTGCCTTGTCTCCTGTTGGACAGGAGTCAGCCTCCTGGCACTGTAGTTGTGGCACACTTGGTGTGGGACTCAAGAGGCCATCTGTAAGTTCTCTAGCTAGCAGTGTCACTGGTGCTTGTGTGTGTGTGTGTATGTGAACACAGAGTTCATGTGCTGTACCATTTTCTAATGCACTTCTGTAATGATGTACAGAAATGGAGGCAAAGATTTTTAGCTGTCATATTTTTTATGGATGAAAAGATAAATATACAAATTATTCTGCAAAATTATGACATATTTGAAATACACAGCTGTGAAATAACTTACTGCATTCTAGAAACCATGTGTAATTACATGAACTCTCCTTACTTAATTGTGCATAGATTTTGTTAATTTATGTCCTTTCACGGAATGTTTGTCATGATAATGTTAGAAAGGTGATTATGCAGTTTGGAGTCTTCTAGAATATACTCAGTGTTCGTAATTCTAACTTATAGAAAATAGTTTTTTATTATTTGGCTGGCTGGCTGACATCTAAATGTGTTTGTCTTTTCTGTATTGTGGGATATTTAATTTGCTTTTTAATTTTTCTTTGTAGCATAAATGTCTAGTAAATTCTGATAAACATAATTTTGTTATAGAATTTCTGCTAAGAAATGTAAAGAATAAACACTTGTTTCGTCTTTGTATGAATAGGTTGATATGAACTTCATGAGGAAAATTCCTTCAGGAGCAGAAGCATCAAATGTGTTAGTGGGAGAAGTAGATTTTTTAGAAAGACCTATTATTGCTTTTGTGAGACTCTCCCCTGCTGTGCTTCTCTCGGGTCTCACAGAGGTTCCGGTTCCTACACGGTAAATAAATGCCTGGAAAGTCTGGCTTTACTTATGCAATAAGATAATATTTAAGATTTCAGATAGCTGTTAATTTTTATATATACTGTATTAAGCTCAAAAATGTAGGGTTTTCTTTAACATGTCAGTCATTTCCTGCAAAATTTGAAGGAATGAGATCTGTCACAAAATTCTCTGAATGCATAACATATATATATATCTCTGTATCTCTATATGCACACACACATACATATATACATGTATATACACATAAGATGCTGTCTTAAGCAAGTGTAAGAGTTGAAACTGCTAGCTGACTTGAAGTAAGAGCAATGAGTCTTCCAAGTTTGTGTTGACATTTTAAAGATGGGCATGAAGACAGTTATAGTTCCCTTCACGTGACACAGCTTGTCAGTGGGGAAGAGCACACTAAGTCTGAAGGTCTGTCTAATCTGAAGCTCTGCTCTTTCTTTACAAATGCTCTGCATATGAATGATTTAGGTGGTGGAAAACAATTTCTTTATTGTATGCCCAAATCTACATGATTGACATTGGAGTAATCAACCTGCAGCTAATACATGGAAGCAGTTTTCAGTCTGCAATATGCTATCCAACCTGGTGCAGTCACCCCTGCTCCCCCAAACCCAAGATCTCTCCAGTATGCTGTGGGCACATTTACCACAGATATTCAAAATATCAAAATACAGGTCTCATGATGAAAGTAGAAGATCATTTCATCAATCATCACAGATGACGCTTCATTTTCTGTACACATTGACGTATTGGGCTGTTCTGTGGTGTTTGGCATACATCTGTACATTTATGTTTTTTGGTGGGTTTTTAATGTTTTAAAATTATCAAAGTATTTGTTTATCTTTGTGATTTTCAGCTTATGCACTCTTTTGAAGGTCAAAAATACATACATGTGAGAATTTTCAGAGGGAAGTTGACAGAAGTACTCATAATGTTTATTGGGAAATCCCAAAATTTCTGCATACAGATTACTGTATTACTGTAGTTAAAATTATTCTGTCCTAGTTTTTTCAGAATGGTGTAGACTTGCAGATCTGGAATAGTGTACTTGGATTCTGAAGATGCACCCTCCGTTTCAGTTAGGGTAGTAAACTTGCAAAGGAGACAGAATTGAGCTTTTTGTACTATGAGTTGAAAGAAGGCACTACTTTTTTCAGATGTGTTGTGCTTGGGAACCTCATTTTCATGGAATATAGGAAGAAAGTTGTGAAACAAATTACTGAGGTCCACTCTTTGGTTTGTATCCTGTGGAATTTATAAAATGCTACTCCTGTTCAAGGTTTTGGTGGGTTTTATGTTAGGCGCTGTTACTGTGCAAGGAGATGGACACCGCTAATATGTGCTGTGACCCAACCCCCAGGTTGGATCAGCTTCCCAGAATGTCACTTACTTTCTTAGGTGTTCAGGTACCCAAGTTCCCTTCTTTCCACTGACACAAGACCAGGATATGACTCTATGAGTATGCCCAGTGTGTTGCAAGAAGTACATAGGTGCATCCTCTGTGTGACATACCCAGTCACAGCAGGTGAGGGGGCTTAACTCCCATGAAAAGGTGATCATCAGGGAGCCTAGGACAGGTCGTAAAGCTCCTAGGCTGCCGCTTGAGGGGGTCTTTGCTACTGGGAATGTCGGAAAGGATTAGAATCCAGAGGAAATAGTCACTGAGCTCTAGTCTGTGGATTTCTACTATGTTCAAGGCATTATAAGAAATTGAAAAATTAGTCCTAATTAAGATGGTGTCTGAGTAATTTTGGTTCAGGATTTGAGTTCCTTCCAGTAATGACTTTGAGTCTTTTCACAGTGTTGCAGCAGTCTTTTAAGATCTGAAGTGGTGAAAATGGTATTTTTACTTAATCACTAAATTTTCTTTAAACATTAATTTGAAAGACCCCCTCTGAGTATATGCAAATGAGTCAGCCATACTCATCTCTATTACCTTCTCCACAGGTTTTTGTTTTTGTTGCTGGGACCAGCAGGAAAAGCTCCACAGTACCATGAAATTGGGCGATCAATAGCAACACTTATGACAGATGATGTGAGTGATCTATTTTAAATGCTTGTAGTTAAAGTCTAGAATAATGTATTTACCAACTGATTGCAGTAAATGATTTGGAGTAGTAGGTTAAAGAAAAAACCCACAAACCGGTTAAATGAAGAACTGTAAACGTAATTATTTTTTGTGTTAGTGAAGTAGATAATGGTAAATTAACTTTCTTCCTTGTCTGTCTGGAAGAAATCCTAAATGTATTTCTGAAAAAAAAATTGGCTTTGATGTATGGATTTCATTTTTGTGTTTTGTGAATTGCTTAACAGAGCTACTAAATATAACTGCATTTGATATGAGTCACTGTACGTCAGAAAGGACAGAACCAACTGCGCAAGTGCTCAGGACACAAACTTTTAAAAATGCATGCAATTGAGTCATCATAGGTTTTTTTTTTTTTAAATCTAAGCAAGGTCAAACAAATAAAATTAGAATTTTAATAGCCTTTTGAAGTCATATGCTTAGAGCCCTATTGGTTTTAAAGACCTCAGGGAGGAACCAGGACTTTTTAAGTGTTGCCATCATACTGAGCAAAATTAGGATGTTTTAATTTTGACTGCACATTGAGCGCCACCTGCTGAGTTGCTGATAATTTTTAAGGTTATCTAGCAGAAGTGCAAGTACTTTTTACTGTATAACAATTTGAAGTTTGGGAATGTAAACTAGAAATTTGTCATTTTGTAATTGGTAACTAGTCTGTGAATATAGTTTTTGTTCAGTGTGAGAATTGAATATTAAAAGCTTTAGTTGCAGCTTCTGATCCTTTTTAGGTAGGCTGATCTGATTTTTAGGAATACTCCAGATCACTGAAATAGAAAAAAATATAAAGTTTTCAGTGGTCTAAAAAGACCTGAGTAGACTGCAGAGATCTGTTTTAAGATTAGAAGATTTAATGGTCAGATTTAATGGTATTTCAAGAAAAACAGTTCAGGTTTCAAATGTACGGAAACAATTTAGGATCATCTTCTGCAAGCAGTTTTTTATAGCAAAATAGCATTTTTTTTTCTCTGTGTGTGTAAAATGTTGTCATAGTCTGTAAAACTGTACATTTTTTTTTAGTAGGATTGATTTCATGTGCTTTTTAAGTAGTCTTCTAAACTTAATTAAGCTAGATGTGTAAAAATGCATTCTTATTCTTAATAAAAACTTGTGTTTTGGTTTGAAGCTTATTTGAATTATTTTTTGTCATGATTTAGCACAGCATGGTGGTACAGTGGCTGTAGGGCAGAATTATTCAGACAATAGTGCATGAACTTGATGTTCTGAATATTGAAGATTAACTTTTTATTTAATTTTAGAAATTAACTCAATGTTCATTTTAAGTTTGAAGAAAAAACTTCCATATTTTATGGTCCATAGGAATGTGCATACCAGTAGTTTTTAATTTAAAAGTATGTAAGTAAAGTAAAAGCCAAACTTTTGAGGACCCACAAAATATTTTCCATGCCTTTTTAAAAATAATCAAATGTAATCATCATATAATGATAATCAGTTCCTCTTTCAGAAAAATAAAATAAAAATGAATGTTGAGTACTTTCTTCTTGTAGGTTTTCCATGATGTTGCCTATAAAGCAAAAGACCGAAATGATTTGTTGTCAGGAATTGATGAATTTTTAGACCAAGTGACAGTCCTGCCTCCAGGAGAGTGGGATCCATCTATACGAATTGAGCCACCAAAAAGTGTTCCTTCCCAGGTAAAAGGAAAGATAAAGGTCCAGTCTGTCCTGTGGTGAGGGGGCCTAAACTGAACGTAAGATTCGAACTGCTGAGTACAGAGGGACAATCACTGCCCTAGTCGTGCTGGCCACACTCTTCTTGACACGTGCCAAGATCTCACTGGCCTTTCTTGCCACCTAGCCACACTGCTGGCTCCTATCCAGATGGCTGTAAAGCATCAGGAAAGTCCCCACATCCGTTTTGCAAGGAAAAGTGGATTGTCCATTGTCCAGTAAGTTAGAAAAAAATTTAAAAAAAGGAAAAGAAGAAGGGGAAAAAAGGCGTTAATCAGTTTTCTTCTATGCTGTTAATTTTATTTACTGTATTTCCTTTTGAAATACTGAAATGAGTTCTTGTGAGAACTGGGAGAATTGGTGAGAAATTGTACTTGAGTTCATGTTACCAAATTTTACTACTAGTCTAGCAATGATCAGAAAGAATATTTTAATTCTTATAAGGACTTCTGTTTGCATGCAGCATTGATTGCAATGCTTTAATGTATTTTGTCTGGCATATACTGTTCACAGAATGTTTGTGAAATAGATAAAAATCGATCATATCGCTCAGTTGTGATGATACAGGCTTAGAATGAGAGCTAAGGAAAGTGGGTCCTTAGAGAGATTTTATTCTTTCTTCCCCTTCTCTCTCTTTACAACTTACAGGAATTTGAGCCTTCAGGGTCAAAAGCAGGGGAGAGACCAGTGCTTTTGGTTCAGAAGGCTGACTTTGGTGTTGAGTCCAGTGGTGGTTTGGCGGAGTGGGTGGAATAGAAGGGGGTAACAGCAGTGCAGTTTATTCATGAATAGCCTGAGGTTACCATGTAACTTGTTTCCAAAATAAGCAGGGCTCATGCTTATTTGGAAGGCAGGCTCAGCTGAAAAATTTATGAGGAGCTGGTAAGCAGCTTGCTCAGCAGAGGAATGACTTCTCATTTATATTTCAACTAAATACTGTGTGTATCATAAAAAGAGGTAAGTTTCTGCTACCTGTTAAATGTTTCTGCTCTGGAAATGGTTGAAGAAAAAAAAAGGATCTGAAGATTTCTGTCTCATGGTTGAGCCTCTACTGTATGGTGAAAATCTAGGCTTTGTTTCATTGTGTTTCAGGAATCTATTTTGTGTAGATATAGGGAAGATTAATACTGTTGTGCAAGGTACTAATAAGGGTCTTTTGGGCAGTGTTGTACAGTTCTAGTCACCTGCGCTCAAGTAAAGATTAGTTTGGAAAATGGAGGACTGCTGATGAGCTGGGAATATGAAAAAGGGTGTGGAAGGCATAGAATTTCTGCATGCTGTCTTATACTTTTTAGTGTAAAGGCAGTCTCAAAATATTTTTTTGCCTTTTTCTTTTTTTTTCCCCTGTCTCTTCTGTAGGAGAAAAGGAAGGCACCTAAATTTCCAAATGGATCTACTCCTCCAGGAGAGGGTCTTAAAGAAGAAGGCCATCATGCTGGACCTGAACTTCAGAGAACTGGAAGGTGTGTTCACTTCCCTAAATGCTAGCTACCATAAAGAAATAAAAGTGATAAATCTTCATCTTAATGATTGACATTTAAGCATTAAAAAATCACGGTGTAAGTGTCAGAGCGCATCCTTTGTCCTTTTCAAGTGTTGGATTCTTGCCTATAAGTGCCAATCTGCTTAAAGTATTTGTAAGCCTCTGGCAATGTTTCTCAACACATTTGTGAAGGATTTCACATAAGATGCTGCCTAATTTAACTAACTGACTTTTAAGAGTTGGGTTTTAAATTTTAATCTTCAGGAGCATGCAATTATCATAATTACAGCAGGAATGTGCAATTTTCAGTATTGGGCTAGGTACTAAAAAATCCCATTAATGCAAATCTGTTTTATTAAATGTATAGGAAATGGAAAATTAAGAAATAAAAAGTGGCAAAACGTAGTTTGGTATTGGTTAGCTTTGGGTTTTGGTTAGGTTTCTTGTAGAGATAAAATAAAATTGAAGGAATTTCTTTCAGTTATTGTTGTTCTCTGTTAATTCCAAAATATTCGCCAAAGAAGTCTCCAACATTGGAAATACCTGTTTATGATTAAACTTTAATATCTGAAATGATAGTAGAGATTAAATCAACTGAAAAATTCTGGAATATATGTACAGTGTTGTTATCCCCAAAATAATAAACTTCTAAATCAAATGCATCTTTTCCATACTTTTGTGAGAAAGACTTTACAACACTTGTGTTGAATTCTACCATTGTGGCTTTGTTACAATTACTTTGTACTGTTTGTGTAGACAGTATGTGGAGCTGAGAAGTTCATTTCTGCTCACAGAATTATCTGTAGATGAGGCTTTTTCTTTGGAATGTTTGGGGTTTTTTTAATAACTAAAAATAAAATGAATTTTTCTAAGTGCAAATGAATATCTAGGATTTTGGAGTCTTCAAGATTTTTTTAAATTGCTTTTTAAATTCTTGGTAATAACTTACCCAATTGAACTAACTTATATATGTTTGGTTTTATACTTACATTTATAGAATATCTTTGTACTCCAGATAAGAACACTGTTAAAAATGATAGAACTAAATTTATTTATGGACATAATCATATGTATGAAGAGAATTCAAATTAAAAAGCTACAACTGTATGTTGGAGTAGTAATATTGAAATGTGTCAATGCAGTGATCTTGGTTGAGGTTTAGCATATTTCTTCTGTTCCTTGTTTTGAATATTCTAAAACAGATTTGACTTAAACATCATTTAGGTAAAACGGTTTGCAAAGTTATTTTTTCAGTATCTAGCCCATATATATATAAAAAAAAAAACCTAGTCAGCTTTTTAAAATGTGGGTAACCTGCTTGATTATATTTGGAATACTGCTGAATTGGAATAGATAAGATTCTCATTTACGTTTTTAATTGTTATGCTTTAATCTGGATTATGAAATAGCTAATTTGTGCCGGCAATAGGCACTGGCAGTCATGTGTAGCCCATAGTTTTAAACTAGCTAGAATCCTTTAGTGTACAGTTTGACGAGTTTCATCTCACCTATTTAGGCTTTTTGGTGGTTTGATACTTGACATCCAAAGGAAAGCACCTTTTTTCTTGAGTGACTTCAAGGATGCATTAAGCCTGCAGTGCCTGGCCTCGATTCTTTTCCTATACTGTGCCTGTATGTCTCCTGTAATCACTTTTGGAGGGCTCCTGGGAGAAGCTACACAAGGCAGAATAGTGAGTACAAAGAATGGTAGTGGCCAGGCTTTTAGACCTTCAGAGGCAAGTCACTGTGTGCATTTGTCTCATTTATTTATACTTGTATTTGAAGAATTTACCCACAGCATTTGATTAGCCTGCCCCAAAGCAGATCTTCCCCAAAAGGTAATTGCTATGGAAAATGTGGGGAACCCATGTGAACAGGAGAAGATGCACAGGGGAGGTAAAAAATGTTTATCCTGCCTTATTGGATGAATGGCTTCATGAATTGAGAAAAGGCTTGCATTGCCTTCCTTTTGGCTGCTTAAGATCAATGAATAGCAGTAAAGGTGCACCATCCCACTAGGCCTACTTTAGGCAAAGTCAGAGGCTCAAGGTGGATAGCCAAGAACATGTACTGGCCTTGAGTAGTAGGCCTATGAGGATGATAATGCCTGCAGTGTGTGGCCAGCAGTCCGTTTATGAAATGGACAGGATATGTTTGTGCTTGCACTAATGGTATGTTGCTCACAATAAAATAAAGTGTGTCTGAGGTTTATCAGCAGAAAATACTCTTCATTGTAAGTGTCTCAAATGTAAACCATATGCATACAAAATTTTGGTAGTGTTATGTTGGGCAGTAGATAAAACCAGCACCTTTTTCACCAGAATATCATTGCACTTTAATTTTTGAAGCAGGGAAAATTTCTTAACATCAGCAATGTTAGTAACTTAGTGTCAATTGGCTTATGAGTAAACTAGTGTGAAGTGTATTTTCTGTTTTTAAACCTATCACAAAGAAACAAGGTTCTGTCCTTTTGTGGGAGGGAAGGATGTATTCGGACATGTCCTTTACAAATTTTAAGGTTCTGTTGAAGCTTATAATGTTACAAAATTCTTCTTGATACTTAGATGAAGTTTTTAAACTTGTACTATATTAAAATTTAGTTAACTACTTTATCTCTTTCAAGTATTGCTGTTGACTCTGATATTTGTTTATTGATGTAGCACTTCAAGGTGATAGAAAATACAGAACTCAATTATGTCTTTTCTGCGTGCTGGTTTTGCCACTCTAAATGTAGGAATGATTACTAAAATGTCAGTGTAACTTTTGAACGTACAACATGTATAATAATGAAAGTACCCTCCTTTTAAAGCTTTATTCTCAAACGCCTTCTTTCTTTTAGCTATCTGGAATTCTTTGCGGGTTTGTTCCTGCCTTCAGATACTTGGTGTGCATCATTGAATAAAACATTTAGTTACTGCACACACATGTTCAAGCACAGTAGCTGACATTGTAAGGTACACAGTTTGTCTTTGAAACCTTCCCTCGCATTCTCAGAGGCCATCACTTCCACAGTGCTCCTGTCCCTGCCACTCTGACTGAGAGCCCCAAGGTTAATGCATTGACTAACCAAAAACACTAATTCAAAGGTAATAGAACAAGAGACTAGGATTATATTTTTTTTTCCTAATATTATGAACAAAGGACTCATTTTAATTTTTAATAGCCCCAGTTCAGCAAATCATTTTGACCGTTTTCAGATGCTTTCCTGAATTGGAGCTCAAGTTTGCATAAATACTGTTTTCTTAGGCTTGCATAATTTCAAAATAGCAAATGCTTAAAAGTTCCACCAGGAACACTGGTGTAATTCTGTTACAGGAATTTGTAATCCATGACTTCTCATAGTGGTAGGTGGTGTATTTAACTATTTTCAAGTAAATTTAGTAAAATTTTAGTATTTAAAATTCTGGCCTCTCTCTTTTGAGATGCATTGCAACTGGGTTTTTTAGCAGAAAATGTTACAGTATAACATTTAATTCAAGAACTGAAGTAGATACCTTAATTCCTTGAAAAGAAATGCATTACCAGGTGGGACATTGGTTTACTGCTCATCTATTTTTGGTGTCATGTATACATAAACCAATATTCTTCAGTAATTTCCCCTGCACCTATGCCTGTCAGTTTGTTTTTTTTTTTTCTTTTGTAATGCTTGGTTGACTGATGCAGGTTTGATAGGGCACACTGTATCACATTTTGGTACAGGTATGTTGCAATATATATATCTATTTTCTTTACAGAGACCATTAATTCTTTCTGTAAACAACATGCTAAGTAACTGTTTTCTTTTTTGTTTGTTTTAGTTTTTTTTAATTTGTATAATTGTTGGTATGCTTTTCCTCCATAGCTAGCAGGACTAGTAACTTATTCTTATGGTTTTGGATGGCTTTATGTTTCTCAGGAGTGAAGTTTTCAAAATCTTGTCCATGGTATTGTTAGTGCAAAACTGTGTTAAGTTTTTTTTGTCTCAAACATGGATATTAACTGCAATGTGTTTACATCTTGTCTTGTTTCTAAGTCAATGCATCTTAAAGCTGTATTTATGCAGATATGATGCTAAATGCTAACCTGACGGGCAGCATAGTTACAACATTTTCTTTTCCCCCAAACAGAGTGCAATAGAGTCTCTCTTTGGAGCCTCATTAACTGGGATTGCCTATTCTCTCTTTGCTGGGCAACCTCTTACTATCTTGGGAAGCACCGGACCAGTTCTAGTATTTGAAAAAATATTATTTAAATTTTGCAGGTAAGTGATGTTTATTTTGGCTTGATGCACTTTTTAACTTTCTAGCCTGTTACAATGGCTGTAATTGAAAGCAGATGTGCAGTAAATGTGTATGTCCATGAAGGTAAATGCAGTGGCAAGAGAGTGAGAAATTGATACAGTTTGGTAAAGCTGTGAGGCATTGGCAAACCTGAATGAGAAAATCAGTAAAAAGACTGGCAAGGACTTAAATAAAAGTTATATTCTGACTGTGTGAAGATGTTGGCTTTGCTTCTGCAGGGGTAAGCAGAGATCGATGTGCCCTCTAGGAGAAACCATCTGGGTAGTTCTGGAGAGATCCACCCCCATGATGCTTCCCAAGCTAGGTAGTTGCACTGTCAATCCTAGAAACCTTGCAGTGTTGCTTTGCTTTGGTGGGAGATGAGACAAAAAAAAGTTTCTGCTTCCTTCAGAGCTAATATCAAGCATGAGAAAAAGTGCTGAATACCTATAAAGCTTGGCCTCAATGTCTTTTCAAACAGAATATAGTACAGGTGGATTTTGGCTCAGTTAATGCCTTTTGTTTCTTTCTTCACACAGGGATTATGGTCTTTCCTACCTCTCCCTGCGAACTAGCATTGGTCTGTGGACTGCGTTTCTATGCATTGTGCTTGTAGCCACAGATGCCAGCAGCCTTGTGTGCTACATCACTCGATTTACTGAGGAAGCTTTTGCAGCGCTTATATGCATCATATTTATTTATGAGGCACTGGAAAAGCTTGTTCATTTGGGAGAAGTGTATGCCTTCAATATGCACAATGATTTGGATAAACTGACTTCATATTCGTAAGTACCAAGTTTCTATCTGTTAGTGAAATAAATAGGAAAATATAGAGAGACATATTGTTTACTAAATGGCAGTGGGTGCCACTTCCAGGAAGGGTAGGAGGAATGCTAAGGGTGGTATGGGCATGAGACACCTCAGAAAAATACTCTCGGTTTTTGCTTTGTTCTTCTTTAATTTTTTTGCTTTTCCGTGAGTCTGTTTTACTCAGAGTTTAAATTAGAAAGCGGGAGACATAAAGTTCTCCTCGGACTTACGTTTATTATTTCTTATCTATAACACAGCTGCACAGAGACTGCCTTCTAAGTTAATAAGGTGGAAAAATGGCAGAATATGGCCCCTGAGTTCTACTTTCAAGGTCTTTTATACTTTAATCTACCCAATTACAGATTGCAAAGTAACATGTTTTTATTTAGAACCCAATGAATATCTATACTTGACCCGCACTGCGGATTTCTTGAACCAATACCAGAAAACTCAGGTTGGTGAAGAAGAAAGAAGAAGTACAAATCCACACCCAAAATCCTCCATCTTGCCACATATACATATTACTATATTCCATAAACCCAAATTCTGTATCTCTACATATTCCACCCAGTGACGTAACTTTATTTACACAGCAACAATCTCAGCACTATAACACAATCTGGGAAGTTTTTCCCAAGGCCTGAGATCAAATGGAGGGTGCTTTTGAGGATCATTGCTTGTTAGAGTAGAAAGAATGAAATTCTCAGAATTCCAACAAATTCTATTCAGGTTGCTGTGGAATTGAATTTTCTGTATTAGCTATGGGCAGTTGGAAGGAGTAAGGGGCTATGACAAAGCCTGCTTTAACTGAAGCTTTACTAAGGGTCAGAACAGGATTTCTGTTCTGTTCTGTTCTTGCTACTTCTAGGAAGTGTAGTTTCATGGAATAGGATGAATTGGGTTACCAGCTCACACCTGCCAGATGGAGATCCTGCTTACTGTTGCTCAGAAAAACTGCTTATTTCTTGTAGTTTAAATGAAATCATTGAAATGCTAGTGCTCCCTTCCTGTCGGAGATGTGCATCTTTCCAGCTTTAGTTGTACCTATGTGGTCACAATATGGGTGAGGGACCCCCAGCGAGGTCATGTCCATGGCACCTCGGATGAGGGTCCCTGCTTGTTGCACTGGGCAGTCATTCCCTAGTTGGAGAGCAGAATACTCACTGTCCTCCTGGGCGGCTGCTCTGCCTGGCCAGGACAGTGATCATCTTGCACACAGCGTGACCTCTAGCAGTGTCAAACCAGGTTTGGACTACTGTGTTTCCCCTCCAAGATCTCTGCTCACTTTTACAATCATTCAGTGCTTCTTCAGCACTTTCCTTCAGGAGGAAAGGGCAAACACCCTGTCAGACTGCTTCTTGTATTTCGTTCACACTTGACATTTACACTCACTTTCCTGTCTTTACAGCTGTTAAGACCAGGCCACATTGCCAGGAGTGGGCTGTGGGAATACATTCACTTCCTTATTTTCCCCTTTCTGCTAGCTGCTCATCCCTCTGTTTCATTGGCTCTGGGTCCTCACTGGACTCCTGTTATGAGCACGGTAAATTCACTGATGTGGCAGAAACTGTACTGTAGGTCTTCTGGCACTTGCCACCTGATGCTGCTTTGCCACAGGCAGGCCACGAGGGTGGAGAGGGGAAGGTGGGATTTTAATTTGGTTTAGCTGTATGGTGTCACACATGTATTTTGGGACATGCCACAGTGTTCAGCTTGGGGTTGTCCTGTATTTTTTTCTCTCACAAAGCTGTAGGGGATCCAGCTGTTCACAATTGCTTTCTTCCTCCTTTTGCTTTCTTTTTCTCCCCACTCTGTAACTTCCAGTGGGGAAAAGGGTGCAGAACAAGCATGTTCAGTTAACTGAGCCACAAGACAATCTCAAATACTCTTACATATTTCTCTGAGTGTGTTTTTTTTTTCTTTGTCTTTCTGGATTTCTGCTTTGTTGAGAAATTTGTCAGTCTTCCTTCAGCATGCTTGTTTGTGTTGCTGCCTTGACCAATAACTAATGATGCTTTCTGTCACATCATGCTTATGGTTGCAATTCCTTTCTCTTCTGATGATTCTGTGTTGGCTACTACTTTGCAGGAATTACAGCTTTCCACTCTTTTCCCACTTCCTTTTGCTGTTACTTTAGAGTTCAGTTAACAAAAGAAAATTTGTTTACTTGGTATTTTTAAAATTCCCCAAACACTGTGCTTTTCAAATCTAGGTTCTTTTTGCCCATGCACATTTAGTGTTTTTTCCTTCTTTACCTTCACACTATCAGGATGCAGATTTTCCCTTCCATGGTTCATTGGGGTTGCTTTCAGTGTCTTTAGCGAATTTTGTAGAAAAAGGAGACTTATTTCTTGCTTATTACCTCTTTCTCCTCTTCTACATAAATGTTTACGTGTTAAGCTTTCCAGTTGGTGTGCTTGATTAGCTTTATTTGAAAACATCCCGTTAATTCAATATTCAGTCTGTTGTGTTTTGGGGTTTTTTTAATCCTATGTGTACTTCTGTCAGCCTGTCTGACAGAAAGGATTCCGCAGTGCAAGTTTGCAAAATGCTGCAATGGGGAGGGGCATTTTTACTTCTACAAAAATATTGCTAAAAAGTATGTATACAGTCACTTTAAAGCTGAGCACTGCATGCATTTATATCTTCAGTTAGCTCACTACATACTCGGACATGGTGTCTTACTTGAGAGTGACCTGGTTCTTAATTTCTGTCCTCCCAATAGTCCTAGGTCATGTGATGTAAGGAAAAGCCTTGTACTCTGCTTCTTCCATAGAAGTTTGGGATAAAGTCTGGTTTAAACTGTTCAGGATTTTTGAATTTACTTCACATTGCTGCATTTTGGCACATATGGCTTAAAAGCATATAAACTTTTTTTCTTCCTTTCAGATGTGTGTGTTCTGAGCCTGAGAAACCAAGCAATGACACATTGCGTGTGTGGAGGAGTATGAATAAGTCTGGGGAAGATATAGCATGGAGTAACCTTACAGTTTCCGTGAGTATCTGAAAGCTGAGTGTAGGTGTCTGTGTGTGTGTATGTACATATGTATAAAAAATAAATACCTGCACGGTACCAGTTTTGATTAATATTTTTTCATCCGGTTTCTCTTTTTAATTGAACCTGGACTGTTTTCCTTAAAACTGAATTTTTGAACTCTCTTTTTTCTTCCATGAGGCTTTAAACAGTCATTCTGGAGGACTAGATGAGTGAGTCCAGGGAAGTAAATGCTAATGTAAATGTCTGCTTGAGGTAGCTACCTTAATGCTCTTAGGCAACACAGTCATTTTTCTGCGGGTGAATATGATGAGGTGAATAAGCCAGAGTTTGCTTTCTTCTAGTTTCTGAAAGAAATATTTTTAATATGATGTGATGATGGAATTTGTAGTTAGTGTGGCAGCAAACATGTTTCATTAGTTTGTTGTATGTTGGTATAAAACTGCAACAGAATCAAAGGAACTACCTAAATATTGATAGGAAGAAAATAATTATTGGAAATTGAAAATAACTATTTGGAATGGGCTTGAAAGCATTAACTTCTGAAGTGGGTATTTTATAACAATATCTAATTTTGTGGGTAGGTGAAGAGGAGGAAAGTTACCATGTGGAAGTGCTCTGGAAGGCGTTTAGGGAGAAACGCTTTTGCTGATTAGTAGTTTCTTGGGTGGTCTGCAGTGGAATAAATGCAGCTTTGCATACCCTGGCATCTGATTCCCACTTGCATCTTGAATGATTTGGATCTGCTGTGGTTTTTGTTATGCTTGCTAGGTTGTGTGCCTACTTTGGCCGTCTGAGGCTGTCTAAAACAGCAGTGGATAGCTGCGTGTGGGCTCCCCTTGTGTCTGAGCTTAGACATTCACACTGAAAGCACCTCTTCTGCACAGCGCAAGTTCCGTGTAAAACCTCAGTGCTTTACTTGTCTTGTAGCAGTACTGTTTTTTATGTGCTACCAATGGCTCCTAGTTTGCCATAATCACTTAGGATGGCAGTTTGTTTTGAACTTAGTTTTTGTATTTCCTATGTATTTATTGTTTATTTTATATGCCTTTTCATCCTCTAAAGCATCTTTAGTCTTACCAGAGAGACAGAACTGATCCAGGATTTGGTGTTATCTTATAATCAAAGTAGATTGGTAATAGGGAGAATTTCTGTCATAAGTTAAATTTTCAATAAATTAATTAATAAATTAGGTTGGGGCAGTGCTGCTTCCAGTTACTTGATTTATTGGCTTGTTGTTTCCATGCACTCCATGTGTCTACTTTAACTTTTTGCTTTGCATTCCAGTAAGTCTTTTGGATAGGTATCATCTGACTTTGTTTTCTTTTTTATTCAAATCCATTCTTTATGATTTGCTGGAAACTTTTTCTTATAGTTTGGGTGATCTTATTTTATAAGAGTATGTTTTTTCCCTTAACTGAGCAAAACAAAGTCAAAGAGTTGGGAGAAACTGAGGAGATCGTTTTTTATATTTGTTAGCTTAAAGTTGATGTTAGATATTCTGCTTTTCCAGGGCAATCTTGCAGTGCTTTGTATAACAGAATAGAAGTACTGTGACTGTAAAGAAGTTGTTTCTTCTTGGGCATCTCCCAGCATTTTGGCATCCTGAAATAATCAGTGGTGGCTACTGTGGCTTTTCTGGAACAGACAGCACACATTTGGCTTTTTCAGGGCAAGGGAGTGATGAAGGAAAGAACCCCCTTTTTGGAATTATGAACATTCTCAAATGTGTTTATTATAGAAAAGTTGGAAGCCTGGTTGAATGCACTGAATGAATAAAACATAGACATATGAAGAGTTTTTCTCTTTGCAGCAATGTTTAGAATTTCATGGTGTGTTTCGTGGATCAGCTTGTGGCCATCACGGACCATATATTCCAGATGTTCTCTTCTGGTCTGTCATACTATTTTTCGCAACATTTTTCCTCTCCTCTTTCCTTAAGAAATTCAAGACCAAACGCTATTTCCCAACAAAGGTAATTCTGATTAGAGACTGTTATCTTGTAGTATATACCTTGGTGTAATTTAATGGAGTTGAATTCTGTCTTGAGAGATTTCTTTTAAGACAGGAAAGGAAATTAAAACCCAAAAATCAGTTAATAATTACAAAATTTAGGACATTTGAGGAAAGAAATCATCTGCAGAAAATTCGGTCCTTATTCTGTATTTTTGCAGAGTTACAACAAGATATTCTAAACTTTGAAAGACCTAAGTAGTCCATACCTGCACATTGATGGGTATTGCCAGGTATCTTTAGTAAAGATAATATTGCTGCTCTTTTCCTCACCTGGCCATACAAAACAATTGATTGCTTTCCCCAAACTACTGATGTCTATTGGGTTTTGAGTGGGGATTACTATTTCTAATACGTGCTAATGTGATGATTCTTCTTAGACTGATTTATGGCGGTTAGATCTTCTATAAACCTCAGCTCAACCCTTTAATGTCTTCCTAATGTTTACTAAAGTTGTCTTTGGTGATCTGAATGTATTGCAAATTATCCACCTCCTATCAATTAAAACATGAAATGTATGAATATTATTGACCTAAGGTACCAGGGACTAGCTGTCATGGCCCAGCCTCCTTGTGGGATTGAGAGGAGAGGAAGATGATGGAGTTGTTTGAAGTAATTTGCCTCTTGCAGTAGACCACTTTTAAATGAGTGAACAGTTGTACACAATACTTGTCTTCTGCAACTTCATACTATGCTGGCAGGCACTCTAAATTTTAAAGTAACAAGAAAAAGTACATAATGTTCAGTGGTGTAGTATAATATAAATAAACTTCACCTTTGATAGGGGAGAAAGTCGATTTTCTACACTTGCAAATTATAATGGTGAAAAAGCAAGGCTTAACACAAGTCTTTTCTTTATAGGTGCGTTCTACCATCAGTGACTTTGCAGTGTTTCTGACCATAGTAATCATGGTTTTGATTGACTATCTTGTAGGAGTACCTTCTCCTAAGCTTCTTGTTCCAGAGAAGTTTGAAGTAAGAAATAAAACCTTTTGAAAAACATAACTTTTAAAATGCTTGCAGTTTTATGAACAGTAGAACAACGGAGTTGTATAGAAACAGAAATTTCTCATTTTTGATTACAATGTAGTTGATGAAGTAGTTTCTCTTTTCTGTTTTGGATGTATGTTTCATCTGACAGAAGAAATTATGTTTCATGTTATTACTGAAAGGAAAACATTCTTCTGTGCAAGTGTACAAAAATGAAGGAACTGAATGGATTTGTTTTAATTTTTTCCATATAAATGTCATGTTCACTTGTAACAGCCAAATCAGTCTTTTGGTCAAAGCCATTGGAAAACAACCTAAACGAATATTTAAGAGAATGATCTGTTGTTCATTTAAGCTGTTTGTAGTGATAAAATCTGCATTCTGTTTTAGTCATTTAATTCTCATTGTTGATGGGTTGGGTTTTTTTTTCAGCCCACCCGAAAAGACCGAGGATGGTTCATAGATCCTCTTGGAGGCAATCCTTGGTGGACACTCTTGATTGCTGCTCTTCCTGCTTTACTCTGTACCATTCTCATTTTCATGGATCAACAAATAACAGCCGTTATTATAAACAGGAAAGAACATAAACTGAAGGTAAAAGTAATTTTTACGGAAGTCTAATGTTGTTTAAGTCAGGTTTATTTTAAATCAGATTCATTCTGCAAATTTGTGAAATTACCATCAGCTACTAAATATATGTATAAATTGACTGATAAAGAACAAATATAATTTTATGGACTCTTAAGTATCTGACTTTTGTAGTTGTAGGTTATTCACCTGCTGAGTTAGAAATATGGTATCATATAAATACAAAATTTATCAAGTTATTTGTTTGCTTAATTTTACAGAAAGGCTGTGGTTATCATCTTGATCTGCTCATGGTTGGTATTATGTTGGGAATATGTTCTCTCATGGGCTTACCATGGTTTGTTGCTGCAACTGTCCTGTCTATAAGTCATGTTAACAGCCTGAAAGTTGAATCTGAATGCTCAGCACCAGGAGAACAACCAAAGTTTTTGGGAATCCGGGAGCAGCGAGTGACAGGATTGATGATTTTTGTGCTGATGGGGATGTCAGTGTTCATGACCTCTGTGTTAAAGGTAAAAGACAGTTTTCCCAAAATATTTTCTTTGTGCTTTTGATTTTGATGTTGTGATTTAGCATTTCATAATGCTAGGAAGTTCTGTTATGTTACGTAAGATATGCCTGGACTCATTCTCAAATTGCTTTTTTAGCAACAGACGTTAGTTGAATAGAAACAACATGGAAGGATGCAAGAAAATGAAATCTGAGACAGCTAGGAATGTAGTGAGTAGTGCAGAAAGCAGCCTTTTCCCGTGTTACCTGATTTTCTTGCCAGCTCTTTTTTAGTTTCTTGAGTTCATGTTACCTAAAAACTGCAGTTTTTATGTGAGTGCATGAATGTAGAGAGAAAAGAAGTGGGATAAAGATGTAAAGTTACTTGAGCAGAAGTAATATAATATAAAATAATACAATATAATATAGCAGAAGGAACAGAAACATTGCTTTAGAAGGGAGAANAGAGAGAAAAGAAGTGTGATAAAGATGTAAAGTTACTTGAGCAGAAGTAATATAATATAATATAATATAATACAATATAATATAGCAGAAGGAACAGAAACATTGCTTTAGAAGGGAGAAATGACATTGTTCACATCTTGTTCTTCAGCTTATTAAACTTCATTTGATTTTTAGAGAATCAAGATTCTTATGCGTCATCAGAATGTAATGGTGATTTGGCTGGTTGTGTTGTAGCATCAGATTCCACTTTAGCTCTTAATTTATATTCCTAGTCACTTTTCAAAGACTCTTTTGGAAGAAAATTACTCAGTTCAGTTGGATTTTTGCTCAGATTTACTAAAATCTGTTCCACTTCTGCTTTGTTGTTTCAAATCCAGTAGTTAAAAGGAGAAACAAAAGAACTGTCTTTTTGTTGCCAGAAATGCAGGTATTGCATAACTGCTGGTACCTTTAAAGAACTTTGTAAAAGTCTGTTTAAACAAAGACAGATCACAAGCAATTTCGTAAGAAATGTAGCTTCTTAAATTTAGATAATGGGAAAGAATAATCCTGTAAACATGCAGCTATAGTTTAATAAGTAGTTACATATTATAAATCCTAAATAGTTGACCGTTTGTATGTCTATTAAAGAATGCAAAGGTCTGAAAAGAATAACTCCATAGCAGTTATTAAAAATAAGTATTCAGATTTGATAATCTCTCATTAAAAAGTTATCAAGAGCTCAGCTGTATAATGCGAATAATCAGAATGAAAAGCAGAAATACTGCAGTAGATTTATTGTTGCTCAAAAGCAATAATTAAAAGTGCTGGTTGCTGAAGCAGTGTTTTAAACCCCATATTTTAACATCTGATTCTTAGAAACTAATACTTTTTTTTTATGGACCCAGGCTAATAGGAATGGAATTATTACTCTTGTCTCTTTAAGAAATGTTTTTCTTTTTCAGTGTGAATGACTGTTATTGTTCAAAAGAAGTAAGGAGAACAAAGCCATTGCTGTGCTTTTGTTCCATGTGTGGATTTATACTGATTTAATGCAGTAGAAGATACTGTATCAAATTATAGAACTTACAGTGAAGACACTAGCCACATACACGCACACATATGCAGTAATGAATCCCTAAGGCATAGTTTTATTCCACACTGTTTAAATAAAGGTTTTTGTTCAGTCTTGAGAGCAGCAGTTTTTGTTAAGATTTCACATTGTATCTTGGCTGTCCTTTACTTGGAAGCTTAATGAATTCAGGAGCAAGGAAGGCTTCCCTGCAGAGGTTTGATGCAAGTTCCACTGAAATCAGTGGACAACTTAGTTATCTTAGTAAGCTTTAAATTATATAAAAATATAAAATCATACTGTACAAAATTATATGAGCTGTCTATTATATATTACAATTTAAATTATTGTAAATATTATCTTTAATAAGCTTTAAATTGATCATCTTAGTGGAGCAAAATTTAGCTCTGAACAATTAGCAGAATTTTGTAGCTCTGTTGGTATGGTGAGGTTTTTGTATTGTTTGCTCCAGATATGCAAGTGTTCAAAAGTAAAACTTAATATGGCAATTTCATGAAGTTGTACAGAATACAGTAGTCTTGATACAGTTCCTGTCAAATAGCAACATAAAGCAGCATACTTAGCATGAATAGAAATCTTGGTTGCAACCTAGAAAATTGAGTGAATGGGCAGTAAAGGCAGAACTACTTTTTTATCCTCTTTTGTATCCTAGTGATAGCCATGTTAGTTCTAGATTTTTTTGCTGCTCCATGATGCATATGTATTCTTTTCAATAAAGGCCCTCAGATTTCACTTAAGTGAAATATAAAGTAAAAAATGACTTGGTCTGTGCCTTTCACTGATACGGACTGCTCTCTTATGCCATGTTGATTCCACTTTTAACTGTGGGTGTTTTTTCCTCCCCAGTTTATTCCAATGCCAGTTTTGTACGGTGTCTTTCTTTATATGGGAGTATCTTCATTAAAAGGCATTCAGGTAAAGTCTGATTTTAATGAGCGGTTTGCTTTTGTTTAACACTGAATGAAAAGGAAACTGTAACACCCTGCATTATGTGAGCCACAATACAGTTATCCCATATTGTCTGAATAGCATGTAGGATAATTTCCTGAGCATCATGTTCAGGTATTTGTTCTTACAATATTGTGTCTTCACTTGTCAGTTCTTTTTTATTTATTCTTTCAGTAGTGTAAGAAATTTGTAAGAAACAAATTTTCTGAAATATTCTGGAATTTTTCATTATTATTGTGGGGGGAACAATGCGAGCAAAACATCCCCCAGTTCTATCCACTTGAATGTTCTGTGTCCTCCATTAGTATTTTATTTGGGATTAGTTTATATTTCTGTAGTCCCCTAAAAATGTTTATTTTCTTCTGGAAAGGCAGAAAATAATTAACTGAAGAATGATTTTATTTTCCATGCAGTTTTTTGACCGTATAAAACTGTTTGGAATGCCTGCCAAACATCAACCTGACCTGATTTACCTACGTTATGTGCCACTCTGGAAGGTCCATATCTTCACAGTTGTTCAGCTTACTTGTCTAGTTCTGTTGTGGGTGATTAAAGCCTCTGCAGCTGCTGTTGTTTTCCCTATGATGGTAAGTTTTCTGGTTTGCCAGTTAATAATTTTTGTACAAGGCTGCATGTATTATTCAGGATCTCTTCAGAAGATGTTTGCTGCCTTAAGAAAGAAGGGAGTGGGAAAGAAACAAAAAAAAACCCGTAGTACAAGCTGTTCACTTTTGAAACACAAAGACTTCTCATTTCCTGAGAATAAGCAATTCAGTTGTGAATAGCCATTGAAAGTGGAAATTATTTAACTTTGTGGTAAGATAGAATCTAGTACTAGAAAAAAGGGCTTCACTTACAGATTCTGAGTGTACTGAAAGTGTGTGTGCATTTTTGTTCATTTAAACAGTTTAATATAAAGTATTTCGTCTGTGGTTCCCTTTAGGTTCTAGCATTAGTGTTCATTCGCAAGCTCATGGATTTATGTTTTACCAAAAAAGAGCTTAGCTGGCTTGATGATCTTATGCCAGAAAGTAAAAAGAAGACAGAAGATGACAAAAAGATAAAAGAGAAAGAAGTAAGTGTGAAAACAATCAAACAGAGCATGTTGTAAATTACTGAGAAATACTTAAAGCAATTTAAAAGAATTTTGTGTGACCTGAGCATATGACCTTATATACCGGATACACATTTTGAAATTCTTCACTAATGAGAGGCAATTCTTCACTAGAGGAACCGTTGCTGGTGGTTAAGGAATTAAGTCACTGTTTCAATTATGCTGTTATGAACTATGATTCTTATTTGTGATGAAAATTAGCAAGCAAAGTGGAAAGAAGCAGCTGTTAGCACAAAAAAAGTTGGGATTTTTGTCTTTCGTCAGATTAGAAGGAGAGAAAATGGAGAGAAAGGAGAGGGAGAGGGACGTAGTGGAGTAGGGTTTCTTTATTCTGCTTAAATTAGTCACAAAAGTGTTCATAGTATCAGGGACATTTTGCTCATGTGTGTTTGTGGAGCTGTCATTAAAAGCAACTGCTAGTTACCAGTAATACAGTAGTACAGCTTCTGTAACTTCTCCTTAAAAGTCCTGCCTTGCTGTACACCACCTAGCTTGAATTCCTTGTGAGGCTTGTAACACCCTCCTTCCGCAGTCTCCCATGTCCCCTGCCGTAGGAAAACACTTCTAAGAGGAAAGGTCATAAACTCTGTCTCCTGCATTCAACTGCAGTAGCTACAGGGAAGTGCCTCTTACCCCTACGGAATAACTGTCAGCATGAGATACTTCTTTGGTTTCTGCTGCGCGAGTAATTTTTCAAACTTCTTACTTGGAATTTACAGGAAGCAGAGAGAATGTTTTCAGACAATGACAGTGTACACCTTGCATATGGAGAAGCAAATCTGGATTTTCCTGTAAAAAGCCTGAAATACAGGTATAAATTAACGTTGGTCTGTTAAAGGTTCTTGTATCAGATGCTGTAATTTGCTTTATATTAAGTTGGTTGTGTATGAGTTGAAATAATTTTTTTTCCCAAGCTTGTAACTTAGCCATGATTAGGAAATATGAAGATACATCTCATGGTGC
The DNA here is from genome assembly GCA_013397865.1 of Struthidea cinerea. Taxonomy (NCBI): domain Eukaryota; kingdom Metazoa; phylum Chordata; class Aves; order Passeriformes; family Corcoracidae; genus Struthidea; species Struthidea cinerea. The sequence goes on along the minus strand of VZTI01003931.1, from coordinate 528,284 downwards.
TGCATTAGTATTTTTATATTGCATTGTTCTTTAAAACTGCATCTTAATTATAAATTTACATGACCATCTTGAACAGATCAGATGACTCAATTTCGACCAGCTGTACTAAAGGTGAAGAAGCGTCCTTGGTCAGTTTCTACAGAACATTTGTGTGCTACTGTGCATGAAATACTGAGCATTAAGCAACTAATAGCATCAGTTGAGCCAAGTGTTTACCAGCCACTTGGATTTTTCAGAAGAAATCTAAGTGTGTAATTCTTTGGTTTACCTAAGTGAGGGCTAAAGTCAATAATTTTTGTGGTACAAAAAACCCATTTTATAGGCAGCAATTTTTACTTTAAAAGTAATTTTCTGAACGTAAATGTGAGAATAGGTTCTCTTCCAGAAAAAGAAGTACTGGCATTTCAGTAATGGAAATTCTTTCAGCTTTGGAGACTTTTGTCTCAGTTGGTGTCTCCCTTACTGGGGTTGTATTTAGCTGAGTTATCTGATATTCTCAACTGTTCCAACACAACCTGAAGATGTGACAGATAAATAGGTTACATGTTTTCTTTTCCTCTCTAATAATAAGGGTTCCCAGGTTAATAATTGGCCTTTCTTATGGATCTAGGGTAGTACCAGATATACACTGATGAGAGCTGGGAATAGGCAGAAACTTGGATTAGACAGGTATTCCTGCTGAGTGCTGTTGTCTATTCTGAGAGCAGGCTTAGTCAGACTTAAGCAACTCAAATGAAAATGCTAAAGCTTTTTAAAAAACAAATTTGAGTTGCTAATTGCTCTCACAGTAGAACTGTGATTTCATCAACTGTGCATGTGTTTTGTATGTATTCTGCTGCTTTGTATCTTGTGGGGATCCCTGAGGAAGAATGGCTTTGAAAGTTTTTTCTGCCATTTGAAAAACTTACAGATGACGTGGGGTAGATTATGAAGTTTAAGTATGGAATAGAACAGAAAACAGACCTACAGGCAACACCTAAGTCTGCTGTACATGTAACTGTGTGGAGGACAAAAGTGGAAATAGGCTTTAAAAACTTACCATCTGTGAGGGTAAACTTATCTTCTGCAGCACTTGGGAGGGGAGTGGTCTGGCAAAATGTCTAATAAGGCTTTGGAAGAAAAAAAACTTGTAATCTGTCCAGATAACTGGAATGTCTAGATTTTTAATAGTTTCAAATCTCACCAGAATTTTTAAAATTTTATTAACCTTTGCTCTTTTGCTCTTGATTATTTCCTAGAAGCCACTTAAAGTAACTAATTCATGAAAGCCTTAGCACAACAGTGCATTATTTCTGGGGATGCAAAATAATTTTCTGAAGTTAGGTATAGGTTACCTCTCCAGTATTTTCAATATCTTACTGGTATCTATGTAGAAAACTGGTTTGAGGTGCTATGTAATTATGGTAGTGCTAGTGAGTTAAATTTTCAGTTTTTTGTTGACGTACACTTTTAAGAGATGAACTCAACTTGTGGCTGTGTAAATATTGAAAGAAGGCCCAACTGATGTAAATGATGAGTGACAGTAAGTATAATAGTGTTGCAAGGAATTGAATACTAACCAGAAAGTATGTTTATTCTTTAGCACTGATCCCTCAGTTGTAAACATATCAGACGAAATGGCCAAAACTGCACAGTGGAAGGCTCTTGCCATGAATACTGAGAATGCCAAAGTAACCAGAGCTAACCTGAGGTAGCTATAATTACTCACACATTTTCTAACTATCATCTTGTGTTTAGCAGCTGTACTTGTATTTATTGAAATGTATCTCAAAAAAATGAGTATATGTGGTTTATAAATCTGAGTTACTGACTTTTTACTTCAGAAGAATTTGAGCTTCTCTTTTCTTTGAAGTTTATCAATTTCTATAAGGAATTATTTTATTACTATTTTATTAAACGTATTATTTTAAATAGTAATTTTAAAATTACTATTTATTTGCTTAATGCAAGTGTTTACTACTCTGGTGAGCTTAGGGTTTCTAAGTACTAGAGTGTATATGAGCATGGGAGTGGTTTGATCCTCAACAATACAAATTCCACTGAGAATAAAAGGTAAGTCCAGCACTTTCATTATTGCTTTGTGCTGCCCTAGGATCTGCCCTATGTTTTTGTGGTTGAGTGGGTTGCTTGGATTGCTTTTCCTCAACTCATTTTTAATATCTAAAAATTAAACCTGTCTCAAATACTATCTTCACTGAATACGAAATATACTTGAATGAAGTACATGGACAGATCATGAGTCCTCAGTGCTGTGAACGTTCCTTGTAAACTCACACACATCTTCTGTGCTGGCCAGTAGCCTTTTTTCTCATGAGCTCCCCATCAAAGAACAAAGTCTGTGTGTGATGAATCATTCTGCTATTCTATCCTAATTCTTCCCTGTCTGGCTGAATCTATCAAGGGAAGAATTTCCCTGAATTTATCAAGGAAAACAAGCCAAAACATGAATATTTATGTGGAATATCCCCAACTTCCTGAAAGGCTTGTAATTTATAGGGACTGGAATCTGTGGACTGTTCCACATCCATGCAGCTATTGCTTAGTAATTTTTATGTAGGAAGGGGAAGAATGGGTATGTTTGCCTCAGAAAACTAAACCTAAGCAATCCTCTTGTCACTTGTATACATCTTCTATTGGTTGATCCCTTTCAGCCAATTCTGTCGGAGGAAGATGTATTTCAGAGATACAAAATTGTCAGGTTTTGTATAAAATTACATCTCAGTGAAAATGTTCATGGTGAGGAGGGAGTGTTCATACTCTGTCCAAGGCTGGAGTGTTCATACTCTGTTCATGGCTCTGTTCAAGCCATCTCTGGTACTTTTGGAAACATTAGTAATGACTTAGCACTTGTATACCATCTGTCTGTTCACCACGTGCATTGCTCCAAACTAGGCATGGAAAGATGCTTTGTTTTGGCCAAACAGCAGGTCAGTCAAGGGTGAAGGAGACAGAGAAAGAGCTTTGAGGTATTGTAAGAGGAAAAGCTTGAGAGACTCATCAGTGCAGGCACCATTTCCAGTGAATGTCTAGGCTGTATTGTTTAAACATTTTTAAAACGTTAAACACATGTTTAATTAAAACATTTTTAAAACTTGAGTACCACACAAGCGAGACCGTCAAGAAGACAAATAATAGAGGCATTAAGAGATAACAGAGCATGTGTGTCCGTATACTCTCCTTATTTAATCTTTCTTGCTAAATTCTCAGAAAGCCATTACTGAATTTGTGGATGACTCTAGTGCATTATGTGGTAGCCATTGGGTATATAAGGCTTGGAGAGATACAGGCCTGTATTTCTTTTTCCAGAAGAATTAAGATGTTTAGATTTGGTTTTCAGGCAGTTATAAGCTATATTTCATCTCTCACTTTCCTGTTTCCTGAGTAGGTTAAGTTAGTATGGAATTATATGCAACACTAGCAAATCAGACTTCTGACCGGTTTGCAGTGTTTTTCGTTCTGCTTAGCCTTCATTATACCATCTGTTTGTTATGTTTTGCTATAAGACATTTCCCTTTGATTGTGTAACATACCCTGCTTGAGCTTAGTACAGTAAAAATTCCATCTTGGTAGGGAACTTGCTAAAACTACAAATGGAAAATAAAAACCACTGGCTTTTTAACTGGCAATCTGATATTGCATTAATCTGGAAAATGTTAAAAGGCAGGCTTCTTGAACCTTAACTCAAGTGGTTGCTCTTTTGAGGTATTTGCTACACTTTCTTTGCAGTCTGTTGAGATTCAGAGAGATCACGACTGGTCAGTCAAAAGTAATTCCCAATAAATTACCCATGTCAGTTCTGCTAAGGTTTTTCTGCATAACTGTCTTCATCTGGTGGTACAGACAGACATTTAGTGCTGTGGAAAAATGGTCCTGTAGGCACTGCTATTTTCAGATTTATATTGAAATACTAATGCAGTTTGAAAGAAGCATGTCTTTTATAATTCCAGATGACATGTTGTGTGGATTGGCATGACTTATTATAAATCATATATTTTTTAAAAGATAACTTTCTAATTTTTTTCGCCTTTTATGAATTGATCTAGATTGCCTTGTCTTTCTACCTCAACCATCTATTGTAGTTTACAGACTCTGTGAGTCCCAGCACACTTGTATTTTCTAAGGAAACCCAGAATTTTTCCTTGCATAAATTTCTAATATATTTTTTTCCTTAAAGAGCTACTCTACAGATGTGTCATCTCTTCTGAAGCTCATCCTCCCTCTTATGCTGTTCCATTTCATCTTCTACTGACTTGCAACTACTTTGGGACATTCCTTATTGTCCTTCAGTCTGACACTGTTCAGTGTCTGTGTCTCTAAGAGTGTCAGTTGTTGAGGCGCCCCTTGTCTTTAGGGTCTTGAATGGACACTTACACAGGTTTCTTACTGTCCTCTGCTGTTGTTGGAAGTGTGGTTTCCCCTTTTGAACAGACTGAAATGTTCTCCCATTCTTGTGAACAGATGGTTTCCCTGCCCAAGAATAAAGAAGTATTAGTAATATTGCTTGTTATGTGTTCTTTGGTATTTTAAACTAGACAGTTTTGAAGGCTGTCTTGGGGGTTTGTTTGTTTGTTTTTAAAGATGCTTTGCATTAACAGTTTCTAATCAATAAAAGCAGTGGAATTGGATATGGTATTTATGGATTGAGATATTGGTGTTTTCTCTAAGTTTGTACTGTTCCTATGAATAGTATTTAACAATTACTAGAATGCAATCAAAATGCATCATCATCAAAGTATCCTTATGTAAATACTTTCAGTGTTCATTGTGAAGTATAAAATGTTTGAAATTTAATCTTTTGTAAAGTGAACCAAACCTTACATTTTCTTCTTTGTTTTCAAACAGCCCTGAAAAACCAGAAAGTGTGAAAATCGAAGTGGAAAATTCACATGTTGTGAGATATGTGGATGCTGAAACATCTTTGTAGAATGGAACCAATGAGAATTGCGTGCATTTGTGTGTGTGTATATATCACTGTAGGATATTATACCATGGAAGTGTGATTTCCAATTTAAGGAGCAACATATATTTAATTTCTGCCATTGTTTAGGGCACTGTAGATATGCTTGCATAATGCGAAGATTTTCCCAACAAATAAGATGAGTGGTAATCACACTTCAGCTATTTATTTTATTGGAAATTTTATTTTCATTTTTAAATAGGAAGACTGTAATGAATGCTTATTATTTTCAATAATCAATATGTGCATAAAAGTTACATCAGCTTTTGCTGATGATTACTGGTCCACATTGCTTAAAATTTTGCAATACCTCTGTTTATAATGTGTGCTACAGAAGTTTTGTTTTCCATGCAGGCAATTAGTGCTTGTTTTTGCAGGGTATAGTTTTTCGTGGTTTCATAGAACAAATATTAATGTGCTGTTGACAAGAACTACTGTGTTTTATGTCTCCACTCATGCTAGTGTTTTCTGGATTCTGTCTCTCCTATTCTACAGAAATGGTGTAGAGCCCTAAGTCAGGTGGTTAGTTAAGCCTTAAAATGTTTCTAAATACCCTGGTGTGCTGCTTGCTTTCTGTTTTTGAATTCTCTTGAATTTTCATTATTGTCCAGTAACAGTATGAGTGCAGTAATGGTAGTTACAGTCCCAAGTAAGTATTTGCCATTCTGGACACTCCATGTTTACACAATATAAATTGGATTTACAGGCAGCAATTGGTCTATAGGAAGTTATAAGTACTTACCACGTCAGTACTCTTGAATTCTTTTCTTCCTGTTTTTGCTTACATTTTTTCCCATAGATTTTCAGAGTCTGATTTCCTCAGCTCTAAGATTTTAGAGTATTTCATATCTTCATCAAATATATTTCTTGGTTAATAAATTTTTAATTTTACTATGTATTTGGTTAAATTAGTTGTAGTTCAATTCTGGAATAGGTTTATGATCAGTATTATTTTATGGATATCTAATTGCTTGTGGTATTTGTATGTACAGTTCTGATCCTCTCTGTTGTAAAGGGCATATATGATAGCACACCAACTTATTTTTAAACACTTTATTTATTTGAATTAGTATAAATTTTTATCATGTGAGATGAATTGAAAAAATAAATATTCATTTATTAAAGTAAATGGGATTTTTTGGGGACTCCACTGATAAAGATGCAGTCAGTGCATTTATTGTATTTACATTTTCAAGTTCTAGTGTTTAACATTATAATATTTGAAATAATGAGAATTTTATATATAAATGAAAATCTTGATCACTTACCTGCACAGTGTCCATTCTTAATATTTTTTTGCCTTATGCCTTAGTTTTTTTTGGCTTTAATTTCCAACATTATCTCTTTACATTCTGAATTGCCGCTAACCCTTTCCGGATGCTTTACAATGGCTTTTATTAGAATCTGTGCTCATTTAATATTAGAAGATGCTGTTTGCTTAATTCTGCTTTTGGCAGAGTTGGGAGTTTTACCATGGACCAGGTGATAAAATTCTCAACTATTGCAAAAGGAGCTGATTCTGGAGGAGGGCAGACTTTTTCTGAAACTACCACTTGAGGTGGAATTTTGGTGCTCTTCAGCCAAGTGTCACCTGTAGAGAAGGTAATTGTATATTACAAAAATAAAGCAATCAGTGGGAAGAAATAGAAACATTTCAAAATAGTATTTACATTACATGGACTGTTACTGTTCCCTTTAAATGTAATGCAATTATTTAACATTTTTTTTCTTTCCTTTTTTCATTTGACTGAATTCCGAGAAGACAGTTTAAACAAAGGAAATTGTAGTGTACAGCAATACGAATAATGGTATCCAAACTGTCATAACAAAGGCTCAGGTCAGTGGCAAAGCAAGTGAGGTCTACATTACCAGTTTGACCAATACTGTGTAATGACCTGCATTCTTAGATAATAGTGTAGCTTGTGCCTTAGTTTGACTTCGTGCTCTTTCAGAAGATAACCCATGTTTTCCCTCTGATCAAACTGAGATACAGTGAAACTATAGCACATGGTTTCTCAAAACGTTCTACATCATTTAAAAAAACCCCAAACAACACCGTCTGCATGTCAGTAGTTGACTACTAAGTACCTCTTGCTCTGAATCAAGGAGGGAAGAGATATTTTGAGCATTTTATGTAGCATCACCCACAACACAGTACTTTTGACCTCTCAGTAGTATTTTACGCTTCATGTTCACAGTCTTGCAATAGTTTCCAAAGACCCAAAAAATTACTAGAAGCCTCATGGATTTCTAACTCTTTAATGCTGGAAATCAGGGTTCCATGGTACTGCACACCTTGTATTTGGCTTCTACTTCAGAAGGGTTAAGTTTTGGTCAATATTACAGGAAGTGGGTATATTTTGAGTAAAGTTCAAAGGAAACAAAACCAAAGCCCCACAAGTCTAATCACAGTATTTATTTAATTGTGTAGATATTTTAATCAGTGCCAGAAATACCATGACTTGGCAAACTAGTTTACAGTGACCTTTAGTTCCAGTGTTCTTGGGCAATAGTTATACTTGCACTTTCTTCCCATATGAACAGGAGGAGGTCTGGTATTAAGTGCATAAATCCCTGTTGCTAACGTATGGTTAAGTGATTCACTGCTCATTTTATACCTTCTCTGCTTTAAAATCACACATAGTATTAAAACAGCTAAGGATATAGTTTATTGTATGTAGATACATGTTTTGCCTTAATGGATGCAAAAGAGCAGTGATAATTGCTGTGCACTGATTTTTTTTTTTTTTCATAGGGCTTAAGCCCTGTAAAAACTACGCCAATGGATTTCCATTCCAACAGAGGAAAATGTACTACCCTGCACTTTTTATAGATGCCTTGGTTTCCTGGAATGGAGCTTAGTTGCTACTGTGTACCTGGCTGCAGAGCCACCTCAGGAAGTCCCTCTTTTTTTTTTTTTTTTCTCCTTCTTTTTCCTTTTTTCTTTTTTTCTTAATTTATTTATAAATATGAATGTTTACATGAAATGTAGGTCTTAATTTTGACCACTCCATTTAAATTATCATCTAAAATGTATCACTTAAAATGCAGTTTTGTGTTTAAATTATATTCTAGAAAACTCATTCTTACTATTCTCATATGTATTACAGTTGACACATTTTTCATTCTGTTTACATATGCCCAAGTGAACGACAGTTTCCTCCTAGATTAATTTTGCAGCTATAACATAATATTTTATACAATTGTTCCATGAAATGTTCCAAATTGCCAAGTTTGTCATCATAAAACCTGTCAGGGTAGAACTTGGTGCCCTAATGGTTTGGGATCTTTTTCAACCAAGTATCTTGGCCATTTTTTCTGCATTTAAGGTGAGTTCTCCCGTAAGTTATCATTTGCTTCACCTGCATCTCTGTCTTTATACGGTCACTTCCTAATTCGTGCCCTTTGCAAAGGCGGGTTCGACAGGCTGTAAAGTATGTCTGTAACAAATGGGTGTCATGTCGCAGAGCCTGCACCGCTCTAAAGGGTTTGTCTTGTACATAGTTCTGTAAATCATAAAGTAAATGGTTCATGACTTTCAGTTCACGAATGTGATCTGTCAGGCGAGCACCACAGCGAGCTTAGTGTTCTTTTTGCTTTCTTATGATTAGTAATGTTTTAATTACTCATCTAGGACAAAATTATCAAGTACAGTAAAACATGGGAAATACTTTGTTTATACCAACAGTAATTTATTTTATGGCAAATTTTAAGACTATAGATGCACACAGCTTTGAGTCAGCATAAGTGTAGTGCTATACATAAAGCAAATTGCTCAGTAAGTTTGTCAATTTTATTTTATAAAGTTTTTAGTGAAAACTTATAGGACTTTGTAGTTGGCATTGAACTTTACCTAAAGACACTTTCATATTGAATTCAGTATCTGTTGACATTTATTTGGAATAATGAATGAGTTAGAAAATCGATACTTTTCTAAATGATTTTATTGGAAAGACACATCATTTATAGTATTTTCCTTTCTATTGTTGCTGATGCTCCTGTGCAAAGGTGTCTTCCAGGTTCAGCTTCTGCAGCTGAACTGCAGTTTTGATTTTAATACTCTTTATTTGAAATGTGATTACATACTGTATGGTTCGAATTTTTTATGACTGCTTTTCTAATTACAGTGGCATTTTATTACTTTATAAACAAATCCAAAACAAATGAAAACATTATTCCAACTGTAGAATCAATATTCAGTTTATACAGAAAACACAATTCTCAGACTTGTCTTTAATGTGAAAAATTCAGCCTTTGTGTTGTTTTAATTACTGCTAGAATGAAATTATCTTTTGTAACGTTTCAGAAAGTTGGTAAAGCAATAAACAATCTCCTGGACTCTATTCAGGCCACTTCTGTTTTCATTGCCGGGGGGTGCCGGGGTGAGACCGTGCGGGGCGGGCCCGGCCCGGCCGGGGCGTTCCCGCGCCCATGGCAACGGCGGTCGCCAGAGAGCCCCGGCACTGCGCAGCACGGCGGCTCGCGATTGGCCGGCCGGCCCGGCGCCTTCAAGAAGAGGAGAGGCGATTGGTTGAAAGGTCCCGCCCCGGCGGAGGGAGCGTCGCCGTCGCCGGGCCGCGGAGCCGAGCCGGGCGCGCGCCGCGGCGTGAGTGGGGCGGGGCGGGGTTGGGGCGCGGGAGCCGCTGAGGCACCGCGGGGAGCGGGAGGGAAGGAAGGGGAACACAGGGCAACGCAAGGCGAGGGAGGGGCGGGGCGGGGCGAGTCGAGGGCAGGGAACGATAGGAAGGCGGTGCCATGTCCCCACGCTCTTCCCGTTCCACTTAATGACGTGTTCCACAGCGCTGCAGCTTCACCGGCTCTGAGCTTTCAGCAGGCATTGAACAATCTCGTGATTCCCAGAGGCTCCGAGTCACAGCGATATAAATCCCTATAAAGGTCTGCCTGGTAGTAGTGAGGGTGAAGAGGGTGAACTTCAAAGAGCTCCGTGTTATTCTCGAGTTGATACTGAGCTGCTCACTAGACTTCAGAAATCCCNTTGGTAAAGCAATAAACAATCTCCTGGACTCTATTCAGGCCACTTCTGTTTTCATTGCCGGGGGGTGCCGGGGTGAGACCGTGCGGGGCGGGCCCGGCCCGGCCCGGCCGGGGCGTTCCCGCGCCCATGGCAACGGCGGTCGCCAGAGAGCCCCGGCACTGCGCAGCACGGCGGCTCGCGATTGGCCGGCCGGCCCGGCGCCTTCAAGAAGAGGAGAGGCGATTGGTTGAAAGGTCCCGCCCCGGCGGAGGGAGCGTCGCCGTCGCCGGGCCGCGGAGCCGAGCCGGGCGCGCGCCGCGGCGTGAGTGGGGCGGGGCGGGGTTGGGGCGCGGGAGCCGCTGAGGCACCGCGGGGAGCGGGAGGGAAGGAAGGGGAACACA
>VZTI01003931.1:498022-517755 GCA_013397865.1 Struthidea cinerea | reverse complement strand
GCCTTCTTTTTTTTTTTTTTTTTTTTTTCTTACATATGTGAACTGCAGTTTTATAGGGTGGATTTAGTCAGACTCTACAGAGAAAAGTTGTGCTCTGGAAATTAGCCCAGAGACTGACATTTGGTGGATCCAGGAATCTGAGAGTAGGCCTGGCCATTTATGGAATTGGGTGGTACAGAGGGAAAATAAAAAAAGCAAAAACCAAACGACACCAAAACAGCAGTCATTTGTCAGGAAAACAGGAACCTTACACTGGTTAACCTTTAAAGAATCTCCAAAGAAGTTGTTAAAGAAAGATTGAGATACATATATGTGTGTGGAAGTTTTTGTGTATAGCAAACACACCGATTTCCATATTGATTCAGTTAATAAAATGAAAGAAATATTCTTCAAGCATTGTCTGCATGGATTCTTCAGTACAATTTCCTAGACACAGGCTATCACTGGTGGGGATCTATTATGACTGCCGTGCTCTTTGAGAACAAGAGGGGAAGCCAATCAGAATTCCCTTTTTTTTCTGTCAGACTCGATAAGGAAAAGTACCTTTTGGGAATTTTTCGTCACCTTTGATGCTTCCTTTGCTATCATTTTGACTATGTTTGAAATCCATTTCTGTTTTGATAATAATATATTTTTAATGGCTCTTTTAAGGAGTGAATTTTCACCTGACCTTCATCTGACCCAGCTTGTGGTATTAGGTAGGATATTAGATACATTCCTATCTAGCAACAGCATCAAAAGTCTTATTAAAGCCGACATAACTACTGCTGCTTTATCCACCTTAAGCCTGTTATCCTGTGTGTGATTAGACAGTGGAATTCAGCTACTGGAGTGATCAAGAAAGGAGTTCAAGGGAAAACCAAGCAGCTAGTTGGCTTACAAACTATCCATGTCTGGTAGTTATTGCTAATAAAGATTATGAGGAATGTGGGACATCTTCTTATTGAAGAGCCCTTTACACTGTAGTCGGTGGGAGTAGGTTTATCCTCCAACACTTCTTTGTGGTTTTGTTTATTTTGGGCCTTGTTTTTACCTTCTGAAGCTTATGTGCTTGTGTCATCTGGGACAGATACTAGACTGGGCCACAGATCAAGTCTGGGGTAATTCCTTTGTCTCCTGTTTCTCATCATGTGGATTCTTTCATTTCTGACAGGGTTCTTGGAGCATTTCTTGTCGTATCCTGCATTTCAGTGCTATCAGAACGCATCTCTCTTCCTGTGTAATTGAATCAACATAACTGATTAAATGTAATTACCTCCAATTAAAATGAATGCATTAATAGTGCTCTAATTTCATTGCTTTAAATGGAATTAAATGAGACTGTGCTGTAAAGACGTTTTTCTTTTAATGTGTTTCTGTCCTTTAAAAGAGTTGTCTGATCTCCGTTTTTATCCGGCACAACTGAGTGAGTGTTGTTTGGTGTGTTTCTTACACATTCCTCATGGCTGCTGTAATAGCAGGACGATAGTTATGAGGACAGTGAATAGCCCGGCTCCATGGAAATTTCTGCTGGCACGAGAAAAGAAGAAACACGGGGTGAGAACTTACTTGGTGGCTTCAAGAGAGTTAAATAACTGTGAGAATAGGTAAGGAAATATTAATGTCTGTTTTCTCTCGGGTTTCTGGCTGATAGAAGGAAAATGGGGTTGTTTCTGTTAGTCTACCCCTCACTCAGGACATGGTGCTAGTATACCTACCTGATGTAATTACTGGCTACCGATGAAAGGAGCTTTCTGCTCTTCTCCCTCGATTTACACGTGTGCATCCCTGTCAGCAGAGACACTCATCAGGCCACTGTAACAATGAGCTAAATTGGTAGGAAAGTAACAATATAAACGGAAGTGTATTGTTTTCTGTGTGTTTAGCTCTCTAAACTGGCTCGGGTTTGGTCAGATCAGCTGAAGAAGTAGAGAGGAATTGCTGACGGAAGGGGAAGAAAAGGAAAGGGGAAAGCCATTTTCACTGGCAGCTGGCTGTTAATTAATTAGTTTAATCTCTATAGTAAGGTGAAGGGCATAACACACTAAGCTGGATGGATAAATCCTCCTTTCTGCACATTGTCCCTGCCCTTGTACAGTAGAAGTACTTTGGAGACAAGGTAATCAGGGCTAAAGTAGGAGAGATTATTTGTAACCTGAGTCTGGTTTCCCAATCCAGTGAGCTGTGCATCTGAGATGATGCTGGGAGGACAGACTAAAGAGGTCAGTGCAGGGTCGGTCTGTGGCCAGAGCTGGCCTCTTTCTTGAAGGGCTTACTGACTTGCGCTGACTCGTTGGCCTCTAGGAAACAGAGAGGTAACCTCAGGGTGAGTCTGCAGAGCTGGGTGAGGGCTGTATCCTTGAGTGAGCAGTGTCCCTTCGTTCTCAGCAGCAGAGAAGGGAATTTGGCTTGGTGTTTATCAGGTTCAATTTTGCACAGGGACTTCTGGATCTGTAATGGCAACAAACCTTTAAAATATTAGTCATCTGTTACTCTGTTTTATCTTTACCAAGGTAGAGCAAACAGCAAGAGAATTGGAATGGCAGCCCTAAAGCAAGGTTGCTCGACAGTTGTAAAATGTTCTAAATAATCACAAAGACCTAACAGTTCTGGATTAAACCCTAGCCATACTGGGAATCCTTTTGTGTGCGGTGTAGAGATTTAACCCAAGGATTTCACAGGATGCTGCAAATTTTAAGGTTTAACGCTGTTTGCTCATGGACAAGTTGTGTGTGGTTTGGTTGTTTTTTAATTGGCTGAAATCTGTTCTTTGTGCACATGTACTCATGGTCAAGTAGCCAATTTGTGAGTTTCACAGTATTTCCTATTATGCAAATATAAGGTGCTTATTGCATTGTGTCATGATTCAGTCATATCCCAAATGGACGGGGTGTTGGGGAGATGATAGAAGAATATCACTGAAACAATGCATGGAAATTCGTACTCATGAGGATTCGTAATGTGCGTAGTGAAGCACCTGATTTCTCTTAACTTTCAATGCTCTTGAAGCAAAGGAACTAAATGCTTTGAGCAAACTGCATTTGGTTTAGTTTGAACTCAGGAGTTTTGTCTGCTGACTGGTAGAGTAGATCCTGTTTATATTCATTCCCTGGTAATGACTGGTGCCACAGAAGTATTCTGAGGTGTTTTTTAATAACTTTGTTGAGCAGATGCATGAAAGAGATGAGACGTTTCTTGTGGATCCAGATCAATGATTCCCTGTGGTAGGATAAAGGCTTGTTTAAAAGACTAGAAATGGATGAACTGGGCTTACAGGCAACTTCTGAGAGGGATTTAATACAGTGCACGAATTCATACATTCAACAGTTTCATTTTGGGTAGTTCTGTGATGCGAGATTGCCTCACTGGCAAATGAACTGATGTTCATTTGGGAAGGAGCAGCTTCTGGTAGTTTACAATGCTTTTATTTCATGACCAGTTTTCTTCTGCTTTGCCTTTATGAGGAGGACAAATAAAAATCAGTAGCAGAGGAGTTCTATGCTGCACAGCAAGGAAAGGAGGCCATCAGGTTTGATACAGAAAATCCCATTAAAGATACACCAAAGGGAATATCCAAACAGTCTTATGTTTAGTGAACAGTCAAATAGGTAGAAAGGATCAGACAGTGGTATTATATCCTTGGTTTTTAAGTTGAAAGTGCTCTACCAATATGCTACAGCTGTATGTAATTCTCTAGGATAATTCTACAGCCTCAGCCTGCTCCTAACCATTCTTTTTTTTTACTCAGAGAAGGATCATCATCAATGTAGTTGCTTTTGTTGCAGCAAGAGCTTGAATATCCTCTTTCTATGTCTTTCTGTATGTTTCTAGGGCTTTAGAAGATTGTCAGCAAACAGGTGTTGTGTACTGTGCAACTGACTAGCTGAGGGCTTTTGTGGGAAGTCAGACCTACAGATTGAACGTCTGTCTGCAGGGGTTTATTGTATGATAATGGCCCTGATGAGGCCATGCCATACAGCTCTGCTCATCTGTGGAAAGGAGCTGTGTGTCCCACTGCAAGGAAAGCAGACACGGTTGGCATTCAGAGGACCTAGATTCTAAACTGCTGAAAATTTCTGTTATTTTTTGGCAGACTGTGTAATCATAGATTCATAGAATGATCTGGTTTGGAAGGGACCTTAAGAACATCGAGTTCCCAGTCTCTGCTGTGGCAGAGGCACCTGTCACTATATACCAGGTTGATCACAGCCCCATCCAACCTGACCTTGGACACTTCCAGGGATGTGCACAACTTCTCTGGGCAACCTGTTCCAGTGCCTCATCACCCTCACATTAATAATTTCCTCCTAATATCTAATCTAAACCTGACTTCTTTTAGATTAAAGTCATCATCCCTTGTCCTAATGCCACATGCCCATGTAAAAAGTCCCTCTCCAACTCTTTTGTAGGCCCCTCTAGGTACAGGATTGCTGCTCGATAGCTCCCTGGAGACTTCTTTTCTCCAGGCCAAACAACCCTAATTCTCAGCTTCTCTCAGTGCAGGGGAGGTGCTCTAGCCCTCTCATCATCTTGTAGCCCTCCTCTGGACTCACTCCAACTGGTCCCTGTTGTTCTTCTGATGGGGCCCCCAGAGCTGCATGCAGTAGTCCAAGTGGGATCTCAGGAGAGTCGAGTAGAGGGGTGAATCACCTCTCTCAACTCACTGTAGGCATCTCATTTTTTTGTCAGATACCTCCTTTTTATACCCTTCATATGACTTGTTTATTTGGATGATACAACTATTATATTTTCTGTTGTCTGGACAACAGCTTGTTGTTGACAACCTTGATGTTAGCCTGTAAGCACTGCTGTAATATAACCAGCCAATTCACAGTGAGAAATAATGGCAATAAGATGAAAGAAGAGTAAAAATCCTAATAAAAAATACATTAAATAGCAAGGCAGTATTGTCTATGCATGTGTTGGAAAACTGAGATTTCTGTAAGTTAGTTTAATAGCGTTCTTATTAGTATCTGGAATTTCAAAGGATATCCTGAATATAATGCCCAAGGCTTCATGCTGAGAAAATGGCAAAGCTGTTTTTTTTTCTAAAAGCATTACCAGTTGGTTCTGTAAGTAAACATGTGGTCCTTTTGCTGCAGTGATGTAATTCTTTGTATCTACTTTGTTTTTAAGGAAATGAGTTTTTAGCCCCATGATGATAATAGTGATACACAATGCCTGATCAGGACAAAAAGTTGAAGAGCACAGAAAAAGCAACAGACAAAAAGCCTCCTGGGATCTCTATGAGGTATAGTATCTGATGTTTTACTTTGAACTTCAGCAGGACTCGTGTGGAATTTTCACTGGCTGCCAAAGCAGAATGCTTCAATTTGAAATGCAGTATAAACATGACAACTGTTACTCTGGTCACGAAGTTTATTTACACCTTTGTTGATTTAAGGCATTCTGGAGAAGCTGTAAATTCTTCTGTATGCAAAATGTGGACACCAGGCAACGCTAGAAAACTTTATTTTCTGTCAGTAGCATTGTTGCTCGTTGACCTTCTTTACAGTTATGGAAATACTTTCGTGTAACTATTAACACATGCAATTGTGGTTTTTTCCTAGGGATTATTCTGATCTAAAAAGACTTCAGTCTCTCTTAAGTGTTCAGTCAAGGAACCAACAGGTATTTTTCAATAACTGTTATTAAATGTGCTTTAGAATTATAATTAATGGTGCTTATGGTTTCTGGCATATGCTTCGAACATTGTGTTCTGTAATTATTAAAGCATGTTAGCAAAATCTTGAGTAGTGGATGTCTTTCTTCTTGTCTCTTTTTTTTTTCCCCCTTTTTTCTTGGCAACATTAGACCTTCTGTGTGGGACAAATCACATTTAGAACGGGTGAAAGAATGAAACTGATCCTCTTCCCATTCTACTATACCATATTTTTTTATTTTAACAGGAAAAAATTGCTTTAGTTTGTATCTTGAGCAGGTTTTATCCAGCTATTGTTGCATATAGTCAAGTAGCCTAGCAGATTTGTTTTCCTCTGTGCCCTTTCACAGTGACACAAGGAGGTGGGCTTAAAGATGTGTGAGTAACAGCATGGGGAGAGTGGTAAAGAATATAAAATAAGACCAGCATTTTAACCATAAACAAATTGTCTTTGAAGAATGACACCTCAGCTAAAAATATGCAGGGCATAAATACCAACTTAAAGGAGAAAGTCGAATCTCCTTCACTTCAACTCACTTAGTGAAGGTTGTATTTGCCATTTGAAGCAAAGAAAACCAACGCATGATGATGGGTGTGAGACTTTGGAATCACAGAACATTTTCTCCCTTTCAATGCTGTAAAAAGATATGACAAAATGACTAAAGGATTCATCCATGTGAGGTAGGAGTTATACACTTTCTACCTGGTTAGAGGCCTGGAATTGCTTCTGAGCAGAAAGCTGAAACATGTGAGTTGTGCAACCTGAAAAGAATGTGAAGGCTATGCAATTGTAGAATTGGGACAGGTAAGAAGCATAGATAATGAGTGTGTGTTGCACATTTTGTCAAGCTTTGTTATTATAAATTTTAAAGGACACCATTCTTCACTTCTTATTCACCTCTATGTACTTGTTTTCCAGTCTTGCTTTGCATCAGTTTTCTGCCATGTCAGTTTTGTTTTGGAGAGTGGGTGTATGTATTCTGTAATGCCAAGTTTTAGGTCCAAGGTTCAAGTCAGAACTTGAGAAAAGATACTTTTGCTTGATAATATTCTCATAAAACTTGAAATGCAGTGTTTGCCTTACTACTAGTATCCCTTCCCTCCTTAGCTTCCAGCTATATATTTTGAAAATGGTCAAACCAGTGTGACAAGACCTTGGCAAAATGTCAAAAGCAATGAACGAAAGTCCAGTGGTCAATGGCAAGAATCAACAGAAGCTGTTGAGCTTGAAAAATTTAGGTAAAAATAATAAAAAATAAGCTGATGATGATGCTCTGATATCTCTGAACATCTTTATGTATTTAAGGGTATCACCTTTTTGAGGTGTTGAAGGCATTTGTATTTTTACCTATGTCTGTTACTTGTACTTTTCATGTTGATTTGAGGTGAGAATTACATATTGTAAACTTTTTAAACCTGTTTATGTTCCTGCCTTTGTAAGTTTCAAACTTTCCCCCTCAGCAGAGTGTACTGGTGAGAGTTAATATACTCATTTTAAATAGCAATCGTTTCTTTTTTTGGAAAACTTATACCATTCTGTCCCAAATTTTGTATGAGACAGACTGGCAATCTGAAATTGTGCTATTCTGTGGTAACTGCTAATAGGAAATTTCTTAGATTTTGTTGCTGATGTTATATTGTAGCAATGTAAAATTGTCTTGTGACAAGTTAATTTGCAATTCACCATTTTTCTTTTTTTCTTCCTCATTAGCATGACCAAAAAAATGAGAGAAATATTAGCAAGCATCCCAAACGTCAGCTGTTTCAAGATATCTTTATGAATTTAGTTAAGAACAGACTTACCTGCAGGTTGGTATATGAAATACATTCATAGCCAAGAAGGAGGGCCACTCTTTCTTGCCTTTCATGAAGAAGCAAGATGCATGGATAATATTTCATATTGTTACAACAATACACCACTCTGTGGAAACTACCAGCAGCATTTCTCTTCATAATCTCAGTTTTAAACAACCACTTGTGTATTGGCTTTGAGGAGCAAATGCTCGGGTTAGTGGGACAGAAGAATGAAGGACTGGATATATGACAAAATTTGAATGACCAAAATTCTAACCCTTATGTTTTCTTGATCATTTATATCTATATGGTGTCTGTAATCTAAGATTTGCTTTTCTAATTTATTTTACTGATTCTATTTGTATTTCATGGACTGCTGCCTTTATAGAAAGAGGCCAGTGGCTTCCATAAAATTCTGATAAGTTGATGCTGCTTGTTGGTATTTGTTTGTATTTCTGTGTATAACAGGATTGGAAAGGGTGATCCCTTTTCTTATGCTGCTTTCATTTATGTGAGGAAAAAGTACAAGATCTTAAAAAAATAGAGGGGGCAGAGAAAGATGTCTTTGGGGTGCATTTTTCAGGATTTTTTTGCTTTACTTCTTTGCAGTGTATTGTATTCTCCTTTTTAAAGCCCAAATACATTTTCTAAAAAAAACTCTTTAAGTGGTACAGACGTTTAAAGAAGGAGCATTTAAAGATATTAATGTGTAACTGCTAGAATTTACAGAGGAATCTAACAACATGACATAGTTTGCTTAGATCCTTACTCAGAACCAACTGGGGAACTTGGGATTTCTTCCTTGATTATCTAAATGGCAGTGAGTTTAAAACAGATCATTTAAGTGATTTGTAAATCTGGTACCTCTTTTGTGCATGTGAACTCAGTACTCACCAGTGGGAGGTCAGTGGCTCAGCCTCATTTGCCAAAAATCTAAGAATAGCTTACATTGTGATTTCCCAAGTTCTGTTTATATGTTGTGGCATACTTGGCTTATATTTTGGTTTTCTTTGGTGGTTCTTTGTGATAGTGATATGGCAAAACAAGCCTCTTATATTAAGAATGAAAGCATCCAGGCAAGGTTGATGAAACAAGCATAAATTAGTAATCCGTAAGGTAGCTGGAGTTACAAAAGTGACTTGATTGCCCTTTGTAAATATTTTACTATGACTGTGATGATGTCCTCTCTTTGGACCTACTGCTATTTCATTGTGTTGGAGCTACAGACTGTCACCTTGATCAGCGTTACACACTTAGCTGCCATAACCACGTTGGTTGGGAGCAAGAAAAAATGACCCCCCCTTACTGGCATCACTGTGTGTGCAAAAGTCCTGGTTGCAGGTAGTTTTCTTGACAAGAAAGCTGTGACCAGCTTAGCTTAAGTAGTTTGAATAAGGAGCATAACTAAGGCAGAAAAAATCCTGCTGGCATAAGCTGGATATACCCTGGTGTACCTAGTAATGTGTATTGTAAATGTAACTGCAGTGGAAGAGGCTCTCAAATGTTAACGAGACTTGGAGAATGACTGTCCACCATGGGAATATCTTCAGGCCACTTTAAAATCTGACCTACAAATTTTGCATACAGGTATATGGTTGCTGTTTTCTTTCCATGAAAGTTTTGTGCTGTTCTGAAGTGGCCAATTATGGAATCATAATGAAAAACAGTATTACTTTGGGCAGAATATTGGCAAAAAAGGGCTGAGAGTTTGTTACCATCTATTTGTAAAACATTTATTTTTATGGAAGTATTTTTAGCTATTGGGGTCATTCCCAGCTGCAAATGATGAAAAGGGAAGAGAACTGCCATGACCCATACACTTCTTCTATTTCCAAGAAACTTATCCAAACAAATTCTGTCCTCTCAGTTAAAACAACAAAAAAAAACACATCACAAAGTTGTCTAATTTTGGGTTTATTTTAAATAGAGAAATGGGGATATATACTTTCAACAGACAGTGGAAACAGTGATGCCATTACTGGTATTTTATGCAGGATTACTGCCCCTGGATGCTTTCTGCAAATCTGATTTGTGTTTTCTGCCATGTCTTATGCTGGAGGATCATACGTAGAAATATAAAGAAGGAAGTCTATATGGAAATACAATCCTATTTCAAGAACATTTGAACTAAATAACTTATTCCCAGAACAATAGAATGAGAGTTTTAAAAAACTGGGATAGATTATGATAATTTAAAAGAATATTTTAAATATAGCTATTTTTACTTCTGTAGCACCCATATTTTTGCATAAGTATATTTTGTGCACTGAAGTTTGCTGTGTGGTTTCTTACTTATTTTGCCCTTTCAGGCCTTGGTCCAAACACTGAAAGTTTATATCAAAGCATGGTTAATTTGTTCTTAGAGATAAGCATGTACTTCCCTGCATCAGTTCAGTGATAACAAGTGATGGCTGGTAATGCTCATATAATGAAATAAATTTATTTATAGCTGCTACTGTATTTGAATATAAATGGTATTAAAAGTTCTATGGTATGGTATGTTGAACAGTTGTTGTAGCTCACTAATTGTCTAGTCAATTGATCCTGAATCAAACTGTTTTATTTAAGCGTTTAAACACTTTTTTAATTGCATTTAGTTTATGTTTTGAGTATTTCTTTTACAGGCAGTGGGTTATTCAAGCTCTGTCCATCCATTTTCTTAGCGTATTAATCTACCTGAGATTATTAATAAGGGATCCATGCTACCATATCAGTACATCAAAATATTGTTTCTTGCTTGGATAAGGGGATGTGTATGTCTCATGCATATGAGTTGTGTTGGTGCTTGTGTGTAAAACATTTGTTCTTATGAATGCACGCTTGCATGTATGTGTCCATATTTCTATATGTGAGGATATGAATTGCAAACAAACAGATTCCAAGAGTGATTTTACACCATTACTGCATAACTTGCTCAGTTTCTGGTATTTCTTATGTCATGTCTGTTGTTGCTGACCCTAACAAAGAAATGGTAAATCCCTGTGACAGATGGCTTGGCCATTGCTCTGAGCCCTAGGCTCGGTACTTGACTTTATCATACAGATATGTAAAATTCCCATAATGTAGTAAGTGAAGAAAACTGAAAGCCCCGTTTTAGAACCTTTAACATTTCACCTGTTTTTATTTATCTACTTACTTTAAGTAATTCTGAACTTTTTTTTTTTTTTAAGTATTTATGTTTCCTATAGGAAATGCTCCACAGCCTGGGTGGAATTGAAAATCTAGCTCAGGTAGAATTGCTCTTAGTACCTTTGTCCATTATGTTGCATGTCAGTTTATTATGATTGGAACAAAATGTACTGTCAAAAGCAGTACACAGATATTCTTGGTTTATGGAAAGAAGTGAGTCCATTTCTCTGTTGGCACATGAGCAGTTGGTGTGGGTTTTTTCACTAGTTTTCAAAACAACTGTTCTATAATCTAGCTGCATTCATCTAGGACTTCTAGTTAGGAGACTTAAGAAATGCGTCCTGAAGTGGGAAAAATAGAAAAGTCACCATAATTGGTTCAGTCAAAAGAAGCTGTAGATTTTTGAAGGGAGATGATTGAAGCCACCCTGAACTGTAGCAACTGACTTTGCAAAGGGAAAAGCATACTGATAAAATGTTGACACAGGTTTAAACCTTGGGGCTACAGTACTATTGCATTACAGAATATTTTTTCATGAAATAGATGCACCACCTACAGGCTCTTCCTGTGCAGAACAGTCTAGGTTTATGAAGTCTTCAAACTTTTTTTTCCTAATGGTATCCTTTATTTATCCTCCCCTACTTGTAGTATATGGAAACAGTAGCAAATCATTATCTTAATTATGGAGAAGAGCAGCATAATGTAGACAAGTTGGTCAACATGACGTGTACATGCAATAGCTGATAACAGTAATGATAAGGCTACTCACAATTTTGTGTGAGGCTTTTAAAATGTTTAAAATACTTGGGGTGGTCATTAAGTAAGATATTACTAGATTCGTTGTAGGCATCATCACACAAGTAAAAGCTGAAATTCCTGTGGAAAAGAACAGCTTGTTTTTCCACATAAGTAATATTTCTTTAAGAAATTAATATATTTTTATGCATTGAAATAAAAGAGTAAAGTGAGCTAGTTATGGTTCAAAGAACTTATGCAGTGTCTGTTATCTGACTGGTGAAATGAAAATATTAGTGAGAAAGATTTAATTTATGTGACTTCCTTTGTTCCACAGTTATTTTCCAAAAACTTGCTGCTGTTAAAAATCAAAGAGAATGGGTTATAGCAAGTGGAGCACCTAAAGTAAGTGCTTTATAAAATTGCTAATTTTGTTCAATTAGCTACTTAAGGGAATAACATATGCTTTTTAGATTTGACCTAGGTGAGACTAAATTCCTTACCTTGTCAGGCTTGTAAAGTAAGATGATCTCTGTGTTTTTCAGACCTATTAGTAGTATCATAAAAATAATTTCTTCTCTGTAAGTTAATTGATCTGATGTATGGTTATTGGCTGTTTGAGATAAATAGATTGTAAACATTTGGACTAAACTAAACATTTGTTCATATAAAAAGTAGTGCTCATGTATACACTGTCCTGCACTACACTATGATTCAAATAGTTTTATGTACTTCTAAAATATAAATATATTTTAATTTTTTAAAACAAATTTCTGCTGTGGTTTTTCACTTGTAAAGTATTCTGTGTCTAAATATTCTGTGTCAACCCAGACATCCCTTGCAATACATTACTATCAGCCTAAGAATCTGTACTTAACTATTGCTGGTTTGTGGCTAAACTGAATACAGTAGAGATCAAAATCAGTGTAACTAGAGTTTCATGATTCTATCTTGCTGCAGAAAAACAATGGCAATTGTTTTTAGAGAATCTAGACAAATATGAAGTTTACTTAGATATACATCATGAACAGAAATACATGCAGGGCCTGAAATTACTGTGCTGTTTAAATATAAGCTTAATATTAACTTTTTGCTTCAGGAGGCCTGATTTAGAGTTCTGAAGTGTTACACAAAAACTTTTGCAACAGTGTGATAATAAGTTGGAGAGATGCTTTAGCAGTCTAAGAGATATTAATTGTAATTTGAGAAGGAACATCCTTGCTTGTCCTCCTGGGTGTATTCTAAGATTTTAAGTGTATATTTAAGTGTACTTTAAATGTACCTAAGACTTTTAACGTATTGTGTAAAGATTTGGTGTCTTAATTTTTGCTTTTCAATAAATATTTCTATATGCGTTGGAGTTGTAAAAGAAAATAATATACTTTATATTTACTTGCCTTGTTTCATATTTTGTTTTCCAGACCTTAGTAATTTTGTTATCTGCCAGAGACAGCCATGTGTTTTTTGGTGCCCTCCTTGGTCTGACTAGCTTAGCAGAAAGGTAGGTTCAAATTAATGAGCTATAATTAACAAAAGCTTTTTAATGTTTTCTCTTGACACAATATGAAAACTGGTCTTTATGAGGAAAACTTAAATGTTCTTAATTTTATATTGAAGCATTAGAAACTAAAGTAGAAACTTTGGTCTCTGCAGCAGACGTCTTGTTCATGTGGAGAGATGTGGAAAACTGGAACCACAGAATCTGTCTTTGCAATCCTTTTGCAGGATTCTGGAATTCCTGCTGACTTCCTGCGTATAAAAATCTCTTGTCCTCAGCTTAATGTAACAGTGCCTCACAATAATCAGGTAGAATATTGTTCAGTGCAGTAAATAATAAATGCATATACCCAAATCCATGTATACGTATCCTCTTTTCATTAATTAGTGTTTAAATAAAGATAAAAAGGGAAAAAAAGAGCCAGAAGGAGGACAGAGTAACTTTCATCCATAATGGTATTATATAGGGAAAACTGCTGTTTCTACACTATTGGTCTGCTGTCTCCTAGCCTTCCCAAAATTCTGATTCAGTTTAATTTTTTTTTAAGGTCCGTGTTAATTTAAATGATGTTATACTTTTTCAACTTCCATTTAACTTTCTTCACTGAATTAAATGTAGGATTCTGGGTTACATTTGAACTGGGTGAGAAAGAGTTTGGAGTATATTACAAATTTTCATGTAAATAGTGGTTGTTTTTAAAAATGTACTCCATTTGCTTCATTACCAGTAAGACATAAAATATATTTGTGTCTTTATTTTTATGCATTCACATTTACTTTTTTTGTACTGGGAAAATTGGAAAATTGTTGCATAGCTACTCTTGATCCGGCATATATTTGTGACTTTAAGTGTTTGTGTGCACAATATGATATTATTACTTAAGGCTCGGGAAAAAAAGTAATTCATCAAATGTATAAAGAAGGAGGCTGAAGAGCAATGTATGTCTATCCTATAATTTAATCTGATATAAATGCCAGGAATAATCAATTTGTAGTCCAGAATGTAGGGAGAAGATAAGTGAGCTTATCATTGTTGAGAACTTGCTGGTGATATTACATGAATACGATTTTCTCTCTAAAAGGTGAGGCTTCATTTGTGGATTAAATGTGTTAAAATAAATGTTGATTTTTTTTTTTTGTTTAGGAATGCTTGTATTTAGAAGAATTAGAAAATGTGCCACTTTACTGTACCTAAGGTCAAATTCTGATACCTGTGTATTTTCAGTCACATACTGAAAAATGCAAAAAGCAAAATCTTTTCCAGCAGTTTCTTTTTAATCCATCTCCTCTCTCTCCACTGATGGCCTCCAGTGCAGTGCAAATGAGTTACAATCTTACCATAAAGTGACAGCAATCCCTTTTTTTGGGGACGTCTCTTTGTTGCTCCTGGCAGACCTCAGTGGTTAGATGGAAAGCGTGCCGAGCCCTGGCAGTTCCTGGGATGCCCAATGTAAACTAGTAAAATTGCAACCTAGAGCTGCCGTAGTTTATGCTAGAGGCTGAGTCAGATCCCACGTCCCGTTGATCAGAAGATCATAAATCTTCCTTCAATTGTTTAATCATCTCAGCTAAGACTAGCATCAGCTAGCAGAGCATCACTGCATTTCAGTGAGAAACTGAAAGACTTTCAAATTTGATAATACATCACTTACCACATTGAAAATTCTGAAGAGGTTTTAAAATTTCATGGTTAATTATTTCACACATCTAAATGACCTTATATGTGACTAAGGATAGAGAAATTTAATATATGAAAAGGTTTTATTTATTTCTGGGTTTGAAAATTATTTAGGTTATATGTAAATCAAAAGTTAGATGTAAGAGCTAGAATTTGAATGTAGACAGGAAGATGATGAAGTTCAGTGCTAGTTAAGCATAATTTTAAATTCAGATATGAATCTGAATTCATATGTTTCATTAAACACACATGGACTTTTTTTGCTTCAAGTGGAAATGGATATCCTTAACCATATTTTCTGTGGGAAGTCCACCTTAATTGCAGTTAATGAAAGTCTTGTGTAAATCTTTTAAGGGATATATCCAATCACTTTCTAAACATAATATTCAAACCATAGTAGAGAAGAATCATGCATTTTTGTGTTGTCTGTGGAACTAGGCTATTTGAGTACGACAGATGCATTTTACAAGTTTGTGCAGTCAGTGCTACTTGTAATACTAATGCCAATAATGAGAAGATGGTACCACGGATGGCTGCAGCCCACCTGGCCACCTCCCATCCTGGCTGGGTATGCCTGGTTGCCTCTGCTGACAGTTGAACTCAATGTAAATACAATTTCATCCCTTGTGAAAGTTTGGACCATTGTCTTCTTTTATTTTTTAAACTGTAAAAACCAAGGTTTTTACAGTTTACTGTAAAAACCAGGTTGCAGTGACTTTGTTTTCTTTAATTTCTTTTTTTTTAATAGGAGATCTCGGTTCTTTTTTAAACTTCCTGGGTTTTTTTTCCCCCTTTGCTAACTGACAATACAAAGTAATGATGGAGTTATTGTTAAAATTTCTTGCTGATTTTTTTTTAAGCTCACAGCAGATTTGCTACGACTTCTTTGTGCAGAGTCACGAGTCAAAGAGCAAGTAAAAATGTATGAAGGAGTTCCAGTCTTGCTCAGTTAACTCCATTCTGATCACATCAAACTTCTATGGAGTATAGTTTGGATTCTGGTACAGGTTTGTGAAGATCCTACAACTAGTGTGGAAATTTGGCTCTCGGGTGGAATCAAGCAGCTCCTTCATGTATTACAATGGTAGGTTTTCAGTCCTCAACATCATGGCAATTGTACAAGACTGCTTGATATATTAAGACATATTTGACCAAGCCCTGTTTTATCAAATAGCATCTTTGGCTTGTTCAGCTGTATGTGGTGCCAACAGAATTTAAAAGCCTATTTAGAACATAATGAATGAGCAATATTTTTTCCAGCCTTTCATATTTCATTGTTATCCTAAGGTGTTTTTCATATTTTCAGTGTATAAACTAAATAATGAATAGTCATGAATATGTCATTAATGTCTGTTTAGTTTTCCTATTAATCAGACACCTGTTTAGTGAGCTAGAATTGTGAATATAATTGATGAACATGGTTAAGGAATTTTCTGCTTAAAGTCTTGTTTGCTTTTTTAAAATTTTAGCTAATTCAGTGAAAAACATACAAATTTTTGGAACTTCAGAAATGATTAACAAAGACATATTAAGCCATTTTTTAACACTGCAACTTGATTTTTATTTTGTTTTGTTTTTTCTTCCAGGGAAAGAATTCTTGTGTCTGACCGCTCTTCAGCTGGAAGCTTATCTAGTGCAAATGCAGCAGGGAGAATCCAGTATCTTCATTTGTCACATGGTCTGAGTCCTGATGAGATATTTTCTTAAATACTTTCTCACTTCAAGCAGGTAGGTTTATAAGGTCTAATTCTCTGTTATGTCTTTACATGCACTTGTGCAAAAGGATTCAAAATATTTCAAAATTGTAAATTTTTATACCTGCTTTAAGGAGTAGGAGCATCAAATCAGATTAGTTTATTTCCAAATGTGTGATAGCAGCACTTATTTTCAAAAAGTACACTTTTGTTAGAAAGAAGCAAAGCATTAAGTATTTAGGAATCATATGTATTTCTTCACCTGTAAAAACAGTGACAAAAAAAGTTATTTATTTGTTTATTTTATTTTGTGTTTAGCATGAGATTATTTTTATTTGATCTTACTTTTCTTCACTATATAAATTTTCTATGATAGATGAATATGAATAATATGATTTCAAAGTGGCATTCTAATGACTACTAAACAGGTGAGGATTTATTGGTAGTTATCGACCAAATCTCTTTTAGAGGAGATTTCTCAATAGAGTCAAATGGCCCTAAATGTTACATCTGAATTTTTATTCTAGCTTGTTGTGCTGCAATTACTGAACTGGTGCTCAATGAGACTAATGCCTACCAGGTTGTACAGATAGGAAGATTTTATTCAGTTAAGTAAGGTGTTATAGTTTATAATTTCACTTAATTGTTGTTATTCATTATCATAATTTAAGAGATTGGAAATATGCCTTTCTATAACCTTAGTACTTTTGTTTCTTTATAATTTACACACAGAGACATAGACACAAAGATTATCAGCATAGGTGTCTGGAAGAATAAACAACTTTATTCAGACAAGGTTCATTTTGGCATCTCTTGCCATGCTTTTGTCATATTCAAAATAGGATAGTAAATAAAAGTAATCACAGAATAAACTGAGAAATGCGAATTCTGAATTTCATGAAGTTTATTACAAAAAACTATGCAGCTTAAAATTTACATGTTGCTGTTTCACAAACAGTTTATTTTTTCTTAAGAGTATGGTATTTCTGAGATAGCTTCCTGGCATTCCATCTCCAGGGATAAACCATTCTTAAAATCCCTGGTTGTATTCCAGACCTAGTCAAAGATACAAGTATTAAGGACATTAATATCAGCTAAAAGCTGTAGCAAGCTCTTAACTCTAAATGTTAAATTAAAGCCTTCAATTTAGCTTAAAACCAAACTAGAGGTATTCCTGGAGGAACTGAGAGACCAAGAGCCTTAAATATGAACGGGAAAGAAGTTTGTGTATATTTCAAAACTGTTGGTTAAGAGAAAAGGAATGAAAGTAAGTCTAAAGAAATATTTTTTTATGATTCTTAAGCACTAAATTTCAATAAACAGTACTGATTTAGACAACTATTTATCTAAACAGTATAACTATATATTTTAGGCTGAGTCTGATTTCAGTAAAATAAAATGTCACTTGTTTAAATTAAATGGTTTTAACAGAGAGGTTTTCTGCATTGCTCCAACAGTACGTGGTAACTGTGGTGTCAGTAGATCACTTAAAAATTGATGGTACAATGTGCAGGCCTGGAAAAGGTGTTTCAAACTTAACTGCTTCAGCTACTCATTCTGTTAAAAGACACCGACCTCTCCATTTGTTTAAACACCAGCCAACGATCCCCTTTCAGATCAGGACATAGCCTCAAGCATGTTCATTTCAGCTGGAGTTCCACCCTACAATACCACTGTAGTAATTTAAAATCCTACTTCTTTCTTTTTGCTCCGACAGTTGCAAGGTGAACAAGGTGAAACAACTCACCTGGGTTAAAAACGGAGGACAAAGATGTGCAAGTCTTTCAGTTATGTGCCAAGGAGGTCAATCTGAGTAACCTGTAAAGATTTATATCACTTGGTGTCAAAGGGCTCTTGGATCAGGCAGTTGGGAACTTTTGCTTCTTGGTAGCTGCCTGCTGCTGCCTGTCCCTCTCTGCAGTCTGTCCTCTGTCTTTGTCACATAGCCTTGGCAGCAGTCTGTAGTAATTCTGGTAGCAGACAGAATGTGTTTGACTCAATGGCTCTACTGCACAGTCCAAAACCTATGCTTAAGGTTAAACCATTAAACCATGGTCTGAGCTTAATTCTACCTTCATAATCAGCTGAAGAAAACATCAGGAACTACAGAAGAGCCTCTGCAGGGCTGATGCATATTCCCTTCAACTCTACTAGAGAGGAGAGTAGTCTCCATCAGGGACCTTGTCAAGTAACTTGGAGCAGTACTCCAACTAAATCTACCAGTGTCTGTAGAATAGTGGAAGACACATGGTTACATGAAAATGGAAGCTGAAATCACTGTGGTGTTCACAAAACCCTACTGAAGGCACAGACAGACTTCTCAGGCTATCGCTTTTGGTGTTTCTCCGATTTATTTTTATTGAGACTTGAATTTTGTTCCTGACAATTCAAAATATGGTGCCACATGGTGACAGGAGATCTATTGCTGCAATTTCCTTCACCTCTAGAGACAGAAGCATTGCTTCTTTATCTGTTCACAGGCTCTCTTTGTGGTATCAGTTAAAATGTAACAATGATTTAATTCTTACACACATTTAAGCTTATAGGTGTGCAATAGGATGTTGAGAACTTGTCTATTGGTATTAGCTTCTGATTTATCCGAACACTGATTTTTATTTGTGGTTTCTATGCAAAGGGGCACTACTAATGCTGACCTTTTTCTGTTTCCAGGCAAATGGAATATATACAATAGCAAAGCTGATTTTACCAAGCAAAGAAAGGAATGCTGAAAGAGCCAGTTTATTGCAGGTAACTCCCTTTATTATCATTGCACAATGAAAGCCACAACAGTCCCTGATAAGTTTTTATGAATTAAAGTTTATTTTAAAATACAGTAGAAAAAAATCATATTTAAAGGGGAACCCCCCTCCCCCAAAACAACAAATGGCCCAGGAACTAAAAGTTAAATAGAGACTCAATTTCTGTTCTGATTTACTTTGTTTCTGGCACTTCATGTAGTGTAAAGGAAGGTCAATATTTTTCTTGTGGTAATCTTTCCTCTACTTTTTGCGGTTGTCTACCATCAGATCTTCTTTATTGAGCCTTGATCTTCATTGAAACTCTCTCTAGACTTGACACTCTACTAATATCTGTTTATTTCTGGAGCATTTTATTGTGGATGTTAAATAAAATACATGAAGACAGTACATAAAATAGAGAAAATTTAAGCGTAGAATAAATACAGGCCAAATAAGCATAGAAAGGCTCTTGGTTTTGCATGTCATTACCCCCATAAATGTACTGGTTTGAGTCAACTTAGGCTAACGGTTATCAGTAGTAATTAATTACCTGGTAGCTTTTCTCAGGCTCTGTGAAGTGGTGAGTGTCTCTTTAAGCTATGGGAATGTAGTGCTCAGGGGTTCAGGGATGAGCACAGCTGCTGCTGCTCCAGTTGGCAAAGTCCTTAGCACAGCTGAATGCATTCATGATCCTGCCTCTCACCTGGTCTTTGTTCTGACAGAGCCACTCACACGGCTATATAGCTACCCCACTATCTAATCAGCTAGGTGTGCTTGGATAGTGAAGAAAGGTATTTCCACAAAAAAAAAAAAAAAAAAAAAAAAAA
>VZTI01003931.1:464572-498008 GCA_013397865.1 Struthidea cinerea | reverse complement strand
TCATTCTAGTGTCATCTTTCTCATCATAGTTCTTCTAGATTGGGATTGGAGGGTAGATTCAGTGCAGTAGGTACCTTTCTACTGCAACGAGGTTTTATAGTGTATTTCAGTTAAATCATCTTAAGGATGAGGTAAATACAAACCTTCCTGGAGGGTGGGTATGGAACTAACATGCAGCCTAACAAACTGAAGCGTATGCTCGATATTGTTGTCTCACAAGGAGCTTAATTTATGCCCACTGAGATTTTTAGATTTCAGCAGGAAGTGTTGGAAATAACTCACAAGAGCTACTAAGCAACAGTAGTTGGGTTAAACATGAAGCCATGTGAATTAATAGTGGACTTAATGATCACATATGAAAACTAAATTTGTTTTGGGCAAGAAGTATATTTTTATGAAACCTTGTTTAGCTTCTCACACTGCTACCTGTATTGCATTTATAAACGTTACTGCTATGAAATACAGTTGCAGCTATTGGAATATCCTTTTTGAGTTTCACAGATATTTTTCTTAGAATTCTTGCAATGCTGGTGTGGTTTTGTTACTGTCCCATTGTGTGTGTTTTCAGTGATTAAATTTTCAGCTTCTTTCTGCCATGCTACCTAAGTGATCTTACTTCCTTACTATCTGTGTTTGCTCAGCCATAAATGTGCCATATCATTGAGTCTTGAAAAATAGAGCTAAAAATGAGTTGCATCAAAGCATGCATATTAACTACCTGCCAGTAGCTGTTTTAAAGAACTTTCTTTGTATTGGAACTAAGAGAGAAATAGAAGCTGAGGTACATAAAGTTCTCTGTAAATACAACGAATTTAGGATTAAAAAGTTGAGTAATTTCTCTTTTCTCACTCTTCTTTTTTGTCCCTGTTAGAACGTACGGTGTTCCACACTGCATTTTTCAGGAAAAAAAATGCAAAATGCTTTTTTACTGCAACAGCACAAACCCACTGATTACATTTACCTTTTTCAACATTGGAGAAGAGAGCAGGTCTCAAGTCTTGAGCTATCTGCAGATGAAAAGAGATGATCAAGATATAGGTGTGCTTCAGCATGTGCTGTAGCTATTGTCACCAACTTTTTTTTTTACTTGTTTTTCCCCCCAAAATGTCCTTGCATACTTTTAAAATACAGGAGGAACTTACTACATTTTTATTCCCTTTGTTATCAGGCTAATAAGATAATCTGTCACTTAAATACAAAGTTTGACAGGATGTAAGGTCAAGGGGAATCCTTGTTGTTTATCAGTGGCTTTTCCATATGTGTTATAAATCTCTCATTAATTTAAGTACTTTTCCTACTGTAGTGTCATGCTTTCAGGGCCCTGAGATTTCTCTTCAGCATGGAAAGAAATTGACATATTTTTAAAAGGTATGTTAACCATATGTTTTGTGAAACTCTTTTAGGATAGCTTTCAAAAGTCCAGTCAGAATGAATTATTTTTTAAATGTAGTTTATTTTGTAATGGGCAATTTCTGTTTTGTTCACAGCTACAGATAGTCATCCTTGCATTGCATCAGTGCCAGTCTACAAGATTAGGTGTTCAGTGTTGGGACTTCTGTTGTGTGCATGCCAGACAACATAGCTCTGTATGGGCTCCTTCTCCCCACATGAATCAGCCTTTTATATGTGTTGAGGGCAGATTTAATAGTGCTGGTGATAAAACATACTTTTACCCTGAAGATTAGCAGATGCAAGTTGCAGCACTGGATAGTAGCAATTAACTGGAAGCAGTTAAATTTGTTCTCTGAGCCCTCTACTCCTTCACCCTGGGTCTGACTTTGCATCAAGCTGTTTTACTTAGAAGTGTTGCTGAAAGGTTTGGATCAATAAGGACAAAATGTTTTCCATCAATTACGCATTTTTACTAGTAAGATGACCGTTTCACCATGTTGGCTACAAAGGCTGTGTGAAATCTTAGTGTGATTTGTGGGATTAGGATAGTAATCAGAGTGCCTATGACGTCTGCCTGTCAGTAGTGTTTCTGTATGACTTTATTATGTATCGTAAATTACTAAAGTTCTAAATATGACTTTTGTGTTGTTTTTATTTTTAAAAAGTGGTTTTGTACTGGAAGTGCCTCAGTTTGTAATGAATTTTTATGATTGGTGACAAGTTTTTGAAGAATCTGGACTAATTTACTGTCTTTTGATTTTTCCAAATGCCCTAATCTGCTGCTTTTCTACTTATTCCAGAACTTTAAAAAGAAACAAAACTTCAGTCAAGCAACTAACTAATCAATTGCTGCATATTATCTGTTGGCTTTTGCTTTTCTCAGTCCTTTTCATCGTTTAGACTAGGATTCTTGGCCAAAAATTCTAAGATGGGTGTCATAATTCTTTAAATACAGACAAATGTTAATCCTATTACTTAGTGCATTACAAGAAGAAACTCGGATACAGTGATAAGCATAAAAGAAAGTGCTGTAAGAAAAAAAAGCAAAATCACTGGAAATTCAGGAGGTGCATTGACTTTAAAGACTTATACTTGTTTGGGGAATTGGCATTTATATTGGTTGGCATACCAAACCAATGGGGCCTGAAGTCTGACTTTTAAAACGGGCTTTAACTCCTATGTATGTAGTGTTAGACAGTTAATATCTCAATAGATTAGGGAAAAATAAGTGTACTATTTTGGAGGTTCTGAAGTAAGTTGTCATAATAAATGTTGAAAAGTCTCTGCTGTAGATTAATAGCTACTGTGCACATTGTTTCTAAAAGATAGAAAAAATTTTGGACCTTTCTAGCCTTTTCCCTACTGACTCGTTTGAAATATTCATTGATACTGGACATTATGTGCATACTATCAGAGCTTATGAAGGGTTGGTATCAAAGCTAAATTTGTTAAAGGTAGGTAAAAACCTTAAACCTTCGTAGCTTTAAGAAGTTGCATTCTTGCACATTCTTAGCACAAGAAAGGTATAAAATATTTTAAATTTATTTATTTGTAATTTAATTTATGACTAGGAGGATGTATTGAAGCAAACTGCTGAAAGTATTGAGAGCATGAATCGGAATAAGGCACCCACAAAACACATAGGAAATTATGCAATTTGAGAGCACCTTGGCAGTGGAGCTTTTGGAAGTGTATATAAAGTAAATTTTTCTTTTGCTATTATTTTACAGATTTGAGGGGAAGCTTCATGAAGAGGGTCTAATACCTGTTCTAGGCACAATTGTCCTTTGAATTTCAATTGGGAAACGTAGGTGCAAAAAGGCTTTTGTGCATTTGAGCTTGTTGTTAGTGTTTGCTGCAATTTTGTTTGTTCCCTGTTGTATTTATGGGATTGACCAGTGTATCTCTTAGGTTTCCTACCCTACTTTCTCTTAATTCCTTTCCACTAACAGCATTTATGTCTATTGCAAAGGCTAATTAATCTGTGTAAAACCACAAAAATTCAAGCATGTTTCATCTGAAAAGCAGCACTGGGAACAGATAATGTTACTTCAAGCACTGTGCAAGTTCGGTAGTCTACTGCTAAGCTGTACTGTTGGACTGTAGTTCTTTTACTAATCACATCATACACAAAAAAAGCTATGATTATAAATTCTGTGAGAAAGGTTTTGACTCTGATAACTAATCTGGTAACCATAATACCATTCTTCCTATCCCCATCCTGTATGTATTGTACAAAGGTTTTATCTTGTTTATAGATTAGAAAACATAACAGACAAAATCTCCTGGCAATGAAAGAAGTCAGTTTACACAATCGAGCATTTGGAAAGGACAGAAAACACGGAGACAGCAGTGTAAAAAAACATTGTCTCTGAATTAACCATCATCAAAGAGCAGGTGTGTCTCATGAACTCTAGTTTGATATGTTGGCATTCTGAATTATTAACTGTGAGTTCTCATATGGAAAGCTGCCTGGTGGAAAAGGACCTGGGGATGCTGGTTGGCAGCTTCCTGAACAGGAGCCAGCAGTGTGCCCAAGAAGGCCAATGGCATCCTGGCCTGCACAGCAGCAGTGTGGCCAGCCAGGACCAGTGGAGTGATTGTCCCCCTGGTGAGGCAGCACCTTGAATCCTGTGTTCAGTTCTGGGCCTCTCACTACAAGAGGGTCATTGAGGTGTTTGAGGTGGTCCGGAGAAGGGCAGTGAGACTGGTGAAGGCTCTGGAGCAGAAGTCCTATGAGGAGTGGTTGAGGGAGCTGGGGGTGTTTAGCCAGGAATAATGCTCTATTTTCCTCCTGATTGCTCTAGTAATGTGCATTTCTCTGCATTTGGGGTAACAGTGAAGGTACACTAGAGCTCATAAACAAGTTTGTGGAATCCTTGTAGTATCCTTCCTTCCTATGTGTAGCTAAGCATTTTAAATACTGTGCCATCAGTTTAACTATTCTAAGTGTCTACATTTCTTTCCTCATTGTAGCTTTATCATTCAGATGTGTGGTATTACAGAACTTTCTTGGAAAGTGAGTATAAATGCAGAGAATTACCATATTGTACATAATGAAGAAATAGAAATATATAATAAAACCACTTACAGGTTGGCAGGAATGTGTCAAATTTGAGCAATAATCTTTCTTCAAGGACTGCTACAAGTTCAAACAGGCTTATATTCCTTTAAAATTGAAAAAAAAAAGATGAGAAATAGTATTTTTATTTGTTTAGCTATCAGTAAAACTAGATGCAATGTAAACATGTAGCAGGCATCATTCTTCTCTAAAGATCCGAAGTTTACAATTGAAATGCTAAATAGGGAGAAAAGCTATGGTGATTAGTAGAGTGAATGATATAGATTGCCAGCCATATTGTTTTAATTTTCTTTTCAATAAAGAGTTATCTACATACACCTGCCTGCTGAGTGCTTATCAGGCAGTGATTTCCTTATAGTTCTGGGATATAAACTGAGGAAAAAATTGAACAAAATAGAGTAGAACTAGATTTAGAGTAGAACTCTCTACTAGAGTAGAACTTAATAAAACAAATTAAGTTTTTAAAAAGTAAGAAATAACAGCTTCTAAAATACGTTTTTACCTCAAATACTCTATTTTAAAATGCCTTCTGTATAAATATAATGTTCTATTAATTTCTTTTATGTAGAGGACAGATTGTACAAAGTCATGGAGCTCATAGAGGGGGTGCCATTGGGAGAACACTTTCACTCTTTGAAGGAAAAGCAACAACAGTTTACACAAGACAGAATATGGCATATATTTATCCAAGTAAGGGCTTCCATTCTTTTTGCCAGGACTTTCCTACATGTAATTAGTAGCACCATGTTTTTAGGCTAATATGTGACAAAGTAATGCTTATTCTATCAGTCACTAATACATAGCTGTTAATTTAATTATATGTGCCTTTATTTTAGGTTGTATTTAAGAATCTTCGTAAGGCTCTTTCTGTTTATTTTTAAGCTTTGTCTAGCTCTTCGTTATTTGCATAAAGAGAAAAAGATTGTTCATCGAGATCTCAATCCAAACAACGTCATGTTGGGGGATAAAGACAAAGTTACAATTAGTAAGTAGAACTGCTTTTTTTGAAGACAATTTCTCAAGATCTACCTGAGGAGCATTTCTTTATCGAAACTGAGGAGGTTTCAGATTCCTGGGTGGTGTTGGTCACCATACCTGGAAGCTAGTATGTTATTGCATTATTATACTGTTGTGTGAAATTGTTGAATCACAGAATGGATTGAAAGAGACCTTAAATATTTTCAACCCCCCTGCTGTGGACAGGCCTTTCTCTAGATCAGGTTGCTTAGAGCTCCATCCATCCTGACCTTAAATACTTCCAGGGATAGGATACCCCACCCCATTCCAGTGCCTCACCACCCACACAGTAAAGAATTTTTTTCCTAATATCTAATATAAATCTACTCTTTTTCTGTTTGAAACCATTCAACCCTTGTCCAGTCGCTATGTGCTCTTGTTAAAAGTCCCTCTCCATCTTTCTCATAGGCTCCCTTCAGGTACTGGAAGACCACAGTTAGGTCACCCCAAAGCCTTCTCTTTTCCAGGCCGAAGAAACCCAATTCTCTCAGGCTCTCCTTGTAGGAGAGGTGCTTTTTCTCTCTAATCATCTTGCTGGGCTTCCTCTGGACTTGCTCCAACATGTTTATGTCCTTTCTATGCTGAGGATCCCAGAGCTGGATGCAGTGCTCCAGGTGGGAGTGGAGTAGAGGGACAGACGTAGAGGGAGTGGAGTGCTTCAGAGTGAAGTAGAGGGACAGAATCCTCTCCCTTGCCCTGCTGGCCATGCTGCTTTGTATGCAGCCCAGGACACATTTGGCTTTCTGAGTGCTGGGTCATGTCCAGCCTCTCACCCACTAGCACCCCAAGTCCTCTCCAGGGCTGCCCTGGATCTGTTCATCCCCCAGCCTGTGTAGATAACGGGAATTGCCCTGACCTGGGTGCAGCACCTTAATGTTGGTCTTGTTAATCTGCATGAGATTCCCATGGTCCCGTTCCTCGAGCTTGTCCAGGGCCCTTGGGATGGCATCCCCTCCTTCAGGTGTGCCGACTGCACCGCTCAGCTTGGTGCCACCTGGAAATTTGCTGAGGGTATACTCGATCTGTGTCATCAATGGAGATGTTAAATAACACTGGTCCTGGTATGGACCCCTAAGGGACACCACTTGTCACTGATGTCCACTGGGATTCTGAGCCACTGATCACTACCCTCTGGATACAACCATTCAACCAATTTCTTATCCATCTAGCGGTCCACTCATCAATTCCTATTGTGGGGAACCGTGTCAAAGGCTTTGCAGAAGTCCAGATAAATGACATCTGTAGCCCTTCCCTTGTCCGCTGATGTAGTCACTCCATCACAGAAGGCCACTAGGCTGGTCAGGCAGGACTTGCCCTTGGAGAAGCTGTGCTGGCTGTCTTGAATCACCTCCTGTCCTCCATGTGCCTTAGCATATCTTCTAGGAGGATCTGTTCCATGACCTTCCCAGGCACAGAAGTAAACTAATTGCTAATACAAATTTTGTGTTATCAGCCATGACTATATTTTTTGCAGCTATGGATGTCAAATATGATGGAGGAGATGATTTATCCCTAAAATATTTGAACTATAGTTATGCTTCAAGGCCTGTTTTTATTAAATTAGCAAGACTATAGAAATAACCAGGTTATAGAACAAGTGCTAATGAATATACAAAGTATAACACCTGTCTATTCTATTCCAGTTCTACCATGAAATTGTTTAGTATCCTTCAGTTGTTCCCAGATCAGCTGCAGTGAGATGCTATTTGTGTAAGTCTGTAGTGGTGACTATTCTTGATGTATGCTTCTATAATCACCACAGTGTGGAGGAAGGAACCCAGGCAGGTTCCAGGACAGGATTTGAAAGCAATATGTGTGTGAACAGTGCAAAGCATGGCATAGTTTTAGTCTTTGAGTGAATTAATACAACCTGGTACACACAGCAAGCCTTCCAAGCAATTCAGATCCTGTAGTTTTTGAAGTTCTCAAAGAACTACTGCATGTTCTCTTGCTACTCATGACGCAGAAGAAAATAAACAATTTGAATGCTGCAGAATTGTTGTGAGAAGTCTTTCTGCAAAACTCAATCTCTCTTCTTTAAATATAACAGAAAAGTGTAGGCACATGCACACACCCATCCACAAAACGCTCGGCTATAAATATTTAGCAACTGTTGTTTCATAGTAAATAGTTTTACCTGATCGTGTACATACTTAAATTAATGCATTATTAAATCATATATGCTAAACCCCTTCTGATTCTTAGTAATGATGCAGTTTTGAAAGAATGTGATTTAATGGTGCATTTTTCTTTGAGTGATGAAAATAAATATTCAGAGTATTATTTTTAAGTACCATATAATTGTATTTTATATCAACCTACTGCCACTGAGGGGCACTCTTGTCTCAACAACCTTTCCTTATCTTTGTTCCATTCTAAATATAGAGTAGTCTAAACATACTTTCAAATGTTGGCTCAAAATTGCCCTTGAAAAGCATTTGTATTTCTGTAAAAGATTTGCAGGAGTTCAGGAAAATTGGAAGAACAGAAACTTACTTGGAGCATTTCTACAGCAATTAGTTTAAAACTATTCAGTTTTTAAACAAACACTTTATTTAGTCCTACAACTAGTACAAGTGTAGTACCTATTGAATTTTTGGGGAGAGCTGACGACATTTTATCTATTGTTTCTAAATTTAATTGAGCCTTGTTGGTTTACAACCTTAATGAAATTAAGACTAAGTTACTTTCTTTCTGATGACAGTTAGTATGTACTGTATGGATGCACGCTGTCTTATTGTTCCTAAGTCATACAGTCCATGTATGCCAAAGACTGGAGCATTTGTGATGTTGATGCTTATATCTCACAATATTCGAGGATAAATATACTGTCCATTAAGTACATGTCAAGTGGTTCTTAGTGAACGTTTATCCTGATTTCAGTTGTGATAGAGTTAATATTCCTTCTAGTAGCTGGTACAGTGCTGTGTTTTGAATTTAGTATGACAATAATGTTGATAACACACTGAGGTTTTAGTCGTTGCTGAGTAGTGTATACTCTAAATCAAGGACTTTTCAGTTTTCCATGCTCTCCCAGAGAAGAGCTGCACAACAACCTGGGGGTGGGGAGTGCATCCAGAATAGCTGACCTGAACTAGCCCAAGAGATATTCCATACCATAGAATGCCATTCCCAGTATATAAACTGGGGCAAGTTGGCCAGGAGCTGCTCAAGGACTGGCTGGGCATCTTTCAGCAGGTGGTGAGCAACTGCAGTGAGCATAATTTGTTTTTCTTGAGTTTTATTCTGCCCCCCCCCCCTTAATTACAATTGCTATTAATATTATGATAAATTATAACACTATAATATTACAATATTATAATATTTTATTTTGTTTCAGTCATCAAACTGTTCTTACATTGACCCATGAGTTTTATTTTCTTTTTTCTGATTCTCCTCCCCAGTGGGGAAGGTGAGAAATTGAGTGTGTGGTGCTTAGTTGCTGGCTGGGGTTAAACCATGACAACGTCACTACAAAATGTTAGATGAATGTGAAGCATATGCTAAAATATTGAGAAATCTCTGCATTGAATTTATCCTGTCAGCTTTTATTAAAAGAGAAGGTCTGTTCTAAGATCTACTAAAACCTGTAGTTCTGCACTTACAAGCTGCACACTCATCCTAAATAGAGAGAGTTCAGTTTTCTGGAGTCTTTCAAATCTGAAAACTGACCCCAACTTGCCTTGATCTAACTAGAGTAATGTTCCAGTGGACTACTTGTGAAGCAGTGTTGTGTGACTGTGTAATTGGGATATGGCTGAAATTATTTTGCTTTATAAAAGAATCTTATAATATTGCTCTATTTCATTTTCCTCAATCAGTCCTTCTGGAAATAGTAACTCTTGTAATCTCTTGTTATAAGAATCTGCAGGCTGACAGAATAACAAAGGCAGCTCATTCATCTGTAACTAATGTTCTTAAAAAATATTATCTTTAGAGAGGTGCCTTAGTTTCAGACTCTAATGATATATTTTGATTAAAAAAATTAGTGAAGTGAGCAATACACTGGAGAAAGGGCCTCTAACTAAGACTTTAATTGTGCAGCAGCCACACCAATGAACTGCTTTAAGAAAATTCTTGGACCCACAGATAGGCATTTCATACCATGTATAGGAAAATGGGAGCACTCACATTCCAAATCCCTTGAAGATATACAGTTTCTGCTTTTAGGTTGGTTGAAAAGGAAAGGAGTGCATTGTGTGGGAGACATTCCCACCTTGCTGTCAGAGCAGAAAGCAATAAACCTGCTAAAGAATTATGCTTGTTTGTCCTGAATTAATGGAGAAAAGTTCTACAGGTAGCCCTTGTAGAACAATTCCAGCAGAACTTGGTAGGCAGGGACCTATGGTGAAAGAAAACAAGAATTCATACAGAGAAGTCTGCAGCCAGCCTGGCATAATGCAAGATTATGGTTATGAGGGACCTCTTCTAGGGATGGTCTCTGAATATCATGTCTATAGGTCTTATTGAAAAAGGAATACCTGAGATAATACCTCATGCTCTGGTGAGACCTTACTTGAAGTACTGTGTCCAGCTTTTGGGTCCTCAGCAGAAGAAGGACATGGACCTGTTGGAGTCAGTCCAGAAGAGGGCTGCGAAGAGGGTTAGAGGGATGGAGAACCTCTCCTATGAGGAAAGGCTGAGAAAGTTGGGATTGTTCAGCCTGGAGAAGAAAAGCTCTGGAGAGACCTTAGTGCACCTTTCTGTACCTGAAGGGGACTATAAGAGAGCTGGAGAGGGACTTTTTACAAGAGCACGTAGTGGCAGGACAAGGGGGAATGGCTTCAAACTGAAAGAGAGTAGACTTAGATTAAATACGAGGAAGTAATTCCTCCCTCACCACTGGGAGGGTGGTGAGCCACTGGAACAGGTTTTCCAGAGAAGTTTCGGATGCCTCATTCCTAGAAGTATTCAAGGTTGAGTTAGATGGGGCTCTGAGCAACCTGGTGTAGTGAAAGGTGTCCCTGCCCATGGCAAGGGGTTTGGAACTTGATGATCTTAAGGTCCCTTCCTGCCCAAACCATGCTATGATAATAGTATGAAGAATTTTTGAATATTTATAGTCACACTGTTTTCTTAAGTAATGTGTGTGGTTAGATGCTTTCTTTATTCCGATATTTCTTTATTATTTTGTTTTTAAACTTATGCAAGGCACGAATGAAAGTCCTAAGCCCAGGAGGTGCTTCATTCTAATGTGAAGATTGTATAACTTGTTTTGTATTTCCTGGTACATCTTTTACGCATGTCAATTAAACTGGAATTATTCTAATATTTTTCAGGCTCTTTTATGTTGTGTGTTGTTGCAAATGTAAACAGATATTTACAATCTGATCCTAGCCAGGCTGTTTCTGACTATAGAGAACTTTAAGCATGTTGTTGTTTTGTAGTCTCTAGAACTGCCCACCCTACTCATTTTCTGTTTAATTTCTGACATAAATTTCATAAGAAGGGGTCCGTAACTACCATCTTATGCTGGTACAGCGCTTAATCATAATTGCTTGAGCTACCAATGCTATGAAAATATAAATACTAAATCGTGCCAACCTGAAATTTTGTAAAACATCTCGTTCTAAATTGATAGAAAAGTATTACCAAAATTCTACATCTCTCGTCAGATTGAAAGTCTGATTTTTTGTTTCAGAGACACACAAAAAAAGGTGGAATTTTAGGCACAGCCTGGATGAACGTTGTTTTGTTATAGGGTTTTAGAGATTCATTGAAGCAATATTATCTGTGGCTTTCCTTTTAATCTGCCCAGATTTTTTATATAAGACATTGAGAAGTTACAGTTCTAAATTGAAAATGTGTATCTGCTTTTATTGCAGCTATATTTTACTGCAGCTGTATTTTGTTTCTAGCACAGTGTATTTCTGTCTAGAGCTCCATAGCTGCATCTGTTTGTAGGACAAAACAGAAGACTCTGTAGATCATCACTTTTCCTCAGTGTCATTTAATTGCAGCAAGGTTTGGACCTTGATGGTCAGAGGGCTGTGTGGAATCACTTGGACACCTTTCAGAGCTGATATCAGGGAGAACTGTGAAGGGCACCATGCTCTCTTTTGGTCACTATGTTCTGTTTAATGTTTGATACACATGATAAAATAGCAGCTGAAAGGATCTGTATGGGTCTGAACCTAGGATTATATAGCAGGAGAATGCTAGTTTTGAGACAACCCATCTGACAGATAAACTTCTAATCATAGCAGGCAGCCAGGGAGTGTCAGAATGGTGAATTGAATGAGACTTGGAAAGTTCAAATAGTTCCTGGGTGCTGGAAGAAAGCTACCTGTTAATTTTGTAATTCAGAATATTTGCATGTTGAGTGCATTATTTAAAAGATCTGTTGTCTCTGGATTCTGTTCCATGCCCAGAGAAGCAGTGGCCATGAGATAAAGTAGATATAACTAGTGTCTGTTGTGTGTTAGTCACTGTGCAGATTCACTTGAATAAGTGCTACTTTTTTAGCAGATTAGATGGCTCATTTGACTAATATTCATTATCAGAATTGCTACCCTCCACACTGAAGTTCAAGGAAGTCCTTCTAGTACTTCATTTTTGAAGTTATTTTCATAATAGGCTGAGTGGAATCTCCTACTTGTTTACATTCACACCGTAAATTGAACATTCTGGAAAACGTTGGTGGATTAATAGTGTGATCACATCTCTCTTTACAAATCTCAGTTTTAGATGTGGATCAGTGCTTAGGTTCCTAGTGCAGAAGTTACAAGCTTCACAAAACTGGCAGTAGATTGTTTACAAAGCATTAATAATAGCACAGAAAGGAGGATAGTAGAATAGCTAAAACGTTTATTTGGGAATGAGGAGAAGTTAATTCTGTTCCCATTCTATTGATGGGGAAAAGTAGAATAAGTATGTACTATTGTTGATTAAATTGCAAATTATCTTGATTTTAGCATATGTTTTTTATGGAAAATAAAATTAAAGTTCTAATTTTATACTCCAAATCACTGTAACTCAGTAAATTGCTAACAAACCTTCTTGATTACAATTGCAAACTTGCTGAAGAGGAGCAAAGGGTTTTTGTCTCATCCTGAACCCTTCAGGGTAGAAGAAGAAACTGTTCAGAGGGCGGACGGTGAAAATCTGACGTGAGCAGGTCTGAAGTTCATATATGGGGTGAATTTGATACTCTGTTAATATTCCTTTTTGCTGTGCTTTTGGTCTTTGTCTGTGTATTTGATTTTAGGAAAAATTAATGGCATTTTTGAATAGGATTCAAATATAAATTCAGGCAACAAACGTGCAAGTGTGATGTCATTGTTGTTAAGATGTATCTGGATAATTTTTGTCTTGTTTATACTGCAGAAGACTAATCTACTGATTAATCCTGGCTGAGAATTTTGGGAAATAAA
Source organism: Struthidea cinerea (assembly GCA_013397865.1). NCBI lineage: Eukaryota > Metazoa > Chordata > Aves > Passeriformes > Corcoracidae > Struthidea > Struthidea cinerea. Next base: position 485,144 of record VZTI01003931.1, on the reverse strand, counting down.
ACAGCAAATGAAAATCCAGATCCTCTTAATAAAAAGAGAAAAAAAAAATTGCAGGGGATCTAAAATGCTCATTTGAAGAGACTGCTAAGATTTAGAAAGTTTCTGTAATTTGGCTGTCATAAAAGCTACAGAGACCATTCTGTAGGAGGTTAAGATACTAGTCAAGTCAGCCTACTCCTATTTCATAGTTCTGTCTTCATGCCCTCTTCCACAGATTGTTAATCTTTTTTGTAACTACCTTGCTTCATTTTCACATATTCTGCAACTAAACATGGTGTAAACAAGTGAAAAAAGTAAAGGAGATCGTTTCAGAATCTAAAGGATTATGACTACATCATATTGTTATAATTTTTCTTCCTGTTGGAGGATTGTCTTCTATGGTTGTTTGACTATTTTTTAACAAATTTTAAAAAATTTTAATTTAAAAAAATTATAATAACACTAATTAATAAGGGGTCATCTTCATATTTGGTCATATCTTCATTTAATGATACATGAAGCAGGCCTGTCACAGTTCTCAGAAGTTATATCATTTGTTTGTTAGTTATTGTAGCAACTTTTGGCATCACATACCAAATAATCACTGAGTATTAAAAGTTGCAGACTAATTTATTTATTTTTTAAGACAGATGCTTAAATAAATTAATAGAAGCAATGCAACTAATTTGATGCAGTTCAACAGCTGACAGTTCTTTTTCATTCAAATCTCTATTATAGTCTTGAAAAAGCTAAGAAAAAATACTTATGCTTGATGTAAAGCTGATTGTCCTGGGCTTTGCATTCCTTGGCTCTGGCAGCACCAGTTGTATGTGGGAGCTTCTTGCTGGGGTCAAGAAAGTTTAGCTGAATTTGGAAAAAATAATTGTCAGTGAAAGGGTTTTATCCCTCCGTTTCTGAGGACCTGAGCTTAAAGGGAAAAGAATATATTTACTCCATCTAGCTGATTTTTCCCTTGCTTTCTTTTTTTTCTCCAGATAAGCATTGATGTTGTATTAAAATAAAGTACTACTTCCGGAACTGAGATGTTCAGCTCTCTTCTTTCCTTTACTAAATCTTCCAAGCAATAGGAGCTGAATTTTTTGATTGTTGTAATGTCTCAATACTCTTCCTTCATCAAATATTATTTGAAGAATTCCAAAGGAAGGCGTTTAGAATGATTCGCACCAAATAATTCAGGGAAGTATCAACATTGCAAAATCCTCTGGTCCTTTGGGGATTAATATTTCTTGAAGTGAACTGCCTGAGGACTGCCTTAACTCAAGGGAAAAGGGAGGCTTCTTGGTGATCCTATTAATTTAGCATTCTTTCTACTTACATTTTCCAAGCACTGCACAGCCAGTCCTTCTTTGGACATTTTGTTCAAAGAAAAATTATCTGTGGCTTGAGTGTCTAGATGTGGCTTTCTTATCAAAGGCCCTTTCTGAATTCAAGAACTGCTCCTTTTCAGACACTGAAGGCTTGCATTGAGCAAGAGCCAACAGAAACTAATTTTTCTTACCTGTATTTCTTCAGATCTCCAGCTTCTTTTGAGGAGTAGTAACATTTTGCAATAAAATATTTATGAACTGTGTTGTAGTGAAAACAATTGGAATAGGCATGCTATGGGATCTGTCCAAGTAGAACAGGAGTTTTAGAATATTTTAAACAGTATTATTTACTACGCAGATCTCCCTGCTTCTGAAGCAATATTACAATACAAAAGTTGTTAACAGGGTTTATCAAGTACAATAATGTTTTCTTGCTCTTTGTGCTTGGACTTAATGAAGTGTGATGTATCTTAGCTGCGTTGTTGTGTGGAGGCAGCAGTGGAGTATTGAACGGGAAGAAACAAACGAACTGTTTGCATGGAACTTTAATTAAAAGTATACTCTCTAAAGACTGTGTGTGACATTTTGTGAAAGACTACCTGGTAATTACACAAAAGGCATTTATTTTAACATAATTACTGATCTTCTAAATCTAACTTTTGTCACAAGGTAAGGCTAAGATTCACCATTATTCTTAACAAATTCCATCTTTGAACTTGAACTATCAAGTTATTAGACCCCCCCACCTACTCCTTTGAAATTTAATTTCTTGGAAAGTCCACCCTTCCCAGCTGTCATAATTTCAAGGAAAGCAAAATAATTACCATAAATTTAGATTATTAGATTATTAGAGTTTAGTATTAGATCACGTCCTATTAGATACATACCATTGTCATAGAGTTTATTGAAATGTATTAATAGAAACTTGAAACTGGTCATATAGTTTAGATTGAAACCATTAGAGGTATGCTTATAGTATTTTTAAAGCTGGTAGGCCTGATTCAAATGTACGTTGTTGATGAATGTGGAGATAAAAAGATAATATGGTCCAGTTCTGTGAAATGTAAGAGACAAAAAAAAAATCCCAAACCTCCCTTCCACCCTCCCCCAACTTTTCACCTGTTGTGACTGAGCTGATTGTCATGCAGAGAAGGTGGCTATTGAGATGTGAATCTTTTTGTCTTTTTTTTTAATATTGTAGCTGACTTTGGGCTTGCAAAGCAAAAGCAAGAAAACTGCAAACTTGCATCAGTAGTGGGAACCATCCTATACTCATGGTAAGTACTCCTGCATGTAACATTCAGTCCAGCGACTTCCATCTTCATGGTTACTCTTGGAGCAGATAGGGAAGTTACAATGGAGTCAGGAACCAGGTGCAAGTCAAAAGCTATTCCGCAATAGTTGCTTGCCTGCCTATTTTGATGTTGCCTGCTCTTACACATGGTGGATACTGTGTGTTAATTTGATGCAAAAATGAACTAACTGCACTCGTGTAGTAACTTACTCATGTATATATAGAATGTCCTTATAGATAAAGAAATGTGGGTTCAAATTATAAAAGGGTGTATGTAAACAGTATCAATTACCACCACCACGTGATGGCCTTATACCTGTAAGAATGCTTGGCCTGCAGGCTGTGATAAGTAATTAAATGTTCCAAGCTATCAGGGGAGCTATTGGTTGCTCCTCTGAATTAAGAGTGAGTCAAGAACTCAGGCATTTGGCAGTTGAACATAATTCATTTTGCCATGTTTGAAATTGTTGCTTGTGAATTCCTAGTGCCAGAATGATAATGATTGGCACTTAATACCCAGAAATCCCTAAATCCTGAAATGGCTTCAAGAGTAAGACCTTGTAATATGTTAAATATTCAAGTCACATACCTTGGAAGACTAATGCTTATACTTCTTAGTGAGCAAAGCTAAGGGGATAGCAAGGCTGCCTTAATTGCTTCTCCAAATATTCCTGAAGCGTAGCACAATCTCTGAGTGACACTAGATCTGTGAGTGATGGTGTGGGTATTTAAAGTGTAGTAAGAGTTTGGTGTAACAAGTTATGTGCCATCTTTATCAGCTTCTCTGAAATAAACAATTTGTTTTGTTCACTTACAACTGGACAGAGAAGCTGTTGATGAGAAGTTACTGTGTTCTTCTAAACAGCAATTTAAAATAGAGGTGTCAGAGGTGTCAAAACTGTGCTGCTGTGGCCCTCAGGCTCACTGAATTGTAATTTTTCTTATCCTATCTACATTTATTTTTTCTTTTTGCCTGTTAGATGCCTGTTTTCTTGTCATGGATATCTTTTCGGATTTTCGTATTTTGTAGGAAATTTTTGTTTGAGAGTAGTGTTCTGTGGATTTAAGTACTCTTTTTAAATATAATTTTTGCTTATACTATATGTATTATTACTCTCATACCCTGTCTTTGTGCGTGGAAGTTCACATCAGACCTAGAACTTCGGCAGTTCTTTTTCTACCTCTTTATCCAGATATTTGGATGCAGGATTGAGGATAAAATGTCCCTTATATGTTGCAGTCTCTCAAGTAAGTGGTCTTTTGGGACATTACTTGTCAGTTCTACTCCACAGACAAAATCATGGAAGCAGTGATCCTTGTCGGTCTGCAGTCAGAAAAGAGAACAGGTATGCAGTACAGATGTCTTTGTATTTTGAATACATGCTTGAGTAATATTTAAAATGACAGGTTAAAATATTAGTCTTTCCAATGTCATAGTAATTTAAAAATGCTAAAAAGGCTTTGCAAACAGCAGCATGCACTGGATGCCACCTTCAAGGTGCTTGGTTAATACTGTGAGTGATGGTGGGCTTTTTGGAATGGAAGCCTGCGGGAGCTCCAGACTTCTGGACAACGAATCAATGTGATTTCGCAGAAGCCACTTGATTGCTCACATAAAACTCTACTTACACCTTTTACAACTGCTGTACACGTGGAACTCATTACTTGATTGGTCTCTTTAATTTGTCCACCTGCTTTGCATTTCAGTAACTTTGATGAATTCTTGAGGGTTCTGATGCGAATAACTAAGGGTGGTTTGGCTGGGGCACCCTAAAAGGGTTCAAATACATTACAACAGAAGCCTGTTCACGAGGAATGAAGTGAACTGGTAGAGTGTTTTAGCACAAGTCTTGAAGGAGAAATCAGACCCTATAGACTTAATCAGTGCTTGGATTAGATTTTTTGTGTGGTTTTTTTTTTTTGGTATTATTTAAGTAGATGTTAAAGGCTATTAAGAAATCAAAAAGTTCGGACTGCCTACCTACCAATATTAGTTTCTGCACAAAAAAAAACAAACTGAAAAGAGAAAGAGAGGAGAGAGCATTGTCATCTTAGAATGGCAGAAATTGCTTTCTTCTGAATTGACAGGTAATAGTTCTGGGTAGTTTGAGATGCCTCCCACCCTTCTTGGTGCAGACAATATAGTAAAGAAACAAAACAGTAAATGTCAAAAGGAGCGTTTGATGCTTTTGTTTAAATTTGACTAAGCAGTGTTATGCAGAATGGTTCAGATAAAAACACGTCACTGTATGTACCTAATGTGGTTGTGTTTGGGCTTGACTGAATCAATTTGCTGATGCAATTTTTAAACCCTGTGTCATCATAAAATAACTGCAGACACTGTTTTATGTTTAGAGAGGGACTTATATAATTGTGCTTTGTAATTGTGATGGTTTTTAATTTTACTTCATACTAGGTTGTATTCCACTATCACACTAATTAAATTCCTTTTACTTGGTTATGTCCCTGAACTAAAAAATCCAGCAATGTGTATGTTTAGAATACCAAATGTATTAAATGGATGTGTTTACACTTAGCACATTAAAAATTGAGGAAAAGACTGCTCTAGGGAATTGATAATGAATCCTGAACTCTTTTCCCAGCTCATAAGTCACTAGAAACAATCTGCTCCAAGTTAGTGGTGACAGTCTTTATTATCATGCTGTCTTGAAGGCCTTCCCAGAAAAGACAGAGCAATTGTCCATGGTTATAGAGAATGATATTTCCTTTCATTTATACCTTCAATTTCTTTGTTTAAAAAAAAACAATTGTAATTTACAAAGAGGGACATACTGACAGCGGATCAAGAGATGTATATAATTTTATACGTATGGAGACAATTTAGATAAACTCTGGGAAATGAAGTAAATTTTGAGATTGGGTGGAATAGAGAATCCCATCATAATTCCTTGAGAACTTGACTGATCTTGAAAAGCTGTTGAAAACTGTGAGTAGATCCCTCAGGTATCATTAAGAGGCGGGCAAGAAAGTTCCACATTAGTTGGCGAGCTAACTTGGTCTTTCTGAAACAAAATTGTTTTCAAATGTCAGAAAACTGATTCACAGAATGATGTTATTTATTTAGCTTTTTGTGCTAAAGTTGAGGACTTTTCTTGTTGTTATGTTTTGAGGAAACTCCCACTTCAGTGGTAATTGAAGGTACTACTTTACTTGTGTCCCTCATCTTCTCCACTGTGGAGGAGAAAATATCCCTTGATCTTAGTTTCTGTTTATGGACTACACACTCTGTCTGTATACTGTGTTCTGTTAACCAAATTTCTTTTCTAGTACTTGTCACTGCTTCTGTTTCTAACCGTATCTCGTGAGAGCACTACATAAATCAATATTCTGGTATGATTTCATGTAGAGACCTGCAGTAGCTGCATTGCTTATTGTGGTGACATAATATTTTCACTTATTGAAAGCATTTTTGTGTTGGGAAAGGTAATTTAAGATGAGGGAGTGTGTTGTATGTATGTTTCATACATACTTTATTTTTAGCCTTTATGATGCTATATGATCAAACCGATTACCAGATTTTCCAGCAGTGCTTTCTTCCTCCAAAAATAGTATCTGAAACATTTTCAAGTTCAACAAAGTTTGAGAGTTTAGGTTCTTTCAATGTTTGTGAAAATTTGGTGATGGATAGCAAGTAGGAAAACAATTCAGTCTTGGTGAGAAAAGTTTTTAAACTCAGCTGAAATGTTCCCTTCCAAATAGCTGCAGTACATTCTGTCGTGTGACAGTAGTTTGGTGTGTTTAGATAACCAAGAGAATAGGAAACTGAAGGTACTGTGGAATGATGAGGGAGAGCAGAAAACTAGTGAAAAACTGGTCTTGTGCTAGTTTTGCCATTCATGGAACAGATAACTCCTGGAGGAGATTTGCTGATTTGAATAGAAAGGTAACAAAAGTTAAATAATCCTTTCAGTATATTAATACTGATTTTTTTACCAGAGGATCTTATGAAAGTTGATTAATGCAGGTGTTCAATCTGAGAATGAAAGATAGCAAGGAAATACTGTTGTGAAAATTTGGTTGTGGTGTAGACATAGGTTTATAATAATGTGTGTCAACAAAACGTGCAGTGCAATTGGAGGTGGAATCCACAGGGACAATATAGGTTGAACATGCAGGCAGTACTGTCCCCATGTGTAACCCACGGCACAACCCTGTGTAGAACATTATGTTTCATTATGGACGCCCTGTGACTGAAAAGACACCTAGATGAACCTCAAGAAAGAGCATGATAAGTACTTGACAGAGACTGCCTTACAAAAGATGTTCAAATGATTTAATTTTATATAGTTTTTATTAAGTAAGAAGTTTGTCTAGTTTACTGTCACCTGACATTTGAAATGGACTTAATACCAGGTCCATTGTGACGTAGCATTATACTTGGGAGTAAAATTGGAAATTATGTGAAACAAAGTAAGAAAGTATGAAGATATCTGTATTTATCTCTGGAAAAATGTTCCAGCAGCAATTATAGGAGTCCCACCATAAGAGATAACTTGATACTAGACAGGAGAGAATGAAAATAAATCGTGGACTAAAAGAAAGCAGGCCACTTCAGAGGTAACACGGACTAGTCCATACAGATGTATTTTTCCTATCCTGAGTAGAGGAGAATTGTTGTACTCACAACAGCTTGTAAGTAGCTTAAAGCCATAGCACAGGTTCTTTACATGAAAGGGAGTGTGAAAACAGTTTTCTGTACTTCTTTTCTATCAAGTGAGTGGTTCTGACCCACCTTCTAAAGAGTTACTTTAATGCTGAGGGGTGGGGTATAGCATGTAATAATTTTATAGACTGCATAGTGACTTTAGACTGCTATCTTGGGGGAAAAAAATATACTACCATAATACATTATAAATCAACAATGTAGTTCTTGGAAATAGTTATTTCTGTAGGACTTATATAAATTGTACAGCAATTATTGTAATCTATAGTAATTATTATGTTATTATTTCTTCAGAAGAGATAATAATGATAATGAATGAATACTTTTTGTTAGAATAAGATTAGTCATTTCATCAAACTAATTTATAGCTTGTAAATGTCTTTTAGTCCAATGTTACTGGCATTTGTTTGCTAGAATTCTTCTTTCATTTTTATTTTAAGTAATGTTAAATGAGCTACATTTAGATAAACTATTCTTATGATATCTGAACTGCAGGACTTAGAATATTTTTGATGGGTTTACTTCTGCGTTTCCCATTCTATTCTATATTCTAGGTGTTAGCTGCATTAGTATCTTGGCAAATCCTTACTATTTCTAAATCTTACTATTTCTTGTTCTGCTTTACTTTGCTGCTCAGTATATAGTGTGCTGTTTGAATTTCTTGTGCTATTATGCATCACCTTGCTGTCTTGGATGTTTCCTAAATAGCCTGCTTGCTGTTTTACCATTTCTTTGATGGTCAGTTAAAGCTGTTTGCTCTTTTCATTTGGGTCTTGGGATTTAGTTTCTGGTGTGGCTTTGTTCAGTTGCTTGCTTTTTCATAGAAGCCAGATTTCAAAGCTCTGTCAAGGATTGTTCAAACTGACTTAGTCTTTCCTTGGTTTGTTCCATCTCTTCCAGTTGAAGGAGTTTGAGTTTAAATACCCCGTGGTTTCAGACGGACCCATATGTCTGCATTTGCTGTCTATTCTGCTGAAGAAAGCTCTTTTCTTGGGTTACTGCCTAGTATCTATCTAGGTTCTCCACAATTTAATCTATACAAGCAGGGGTAAATTATTTTATGGCTAGAGAGGTAGTACAATGTTAATAACTACATGATCCCACTTGCAGACAAGTAGTCTGTGTATTTTTATGGAGAGCAAGGTGCCAAGTTGTTAAATTGGGAGAAGAAGGACTATGTGAATGTAATTTGTGTGTCGGTTTTGTTGATCATTATTTACAATTTAATATGTATGTTAATTCTCTTTCTACTTCCTATCTCAAGAAGAGTTGATAAAAGCTTTAGCTTATTCCAAAGGATTTTTAGAGAGAATTTGGAGAAGAAAACTGTGGAATTAAATGTTTTTCTCATCTCAGGATCATGTGACAGTTCAATTTAGGTGTCTTGTCCAATTTTGCTTCTGGTCTGTTTCTCAAGGGTGCCCATTGCTGTGGTTTGGTAGTGAGCTGAACAGAATGAGGTGATGTCTTAACTCTCTTCCTTCCTTCTCTTTAGTCTTTGCTCAGTTTCCCACATAGCCTTATTTTTTCAGATGTTGTTTGTAAGTGAGCTAGGAATTAATACATTTTAATATTAAAAAATACAATAAAATATGTCTAGATTATTATGTTATGAGCCTGTGTGCTTATTTCATCTATTGACTTTCATGATGATTGTTGGGGGCATCTGGATCAACAGACTTTATTTAGGTTTGAGAATTTTAAATTCTATGCAAAAGAAGACAATGAAGTCACCATCTTATTCAGTAAAATTTTCATCTCTCTCCTTTCTTTCTGGTTGTTTTTGTTTTTCCGTTTAATCCATACTGAATGTGATTGCTAGACAGAGAAGTTGTTATTGGTTAATTATCTTGTATATTAGTTTCCGGCAAATCCAAATACTTGCAAATTCATCTAATTCATACCTTACTGTGAGACAGATGTTACTGTCAGAAACAAGTCTCCGTGTGGCTGGGATTCATCTTACTTATATGTAGCAATTTAAAAGCTGGGCATCTTATTCAAGTCAAGCAGCTAGATCATTACTGAAAGTAATGGAAAAAAGTAGGCATTCCAATAATGAGTTTCATCCCATCTACCTTAAACAGTTATGTTAGGAGGAGATGAATCAACCACCTCATGTGTCTATCTCTCTTCATTTGCTACAGAGGGATCTTAGCATAAATCTCTTAGAGGAGTTTAAAGTAAGGTGAAATTGACACCTTCCATGAAATCAGTAATCAAAGGTCTAGGTTTATTTTAGAGTTGTTGCAAAATTGGATTTGCTACTGCTTGTGTTGTTTTTTTGCAGATACTTACTTTTCCATGTCTCTCTCTAAAATATAAATGTTCATGCAATTTCTTGATAAGCTTGCTTATCCAGCTTTTAAGCTGGATAAAGGCACTGAATGAAGTTCATTCCAAAAGGCCTATATCTCAGTAAACAAAATCTTTTACCATTTTTTAAATGTTCAAATTTCTGTTTCATAGAGAAAAGGAAAAAAAAAATTATTGGGCTGTTTATATACTTACAGACTTTACACAATTCCTTAAGTATTTTACAGGAAATTGGGATATCAATTCACTGAAAAACATCACTAGGTGGAAGGAAACTCTTCTTAGAAGAATCTGTCAGATGCATGTTAGGAGTACCTTTTTAGAATATGAGTGTTTCAGGTTTCTATGTGTATGGTTAGCACTTTGCCACAACTTAAGGGTACAATTTGTCTACAGCATTTCTTTTAAAACTGACAGCTTGACAATTTGCTAGATATTTTTGTATAAATGTATAGCATCACATGTGTGGACTGTGCAGTGTTTCTTGGTTTTGATAATATAAATAACAAATCACATTGAGGGGAAATTTTATTTCATAAGTTTCAGAATGCGGCTTATACTTCCTCTTGTTGTTTTAGACTTTGTTCCATGATGTGTCTGAAGGAATAATAGATGTAAATTAGAACTTTAATGTGTTTTTCTGTTTTAAGCATCCCAGAAGTTCTGTATCTAGGTCTGGAACACTAAATTACAAATTAATGATACTTAGATTTGTCCCTATAACTTACTCAAAGATGCATATAATAATCTTGAAAATTCAGAAGGATAAAAAAGTTGGAACAGCTGTGAAAATTTTGAATTTAATTAGACAGCTGTGTTTTTATTACAGTGTGAAAGGTGATACTTCATGACATTCTTCAATAATAGTAAGACAACTGAAGAGAGAATCAGCTTGATATAAAGATCACCTTTTCTAATAGAGCCTGCAAGGCTCTTTAAATTGTCCTTGAAACAATTTTTTTTAAAAAAATGAAGGCCTAGAAAGAATAGTAGTTTTATACACTGACTCCCAGCAAATTTTTTCTCCAGATCGACAGATATGGCATGTGGGTGAGAAGACCAAATTCAGACTGAATTGTATCTTTATGGGATATTTCCTCAATATGCCTATATACCCTATCCGGATGAGGGGAAAAAAACATTGCAAATAGATCAATGTCATGGTTTCACCACAGCCATCAAGCAAGCCCCAAGCAGCCACCAGTGGGACTGGGGAGAGAACTGGAAGGGTGAAAGCTAAAAAACTCATGGGTTGAGATAAAGACAGTTTAATAGGGAAAGCAAAAGTCCTGCGTGCAAGCAAAGCAAAGCAATGAATAAATTCACTGCTTCCCATGGGCAAGCAGGTGTTCAGCCATTCCCAGGAGTGCAGGGCCCCATCACATGTAACTTTTACTTGGGCAGACAGACCTCATCATTCCAAACGTCCCCCCCTTCCTCCTTCTGTGTAAAATAAGAATATTGTCATGTAGTCTGGAATATGCCTTAGGTCAGTTTGGGTTGCCTGTCCCAGCTGTGCCTCTTTCCAACCTCCCATGCACTCCCCATTTCCTCACCATTGTGGCAGTATGAAAAGCAGAAGAGTCCTTGGCTCTCTGAAAGCCCTGCTTAGCAATAAAAAACATAGCTCTGTACCATCATTGTGTTCAGCACAAATCCAAAACACAGCCCCATTCCAGCCACTGAAAAAAGTTAAATCTACACCAGCCCAAACCAGCACAATGTGTAACTTTTTAAAAAGTGTCTAGAAATGCTTCACTTGGGGGTAAATGCACATCAGAGCCCATGAAACTCTAATATTTGTGGTCTACTTGTAGTAGATACTTAAATGTTGATACCTGGGCCCTTGCATTATGTTGAGAGTTCTCCCAATTTTTATAGCCAATGTAACTCAATAGTACTGCACCCTGTAAGTGCTCCCAAATTGCTTTGCTTCTGAAATGAAACATTCTGGCTAGAAAATTCTAGAGATCCAAAATAAATCTTTGAACAGTAGTGCTGTGTGTATATGTATACATATACATATATGTGTCTGTACATACGTACTGAGACATACAAAGACATGCACACACACACATATATGTAAAAATCAGTGAGAATGTTCATGCTTTTAGAGAATTTAGTTCAATTTAGATAGCGTAAAACAGATTCTGTCCTGTTTGGGTTTTGGTTTGGTTCTCTGGGGGTTTTTTGTTTGGTTTTTTTTGTGGGTTTTTTTATTTGTTTGCTTGTTTTGTCTTGGGTTTTTTTTGTTTAATTTGTTGTTCCTCATTGCCAAATTAAGCATAGATTGGATTAGCAGCACTGTTTCTGGCATAACCACATGTGCAGGAAATTGCCATCTTGATTTCCCCCGTGCTTTCAAGTACCTATGACGTTTTACATTATGAGGATTCTCTTTTTGTTCTACCTGCCAATGATAGTTAAGCCACTGTGTCCTAGCAAGTGGTATCCTAGCAAGTACGCAATTCCCATATCTGGGAATTCTTGGAGGATGATGTTTTCCATGTATTCAAACGTGGGAACATTTAGATATGGATGTCCCTTGGGAAGCGTAGTCAGTGAACATCCATGAAATATATCCTTCAGTTTTAAAGATAGGTTTTAAGAAGATACTTGTGCAATGAACTTCATTGCTCTATGAAATTCAGAAAGGGCTGAGATTTAGCATTTGTTTTCTCTAGCACTAAAGGTTCATATGTGTAAAAGCAGTGAAAGTATGAAGTTGCTACAAAAGACAGGTCTGTCTGCCTGAGATGTACACTCTTGCAGAAAAAGTACAGAGTTCAAAGATGGGAGAACATGTAGCAGTTGAATATAACTTGCTGATCTTCTGAGTATGAAAACAAGTCCTAGCAATAATATTCTTCTGCTCTTTTCAGCAGCTTTTTATGCTCAGAAAGAGGAACTGGTAAGAGATATGCTGAAGTTTTTTATGCATTTTCTTGTATAGTTATATTTTGATTGACTTAATTTTTCTTAGTAAAGGTAAAAGAGAATTTCAGTTGAGCATTGTGAGCTAAGGGTAAAACTGAAAGTTGTGTTTCAGTGAAAGCTGATTTTATATTTCTAGAGCTGACTTCTTGGCAGTTCTATTTGGTGTCTCTCTTCCACAGAAAAAGCCTCCCAAACTTCTGCCAGTACCAGTTTCTTTTGAGGCTGCAATATAAACTGTGTCAATGAAAGGATTCAAGGCAAAAATTCCAGTTGTGACAAAAACCACCCAACCTAAACCAGCCATACTCCAGGGCAAACACAAGCATCTTTGTAAACATATAATGATGAGCTAGATTAGAGAACTGAGCTGGCTTAAAAATATTTTAGGTCTTTGCTCTGATGTGTAATGCATCTGTAGAAGTACTTGTGCTGGCACAGGAGAGCAGACCCTGGTGGAAAAGGGTGACTGGGAACAGCAGAAGTAAGACATCATCTTGACTTTCAGTATCTTTTTAATACATAGCCTAAACAACTTGCCTCATGTGAGGCTGTTGTGGTCTTCACAGTTTCATATGTGCTCCAAGTTTTTGATGGGAGAAAAAGTAGTTACTAGTGCATCTTTGCACTTAGGAATTGGGAAGAGGACCTTGTGCTCTGAACATGCTTTTGCGTTGGATATTTAATGATTTAGGTATGAAGAAGGTATTTGCTTCTTTGTTTTTGTTTAACAAAGTAATATCAGTAAAGAACAATAGAATAAACCTTTTGAAAATGTCATTTGATTTATATTCATATGTGACAAGGGTGAATTAGAAGTGAGTTGATGGCAGTTTTTCATGTGTTCCAGAACAATGTCTTATTACAGTGCTAGAGGCCATAAGTTGTTTTTTAAAATTTATATGTTTGGCATTGCTAAGCAATAGTGTATAAAGTTGGCATGCATAAAAGCTTGAACATTTGTAAATTCAAAGAAATACAAAGCCATTGCTGAATGTTAACTGGATGTCCATATCTTTATTTTCAAAAGTGTAAAATGAAAAACCCAAGAAGGTAAATTATAAAACATTTCAACTATTTCAAACAGAGAGGTACTGAATTGTTTTGAAAGAAAGCAGTAAGTTAGCGAGGTCTCTAAATGGTTGATCAACAGCAGCGTAGCTGAAATTTACGTGCTGGTTTATTACTGGGATCTTGTTTTTACACATTTCTCAGTGCTCATTAACATTTGAGATTGAGGCAGACTACACAAATTTACTACTATATGCAGTGAAAAGTGTCCTTCCACATCAAACCAGGGGTGTTTTTTAGAAGATACTATTAAAAACATAAGACAGGCATTATACAGTCTGCTGTATCCTATGGTTATTAGTGGCCTGTCTCTGACTGGATTGGTTTTGCCTCTCTATAGACTAAACTGTATGAATATAGAAGAGCATTCTTGGCAGAGACAGGCATTGCTTGGACTAGAAAATGAAACCGTTGAAATTACACCAATGAGAGAGCAATTATACACGTGAAAGTGGCTTCTCTTAGCTGACTTCACCCATTCTAAAATTACATTCCCCACCTGGTGGCATGAGGATTTATCACACTGTAAAATTGCTTTCTGAAGGTAGTAAATTTCTTCCCTACCCTTGTACATTTTAAGACTTGGTGGAACTGATGAATAAGTGATGAATTTTTCTCTAAGTGTCAGTAGAAGTTTAGAATATCTGAAAAGATGTCTTTTTTTGAATAAGAATTTTTTTTTTCCCCAAAAATATTTAACGTAATTTGTAGGGAGAAAAATGGTAGCAAGTTAGACAACAACATAATAAATTATTATAGACTTACTTGGCCATACTTTTTCCATTTCAAAATAGAAAAATGTGAAGGTAAAATTTTAACTAGTGATTGAAAATCCTGTTCCTGCTTCATCACTCAAGGGATAGACAGAATATCCCCAAAAGGCTTGTGTTGAATTCTTTATGTGGGTGAGAAATGCAAATAGCTTTCAGCAATATTCACAGGACCTCTTTATTCAAACTGTCAGTTTTGTGGCTCCTGTTTCTTCTTCCATTGGTTTTAGTGGTAATTATGAAGCTATGATAATGAATGTGTATCTGTAGCTTGCAGCAAACTATCCAGAGAAAAATTGTGACGTGCAGCAACTGCTTTTCTATTTTTTATTTTAGGGTGATGCTGGTGCTTCTTTGTTTTGTTTTGGTTTTTTCCCCCCCTTGTGTTATTTCCCCCTCTTTCTGTGACTCAGAGAACTGATTATAGAGTAAAAGTAGTTTTTTTTTCACACTGGTCTTCAAACACACAAATTGTCCTGCAGTAGTTTGGTAAAATGAAGATGGGTTCATAGAAACCTAGAAATGGTGTCCAAATACAAGCATTTTCTCATTCTTTACACTGAAATTCGTGGCCTTGTCACTCTTCTGACATGAACTAAACCAGAAGAGATTCTAACTCGAGTTATGTAGATTTTTTGTCATCATTGTAACAGTCAAATATGGAAGTGAGAGGTTGTGTAGTCTTTACCTTTGAAGATTTTCAAGACACTACTGGATAAATCCCTGTTTATATGGGCCAGGGAACAGCAGTCTCATTTTTATAGTGAATTGTGGCAGTCATAGGTACAAAGATTGTGAAAATCTCTTTCTCTGCTTTGCTTTGATGAGTCCTGCCAGCAAGTAGTAAGGCTATCCATTGCAAGCGAGTATTATTTTATAGGTATTTTAACAATTATATCTATATACTTGAAGTTAATAGAAGCTGCAGAGACTCTTTTAGCATTTGGAAACAAAGGAAACAAAGAAACCCCATTGATCAATGTATGGCAAGCTTGTCTACTATCTCTCCTACTCTCCTGTCTCCAACAGTGGGAAAAAATCAATATCCATAGGTAAGGAGGAATGGGATAAGCATGTTGGATACTTTGCTAGTTTCCAGCTATTTTCAGGTTGCATTGCTTCTTGAAATCGGTATGGTTTCTAGGCATGAGTGTTTGTATAGCTAATACCTACTGCTGGAATCTCCATCAAACTTTAAATAATTAATTGAAGATATGTTAAAGACTAAAAGCAGTAACTATCATTGTTGAAATCTCCGTCAGTGGCGGATGCTTCTTTATTTAGCCTTTCATTATAATCATCTCTTTTTCTGGGAGTCAGTCTTGAAGAATCACTGCTGTTTTCATTCATTCCTAACTGTCTAGTTGAAACCAAGTCTCATTTTAAAATACTCCTCCTACTGAAAGACACCATATACCAGCATGTTCTTACACCTGTTGGAAGCACCAGTGAACACTGTACCAAGATAACTCATTAGTGGCTTATTGAAGTTCTGTGCAGCTTGGGAAATCTTCACTGGTTGTGTCCCATGTAAAGTTGGCCTGATAGTAATGACAACATTCTTTAGAAGCTTCAGAGGCTCCAGAAAAGTAATGCTGTTTTGAAAACATCATTCCCTCATCTCTTTTCCTCCTCCTACAAATTTAGGACTTCTTTCTTCATTTTGGAACTTCTTTCCGCTAATAACTAATGTGAACATGAGCTAATCTAGTGAGGATAGTTATCTTTCATATAGCTATGTGGTAGTGCAAATGTAGCAGACTCAGATAAACAGTCTGTTTGAATCTCTGTTAAAAGTGTTTGTAAAGAAAAACAATGACAAAATCACATCAGTAAGCAAAATTATAAATGAAAGCTTGATTGCAAAAATATCTCCAAAGCCATGTAGATGGGATTTGGTTAAATGTGTTTGATGTGTTACAAGTAGCACTATACTGACAAGATTTGGTTATTGTTTTTTTAAAAAATCCTAATTATAAATGTGGGGTAGTAAGGGAAACTATCTTCTGTATTTAAAATAGCTACTTAATTTTGTAATAAGGAGTTCAGAAGGAAAAACAACTATTTGGATTAAGCAATGGCTCATTTTAAGGCTGTGGGCATAGAAGATTCTGTTATTAAGAATAAAAGCAGTGCTAATATGTTAAGCAAGAGTGACCTTTCTAAGAAACAATTATAAAATTGTCTGTTAAAGGATGCTGAGAATTTGGACAGTTATTCTGTGGATATAATTCTGTGTCTTTCATTTAAAAGAATTTAGTCTTGCATTTGCTATGGACATTTTAGTGAAGGACACTCTTACAGTTAACATAATGCTGCTGGAGTAAGCTTTTTCAGCTTGATTATATAAGTTGGAAATGACCAGTGATTTGCAAACTTAGATGAAAACTATAGTTATTATCTTGAATATGTTAGCTGTAAGAATTAAATGACTGTATAAGTATCTGCTGCCACTTCTAGCAGCTGTGGCTAATAGTATCAATACTGCTGCTTAGTGGCAGGAAGCTCAGCCCTTGGAGCAATGGAAATTAAAATCTTTATCAGCTCTTAGGGTCTCCCCCTTTCTGTATTCTGTTTTGAATGCGTTTTATGATGTAGACATCTGTTTGCTAAAAATTTAATTAGTACCACTGTCTGGTTTCAGCCAATTGAGTTATCTTAAGCTAAAAGTTAAAGGACGAGTACTCTCTTGAAAATTAAAAAAAAAAGTCATACTAATGCTACACCCTTAAAGTTTCAGTGTTTGTGAGTAAGACTGGTTGCACTCATTCTTTCTGGTCTTGACCAGACAGTGACAGTTTATACACAGTTGTCATCTGAATTAGGCGAACCATATGTACTCCCACCACCCTCCTGTTTGTGGGTGGCAGTGTACAGGAACAAGAACTGGGTACTTTCTCTGCTTGGCATCCCTCACCAGTGTGGATCCAAAACAAGCAACTTGACTGCAGAACTGTTTTGCTAGTCAACAAGTACTGTACTCCACCCACATTTCTAACTAGCAGATTGTGAGGCAAGCCTGTAGAACACCGTGAGGGATTTTACTACATCACTTAAAAGTAAATAAATAATATTTGAAAATCCTATTTAAAAATCTGAATTGCAGAACTAATTAGCCACAAAAGCATAGCATCATGTAAGTATGGGATTTTATATTCTCTGTAAAACTTTCATGGTCACATTAAATAAATATTACTTCAGTAATTTAAAGTATTTCTTAAGCATGAGACAGTATTTTTTTAAGGTATTGGTCATCCTAATGTTCTCAGTATGAGAGATTTCTGACTAAGACATTGTTCTGGAAGAAAAGATCAAATACTATTCTGCTACAAGTCATTTTGATTTAGAAAAAAGGGATTAGATAAGCATTTAGAACAAGAAATCTTTCAGCATGAATAAACAGAACAAATTACTTCATTAACTTTCAGCTACTGTGCATTTGTATGAAACTATGCTAAAACTATTACCCTGTCAGCACAGTATTCTTTCTTTGATTTCCAAATCACAGTATGATTTTTCCAAGCCACCGGCTCTTGGGCTGCTGTTTGCTCTGGACATCAAGCAAGGTTTTTCTCTGCTGTTCAGGAATCAAGATGCTGTAGGCCAGGTCATGGTTGCTTCTGTTTCTCTCTCAGTTGTATTCAGCTTATTCTTTCTTGGCTGATCTGCAGCTTTTTGCATAGTTACATAAATTTGGCTTGAATAATTTCTGTTTGGTATTTTAATATAATTTATTAATTTAAAAATAATAATTTTAAACTTGATCTCTCTGTGCATTAAAATTATCACTAGAACAAAAGACCAAAATTCAAGTCAGATTTAGTTTTCTGAATAGGAGCATGCTTAGAACTTTACTAAGATTGGGGCTTTGCCTTATTGAGCTCACCATCTATATGATAAGTTGCAATACTTATGTTTTCCCTAATAGGCACTTTTAATACACAAAAAGGAAGTTTCCACAAAGACATGTAATGAATGTCACAGACAGTATGATTACAGAAATGCTATTTTGTTCTAACACAATATTTAATACCCACTCTGTGGTTATGTATCAGCAGCAGCAAGATTCAAAGAAAATTGCTTATTGGGTTTGACCTAAGAATCTGTATCTTGTTTGATCAATTTTATCAGAAGATTGTGACCTGTCAGTCTCTCTCACTTCCCTGCACTGTGACCTCTGTTCTGACCTTCTATTCTGTTAAGTTCACTTAATTTATCGTTTGTCTGGGGACCTCATCCCAAATATTTTAAAAATCTGCATTTTGTACATAGCGGCAGGATATCCTCTAGCATCATTAATTGAATTTACACAGTACCTCTGAGCACCAAAATAAGGCATTTTACTAAAGATATCTGTACTATAATTACGAAGATATAGTGGTCCCAATTCTAAGGTGAAAGAAGAAGGTAAACAAGTCAGTTTTCAAGTTGATTTTACAGATGAAAGAAGTCAAGTATTTTTTTGTATCTCTGAATGAAATAAACCAAACACGTTCTGTGATATGATCCTTACTTACTGCTAAGACTTGAACTCCAACATCAGAATACACCTACTAATGTAAATTGTTATCATCCAGGTTCATAAAAAGCACTGAGGAAATTAAACAAAGGAAGTAAATTCTGTTTTGTACTCCATCAAAGCTGAAGTTACTGCCTTCTTCCATTTTTTTTAAATGTATCTTTACAATGTTTTTTTGTATTGTCATTTGGCTGCCTGCTGAGTGTCCTTGTTGCATCCTCGCAAGGAATGCATTACAGTAGTTTTAAGAGGATGAAAATGATACGAGTCATGTTTGTTTACTTACATTAATAGCAAAACTATATCCATTAGAATTCTAAATACAGGAGTTGTATTAAAATCTTTCTGATATCTGAATTACAAGATGATGTGCCATACTTATCTGTTCTCTAGTCTGTTTTATTGAAGTGCCATCACTGAAAACTACATCTAAATGCTATAGTTCATTTGTGTCCATTAAGTCCAAAGACAATGTGAGTGGAAAGGACAAGTGAACAAAATATAAACCCCTAGCATTGTGAGAAGAAGTGCAGAAGAAGTTGAAAGTCTATTAATTGTATTTCCCCATAAAGAATTTGGCTGGTAAGGGAAACAAATGCAACCTTTTGAATGTAATTTTGTGTACTCTGAAATTATGTTTTAGTGAGTAACTAAATATTGGGTGGATTTTTTTTTTTAGAAAATAAACCTACTTCTAGGTGAATTAATAAAACACTTGTGGCTTGCATTGCTTTCTACCTAGTCCTGAAGTTGTAAAGAGTGAGCCTTATGGAGAGAAGGCTGATGTCTGGGCTGCAGGATGCATCCTTTATCAGATGGCCACTCTGAACCCACCATTTTACAGCACCAATATGCTCTCCTTGGCAACTAAGGTATTCACGTTTGTCAGATCAACCTCCCAATTATTTCTGCATGTGTTATCATGAATGAGAATTCACATTTAAGTTACTGACATGGAAACTGCTCTCAGCTCTAATGTGTGTGTCTTGTGAATGGGCGCAAGTGTTTATCATTGTGTGGATTGCTGTCTTACAATTCTAATTGCGAAAATTGCTGGTAAATGTTCAATATTGTAGCACTTTAATCTACATTAAGTATGTACACTAATGTGGATACCTGACTGGAAGAGACATTCTGCATTAGATGTGTTCTAAGTTGTTCTGCAAGTTAGAGCTGATGATGTAATGCTCATCAGGTAGTTTCAAGGGACAATACTTACATATTGGATCCTCAAATAAATAATGGAGTATTTTTCTTCAACAAACTGTAGATTTTTTATTTTTCAGATAGTAGGGGCTGTGTATGAACCTGTGCCAGAAGGACTGTACTCTGGAAGTGTCATTTGCCATTAAGAGGTAATTACTCATTTTATTTCGACATCCAGCTGAAAAGATGTTTTTGTTTTGTGTGCTTCCAGCAGAGATGATGTGACAGTTTGCAGACTTTAGCAACTGCCAGTATTCGTCTCTGAATAGGAAATATCTTTGGATTTGAAGAAAAACAGAGCTATCTCCTTACACCAATAATAACATATACAATATAGCTGCACGCATGCAACTGGAAAACTTATACCACTATAGTCAGGGCATTCACTATACACT
Organism: Struthidea cinerea; assembly: GCA_013397865.1. NCBI lineage: Eukaryota > Metazoa > Chordata > Aves > Passeriformes > Corcoracidae > Struthidea > Struthidea cinerea. Next base: position 464,648 of record VZTI01003931.1, on the reverse strand, counting down.
TTATATTCAGTACTGAAATTTACATTTAACAATATCAGTACTGTACTTAATTCCCTACACATCATTTCCCCCCCCC
>VZTI01003931.1:278581-464551 GCA_013397865.1 Struthidea cinerea | reverse complement strand
CATTCATTCCCCCCCCCCCCCCAAAAAAAATCCAGCATTTTGAGTAATTTTCAAATGCAGATGGTGGTCGAGGAAATAACCCTGTTACAATATGTTACTTCTAGATCACTGTATGATCATGCTCACAGCTTTTTCTGTTTATTTGACTGATGGAAATATGTTTTTCACTACTTTATGATTCTGTTAGCACAGCAGCAGATATAACAAAGTAATGGAGGAAAAGATGAGCCTGTACTTGCTACACTCACTCATCACATATTTCTTAGCTATGTTTATATCTTCCTGGAGATAATGTAATGAGTACGGCAAAGTACAGAGTGAAGTAGAGATTTAGTTAGCTCCCTTGATTTTTCCATTTTAGAAAAAAAACCCTGCTTAGCACAAAAATGCTTATGCTTTCTCACTCAGATATTCAATTCTGTCTCTGAAAAGCACGTTACTATACAAAGACTAAGATTTTTACAGTATGTTTTATTGTACAAAAAAGTTTCTGTTATTTAAAGACCTTGTGGATGAAGGACAGTAATGGAGAGTACAGGAGCTAATAGAACTAACATTTATGATTAAGAGGTTCTGAAATGAATTTTAATGGAAATATTAAAATCTTTACATTACACAAGAATTTTCCTACATATTTTACTAGTGGTGGGAAGCATGACATGGTTTTCTTGTTATTGTTATTTTGGGAGGGGGCTACTGTTTTTAATATTATCTCTTACTATGGGTTAAATCTGAAACGATATGTTATGTTTAGGTTTTTGCTTATGCTTTTTGAGACATTTAGAAAGAATAAAAAACAGTAAAGAAAAGCAGTAATAATGAGATTTAAATTATAATACAGATGAGAAAACGTTAACAGAAAAATGTAGTTATTTTCAAATGACTGAAATACAACACATTTCAAAGATGAATGTCATAAATAAAAACATAATTTCTTGATAATGATTTGAAGAAATATTGAAAGCTTCATGTTGCAACTGTAAATTTTCATTTAGTGTTATTACTATTCATTAGTATTGTTATTAAAATACAGTTTTATTGCTTTAAGCTACTAAAGAAAGTTCTGGAATCATAGCCATCAAATTCCATCAGAGTTGAACATCAAACTAATTGGTGTTTAGTCATAAATCATTTCTAGATGCATGGGAAATGGATATAGGACTTACTAAAAATCGCTTCCAGCTCCCTTTATTCTTGGAAATTTTGCCCAATTTCAGTGACTTAAAATAAAAAATTAGAAGAAAACCCCAACCCACAGTATTTTTTAGGGTGTAAACTTGCACCTCTTTAAAAGAAATACAAAATTTAATGTAAAAAAGATTTTAAAAGCTATGAAATTAGTGAAATCAATCAACATGTTTAAGCAAATTTAAACAAAAATATTAAAATCAAGAAATTAAAGTATTGTAAAACATTTTCAAAAGTGCTTCTTCGCACGGCAGTTGTGTTTTACTAGGAAAGAACTGCTTTAGAAATAGTAAGTCATTCTATGGCATTTTCTTTGAAGAAGAATGTTGGATTATATGTTTATGTTAGCAGGTCAATAGTACTGTGCAAGGAAATCATAGTAAATTATCAGATTCGTTGGAGTTAACAGATTTAAGACACTTTTTAGTGCATGCAGGACTGTCCCTAGCAGCTTTGCTGTCCTACACTGCATACAAAATATTCTGGGGATTTAAAAACAGACCTAATAATATATTATTACTGTTACTAAACAGCTACCTAGGGTGCCTGAAATAAGAATCACAGACTTGTTAAAGTATTTGAGATTGGAAGGGACCCCTGGAAGTATCTAGTCCATCCTACTTCATGCAGATGCAATCAGATCTGGTTGCTCACTGCTCAGGGTTTTGTCTAAGTCAGTTTTGAATATCGAAGGATGGAGATCCCACAGCTTCTCTGGGCCCTCTGAAGTGCTTGTCTGCCTTTGTGATTAAAAGTAATAGTAATAATAATAACAATTGTATCTATCTGGACTTCCCTGTGGTTTAACTTAATGTCTCTTTCCTCTTGCTCTAACACTGTGCACCCCTGAGAAGGATCTGGCCATGCCTTCCTGTTATGCAGGTAGCAATCAGATCTCTGAATAGGTGGTGCAGGTCCCTCTGACAACAGCCCTGCCCCATGTATCCCTGAAATTCATTGTTCAAGAAACCTTTGGAGAATGCACTCTCTCCCACGATCTAGGTCGTTAATAAAGACATTAAATAGTACTGACCCAATATCAGTCCTTGGAGGATGCTACTTCCAGCCACCAGCTGGTCTTTGCACTACTGATGACATCTCTTTGAGCCAGGAGGTTCAGCCAGTTATCTTCCTACCTTGTAGTCCTTTGGATACTGTAGGATATTGTGTCAAACAAAAGCCTTGCTAAAATAAACCTACCCACAGCATATACCGCTCTCTCCTTGTCCTCAGGCAGCAGTCTCATCGTAGACACCAGTCAGCCTAGTCAGGTAAAACAGCTGTTCGGTTCATCCATCCTCACTGTTCCCAGTCACCTTCTTGACATTTTTGTGCTTGAAAATTACTTTCAGAGGAAATTGCTCTATTATTTTCCCAGAGACTGAGGTGAAGCTGACTGTCTGTCAGCTCTCTGAATCTTCCCTCTTGCTTTTCTTGGATATTTGTGTGATATTCAGCTTTTATCAATTTACAGGAACCTTCTTTTGATCCTTTTAGACATGAGAGATACTGGTATTGACCAGCTGAATCCCTCAGACCCTTCTCTTATGGTCCCACGGGCTTGTGTACATCTAATTGGCTTAAACGTTTTTTCATTGTATTTTCTGCTGTATGGAAGTGCTTCATGCTCATAGATTCTACAGGTAGGCTCAGAGATCTGAAACATTTATGGCCAAAGTTTCTCAAAGGAAATGGAGGCAAAAGAGGGACCAAGCATCCCAAATTTTTCCACCTTGTTCGTCACGAGGTTGCTTAGTGGGTCCACATTTTCCATAGTCTTTTTTGTTGGCTTTTCTTTTGCCTTCCACATCCATTGCTAGTTTCAACTTTTTCAGCTTCTGCTGAAGTTTGGCTTTCCTAACTCTACCATTTGGACAATGTCTGTATTCTTCTTGTGTAGCCTGCCCCTGTTTCCTACATGTAGGATTGGGCTGTTCTAGTGCTTTGAGATGTCTCTGAAGATTAGTTTGCTTTCCCAAGCTTTCCCTTTACCTTCCACAGCAGTCTTCTCTGAGATTCTACCAGGAAGATCCCTGTACATGCTGAGTTCTGCTCTCCTGAGGTGCTGTGTTGTAACCATACAATCTCACTTTCTCACTTCTGTCAGGATTTTGAACTCCACTCCACTCCAGTCTGATGGTTGCTGTAAGATCAAGAGGCTGCCATTGATCTTCACATCCCTGCCTCTTTCTTCCTTGTCTGAGAGCAACAGGCCTGGCAGAGTGCCTTTCAGCTCCATTAAGAAATTGTCATCAGCAGATTCCAGAAATCTCCTGATTGCTGCACTCAGCCATATTACCCCATCAGCAGATATCAGGGTGGTTAATGGGCCCCAATAAGTGTCTGGAATAGTGAAGCTTCCTTCATCTGTCCAACAAAGGCTTCATTGACTTTCTCTCTGGTTTTATGTGATTTATAGCAGGCTTCTATCACAATGTCACCCGTGTTGGTCTGCTCCTCTGATCCTCACTGATAAGGTTTAGACTACACATGTCAGGTGTTGGACTGCAGCCTGATTTCAGCCTTTCCTCCTCAGTGATAGAATTCAGAACACCAGCTATGTCCCCTGCCCTTCACGCTTGACCCCAGTGCCCTGTGGTCACTTTCAGTGTGTTCAGACTTGGCCCTAATAATGTTGTTTTTGCCCACACGAATGAGCAACAAGAAGTAATGGCCCAAGGGTCAGGATGAGTCTTGGGTAGTATCTCCACAATGTCCTGAATCCAAGCAACAGACATCACATTCATCAAATTGATCAAGTAGATGGATGTCTCTGTTCCCTCAGCCTCAAATGACTGTCAGCTACTGCATCTTATTTGTGGTGTGAACAGTTGATTCAGACTCACCTGGCTGGGAGGTGTCCTCCATTAGGCTTTGTTCTTCCTCACCTGTTCCTATACCTGTTCCTAGGTCACTATACCTGTTCTGCAATTATTCCTCTGTAGTTAGAGGAAAAACCTTCCTTCCCTTGGCAGAAGTCACAAGTCTTCAACCTACCTTCTCTTGGGAACCTTCATCCACTGCTCCTTTGAGGGCAAGCTCTAGATATTCCTTTTTCCTTGCATCGTTTTGAGAATGTTGTCTCTGTGAAGATCCTGACATTCTCCTGTAAATCCTCCTTCACAGCTGCTTTGTCCAGTGGTGCAGTGCCTTGACCAGAGCCTAGTCCCCACAAGGGAGGCCATGTCTCCCCCATCCCAGGAAAAGGCCCCAGGCACTCCTTAGTGTGTCTTGGAGCGCACAGCTGCAGCCCCCAGTAGCAGTTCTGTCTGGGTCAGTGTCAGGGATAATTGTTCCAGCGGGTGCTGGACACTGTGCTGTGGTGTGTCCAGTACCAAGGCTGCCCAGCATCAAACTGTCCCAGGCAGGATGAGTGAGCAGTGCTGGCTGGCACAATTCCATAAATACCAGGGCAGGAATGCAATGGTGGAAAAGGTTTTTTTAGAAACAAGTGAATAGAGAATGTTCCTTCTGTAGCTGCTTGACTCCTGATGCAGAGGCACGTCCAGACGTAGTGGAGGTCAGCTCACTGCTGTCTGATGTGATGATGAAATACCTGGATGTTTTATCCACCTCTCATCTCACGTTGGAGAAGAAACTGGATCGGGAGAGGAGACGAACCCAGTGGTACTTCATGGAGGCTAATTGAAATGCAGTAACCTATCACCATCAGCTCTCCATTTTATCACAAGTAAGTACATGTATTAGGCTTTATTTTTTGTTATCATTTTTTGCCATATCTGAGAAAATAAGGCTCAACAAAGCAGAAAATAAATCAAAATGAAAAGATCCATCTTCCTGTAACATTATTCCATGCAGGCTTTTAAATTTATTTTTAATAAGGTATTCATTATTTTTTTTGGACATTCTTGTGCAGGAAAAATGACAGTATCTTAAAACCCAATGTCATTCTGTGTTGGAAAATGGCATTGTTATGGAGGTTCTTGCAGTTTTGATAATATCTGATAACATTTAATTATTACTGCACGCTTATGAATGGTTTGTGAATAGGAGAATATACACTTGATTAAGGTGATAGTCTTGTGTATGATTCATAAACAATGACACCTAGAAAATGGAACCTACACAAATAAAATTTTTAATTACAGATTTCAAAATACAGACCAGTGATGCTGATAAGCTATTTGCTCATGCTTTCTAACTCTCTGATACAGTTTTGCAGAAATACTTCTTACAGTTCTTTCATTTGCTTTGGGTTGTGTTTTTAAGTACCCTTCATGAAGTATATCAGTATTTTACATAATAAACCAAACTCATATATGATCTCAGAGAATTTATTTAAAAAATACAAGGACAATATTTTTGTGTAGCAAAAGTGTCCTTTGAAAATTGTTATGATAATTGGAAAATAAAGTTATAATTTACACAGCCACTCTTGTCTGTCCAGATATTGCTTCTCTTAGATTCCTGTTATCAGGGCCCAGCAGTTTGTACTGAAGAACCTCTGTGTAGGAAAAAGGTTTTTTAGAACACCTGGTCCCAACCATCCTAGTCTTCACCTTTCAAACATAACACTTGTATAAATAGTTAATATTTTTTAAGTAGTTTTTTGACCTATCAGTCTAAGATCACTATTTATATTACACCATTTTTTTCATTAAAAAGAATGCCAAAGCCTACCAGTAAAATGTAACAAACCACTGCCTTTCGAAAGGTAAGAGGTATTGGGATGAAAGAAGGATACAGAGTAGGATTTGTAACTTAAAACACTATAAACAATTTTTTTCTGTGGTTTTTTAATTTAAATTTTCTTAAGCTAAAGATTTTGAATCTTGCATATCACTGATTTTTTGTATCTTGATATAGTCATTCTCTTGCCTAACTGTGACGAAATTTGCAAAAAAATGTGCTATAGATGGAAAGATGCTAGATTCGGGATTTTGATGCAGTTATTGTGTCTGAGAGAAGAGTGCCCTATCCAGATATTTGTGAGATATGATAGAACTGATAGTTTTACATAGAAGTTAGAATACTTGTGTTCTGTATAAATACTTGGAAAATACACTTATCTGCAAAACTGCCTGTGTATTTTGGGTGGTAATGGCTAGTTTTCTCAAGGAAGAAACACAGCAATTCTAGTTCCACTCCAATAGATATTTTATTATGCATATTAAAAGAACAAGAGGTTCTGACAAAGTTCCAGAACACTGGAGTAACAGAGGGGAATATGGCTTAGTAATGAGAAGTGGGAGACCTAACTTTGCAAATTATTGTAAATAAGAGTAAATCACGCTAGGATCTTTCAAATTTCAGAGGCATGTTACAGGGCTTAGAAACAGGAGCCATGTTGTTTCTTTCTTCCTGATATTTAGGGAAACTTTATAAAGTTGAAGGATTTCTAATAAAGAGAATAATTACTACTGAAAAGTTTGCCTTTTGGGAAAAAAAAAAAAAAGGCAATGTTCTGACTGAAAGTGCTTGGGAGAATTTCAAGCAGCTGCTCCTGAAATAAAAGCTCTGTGAGATATAGACAGCCTAATTCATCTTAGTCAAGGCCCCAGCAATTCCACACCCAAGTAATTTGTCATTTTTCCATGGTGTCAGAGAATTCAGTGTTTCTGCCATGTAGTTCAATGTTTTGTTGAAACCAGGTAGCTTATACTTTGCTTTCTCTACTAAAATGTACTTATGGCCTCCTTTTTCATCCCAGTTGTGTCATATTGTGAATGTTTCTGAAATAAGGACTGTACTCTCTGTCCTTGTTTATGGAATTCATGAACAAAGATCTTTTGGAGCCAGAGTGGAATTTGTTTTATAAGTAGTTTAAGACTAGTTTGGAAGCTGTTAAATAGGCAATTAAAAGGCAAGTCAGTAGATGATGAAGTATAGTTACCTTGTGTGGTATGTATAGCATAAAATCCATACTTGAAAATATTCCTAGTAAAAAGGATCATCAGCAGCTCCCCACACAAATTCTTATATTTCCTAGTTTTCCATAGAAATTGTTGTTTATGTTAGAATAGAAGCAGATGTAGGGGTGGCAGGTGGTTGATAGAGTTAGTGTGTTCAGTTCTGAAAGGTTAAGGTTGCTGACATAACACATGGTACGGAGGACCCAAATGAGTAATTAAAATGGCAGCAATTCCCTCTCACGTTGTACCTTTCATTTCAAGGTGATCAATATTTTATTTTCATGCTCTGGGTGGGAAGAGGTGGAGAGGAAAAAGGTAGTTTGTGTATGGTCACCAAACAGAACAGTGGCAAAGTTGAGTTTTCTGTGTTCCAAGGCAAACATGAGGCTCAAAACAGTAGTTTATCTAACTAATAAATTATCTTTCTAATATTTTCCTTTGAAGAGATGAGCATGTACCCAAACAATAATTTGATTGCTTGTTTGAAGTATATAAATTTGAAAAATGTATTTTGTCTGTTTAGAAAGCAGTGAAAATAAATCACTTTTATTACTTTGGAAATGTGTGTTTTTTTACATGGGCATCATCCATTATTGTTTCATTTACTGCATATATCCTGAAATGTTTTCAACTTTTTTCTCATTGCCACATTTTTTAATGTAAAATATAAATATACCTAAAACAATATAGAATTACGAATATTCAGCTCAGTCTTGCCCTTTGAATGTGGTAGAGAACAGCATAAATTTTATAATTGGAGTCCATCAGCTAAAAATATGTAAGAAAATATTTGGACCTTCTGCTGCTCTGAGAGAATATATCAAAAATGGGCAGACCTGGTAGACTGCCTGGATGGTCAGAACAACTTCGTTTTCTCAGTTTCTGTAGTTCTGATCTGTGCATATGGCACATATATTCTGTCACATTCTTTCTCTACGCCTCTCTGGGTTCTTTGGGAATTGAAGCTTATTTTCATTTTTGTATCAATAATGTCACTAGAATACGCATTTCATTTTTAAATTCATATATGCAAATCCATGTATTCAGATCAAGTTCCCAGTTACACAGAGTAATGGGAGACTACGATGCTTAGACAGTGGGAGAAATAGGTCCAACCTCTTTTTCTGAGTGTAGTCTGATCTGTGGAGTGGCTCCCCATTCCATGTTAGTCAGGGCTAATTGGAGTCAGAAGTCATTAACAGTGCTTGGTCTGAGCTGGTTCATTTAGGTCGCCCTTAGCTGAGTGCTTTGTCCTAGTGTTCAAATGCACGAGAATGCTCATTAGCAAGGCTGCTCTCTGCGTTTTCCTGTTTTCACACTTGAGCTGGTCTTTCCCTAACCCAGCATGCTGGAGAGCGTGGCATATAGACCACAGTGAGTCATCTTCCATCTAGATAGGATTTTTAGCTGCGGGTCAACACTGGCCCTCCTGGGCTAGTTCTGTAGGTATCAAGGTATTGTGCTACTGGACTAGGTTGCTGCTGCTGGAAAATATGCTCTGATTATTCTTCTTGCAGGCAGCTTGGCTACAGCCTGTGCTAGGAAATCTGCCTCTCTCTCCTGCAGAAGCTGTTCAACTATTTGTTGGCTGAAAATAGTAAAAGAAGCAGTGTAGCTGTTTTCAAACTATATCTAAGCCACTAAATTTAAACTAAAGGACCTGACCAAACCTGAAACAGCTGATGCAGTTTCCTGATGTGTTTGTGGCATAAACCTTCATACTCCACCTGTAGGTGATTGACTTGATTGTACTTTGTGTTTTCTATATTGGTTTAGAAACATGAGTGATGTATGTAAAGTCTCAAGAAACACTGAGATTTCTTTGTATGTCCCTTCTATCCCAAAGACCCTAATGTAAATAATTGTGAAACACTGAGTGCTGATATCTCTAAATAGAGCATGTTACTGTTCTCACTCTTCTTCATCCACAGGCAGGGATTATCTTTATCCCAGTTGTTTTCTTCATCCACAGGAATGTGTGGCCAAAGAGGGAAGGATTAAAGATCACGGCTGAAGAATCCATACATTCGTAACCCTGCAGGGTACTGGCAATGCTTATAATTCAAAGCAGCTGTTCCTTTCCTCCAGTTTTTAGAAGAAATGAGGATCACAGCTATATGAAAGACAAAGAAACAACGTAATCTAACTGCTTTTTCACCCAGTCATTTCCCCCCATGTCCAAATTCAGTTCTGCTCTGCTGGCATTTATTGTGCTAATAATCATGTTAGTTTCTAAGCATCACCACATGCATTACAGTGTAGTACTTAATTAGCAATTTGATTTGAATTAATCAAGTTTTTTTGTTAACTCTGAAAAAGATGTAAAGATTGGATTAATGTTCATTTTAATTTCCTTTTCCTAGATTTTGTGCCATTCAGTGCTTAAAAGATTTTCTTTCTTAGAACATGTATGTGTATGTATGCAGCAATCGTTTTAGTATCGGTTAAAGCAATGAGTATGCTTGGGTTTAAAACACTTACCATGCAACAGGTTATTAATATTTCAGAAATATAGTGCAGTAATTATGCTAGGCTAGAATTTTAAAATATTTTTCTTAAAATTATCACTAAAATTTATTAAATTTTTATATAAAAATATGGATGATCGTGACTGTGCACTGCTGCATACACATCCCTTTGGAAATGAGAGAGGACTCAGGAATGTAATGAAGACTTAGCATTCCACAAATTGTTTTCTTATTCTTCCGCCTTTCACTCCGTTGACTTTGTTCTGACACCATTCTCTTCTGCTGCTTATGTAGCAGGTACTAGGATTTGTGTCTAAATGTTAAAAATGTTGGTGTGATAAAAAGAAAGTAACCCTTTTACATTTTTACTGTTTATGTTCAGAGAATGAAGTGACAATACAAAAACTCTTTTGCAGGTATAATTTCTTTTAAGAGTTGCAGAACAGAAAATAGTCACCACAACCAAGTTAGTACCTGTGAAAATGTATTATTGGACTCTTAAGGACAAACCCATGACATGCTTAATTCAGCTTAATTTGTTAGTGCATCAGAAGTTTTTAACAGCATTGCAGAATGTAAGGGTGGAAGAGTTGTCAGAGGTTATCTTGTCCATTTCCAAGCCATAGAGTTACCTGTCACTCCTGACAGGTATTTGACCAGTCAGTCTTAAAAATGTCGTGTTATAGAAACAGTTTGGAAACAGCAGAAATGCAAAAACTGTCTTTAACATCAGGAATTGTTGGAGTGCACTAGGTGGTGGTAGAGAGATAGGCCCTGAGGATCAAAGAGAGGGCCTCTATCCTGGGCCCGGAGGTGACCCTGGGAATGCATCCAGGTCACCAGAGAAGGGCTGAGAGAGGATTGTGGGTTTATGGACAGCCTGGGCCTATGAGAAGTGTTAATTGTAGTTTGTAGCCTTGTTGTTTGCCTTATTGTTTGCCTATTACCATAATAGGTAAAATCTGTGCAATACCCCAGGTGATTGGGAGACACTGTGGTGAACATCTTTCCTGTTTATATGATGTTATATCCTGTTGGGTGCTGGTATTTAAGGAATTCTAATTTCGCAATAAACGGCTTTTGTATTTTCCATCTGATGAGCAAGGTCCTTGCCCATGCGTCATTACTGCAAGGAATCACATGTCTGATTGACTCTTTTTTTTTTTTCCATATGAAGACAACATCTGCAGTTAGTCTGATGCTTGCAGAAAATTTTGGTCTTTGCTTGAAAGAGTATATACTGAAATAAATGACTCTGCCCAATTCGAGAATTAACAAGTATAAATTTATTTCGTGTCCGAGAGTTCGTACACGCAATGCCACGACCAAAAAGAGAGACAGTGCCAAGCCCAGGACTGGAACTGGGTGAACCTAGGTCTGACCTCTATCGCATCGGACCTCCCTCTGTTCACACTAGCTGCTTCCAGCAGCCTGCTTATATACAGTTTTTCCAGAAAGTCCGGATCCTGGGTATTATTTTTGCCACTCAGCATATTCATGGAGCTTGTCATTCATGAAACTGAGGTGGACAAAGCGCATCCTGCTCTTGATGAATCTCCCATCACCAGAGGATGTTATCTGATGGTTGGTGATGTTCCATATCTCGGTTCTCGATCCGGTCGTTAACGCCTGAGCAGGGAGGAGATTTTCGGAGATGGGAGATCAGCTCTGCGGGAAGTCTTCCTTGAAGATGCAGATTTTGGGAGCCAGTCCTGATGGGCCATCAGCCCTCTGTGGCTCTGTTTTTGGGATGTAAATCTGTTCCCGGCCGAGGTTACCTTTTTCTCTGGGCATGGCTCTGGTTGTCTCTTTTTAAACTGGTCATAACTTAACTTAACTCTAACATATTTTAATATATTACATATTTGGGCACGAATTCCTTCTTTTATTTATAACAATACTTTATGTATGTCTGGTTTCCAGGAGATATTAGATGGACATATGCTTGCGCGCATATGGGATATGTATGATACTTGAAATTTTCAGTCTCACTCTTAAATGTCATATGAGGGCTCTGATAGCACTGAGTCCAGAATATCCCCAAAAACTGTTTGCTGAGCGCATTCAAACCTCTTACATAGTGTATGAACACATATTTCTTTCTGCAGGATCCCAGATAGATGCAATAGTTAAACAATTAATTACTGAAAATTTCCTCCCCACAGTGGAAATCCGTAAAATTTATGTTTTTTCTCTAATATGTTGTATCCCTCCCTGTGTTTTTTTTCTTTTCTTTTTTAAATTTAATTTTAGCTGAATAATAAAAAATGTGGAGACAGAGAAGGAGAGAAATGAGAATAACCAGACATCTACAGAACATGACTTAAAAAGTAAGATTGACATGATTTTAAGTGTAGTGTTTAAAACTGGCCCTAGTTAGTCCAACTGAGAATCTTATTGGTACCACGTAGAAAGAATACACAAATCTTCAGAATTATTCTCTTCTTTATATATCCAGTATCATGTCTACCTTTTCGTAACAGCATGGTATTGTAGTATCATATTCTGTTTCTGATCCAGCAACATCCCTATATATTTGGCTGCAGAGCTTCTGTCACCTGTCCTGCTCTAGTCTGTGCCTTTATCTGGTTGTTTCTCCTTGCTCATAGAACTTTGCATTTTCTCTATTTAAACTTCATCAGTTCTTTTAGTTTGTCCAGTTTCTCAGAACTCTCTTTGACACCAGTTGTCACTTTCATTGACACAACTCTGTGTTTGATGTATATGCTGCAATATGATATATGATGTGAATGTATTGCAGCCTGGGCACCTTTAATAGGTACTCTAACCATTATGCAGATTATCATTGTAATTCAGTGACAACATTGAGTGGTTTTGCAACAAGGTCAAAAAGGAGCCTGATAAATTCTGCTCGCTACCCATTTTCAGTTTAACAAACACTCAAAGCAGTTACCAAGTTGAGTGCAATTTTTATGGTCAATTATTCAGCCAACTGATTGTGATTTTGTCTAGGTCACACTTCTCTAGCTTTCTTCTAAGATGTCATGAAAAAAATTGTCGAAAGCCTTGCTAAAACCTACATATGTAACATCTACTTCTTCCTAATGCACAAGAGATGTTACCCCCTTACAGAAAAAGATATATTGGTTTAGCCTGTTTTTTTCCCTGACAATTGATTTCATGTTAGTTATTACTTATTTTATTGGTAACTTTAGGGTTTTATGAATAGTTTACCAGTGGAAATAAGCTGTCTTTTTTTTTTTTTTTTTAATAGAAATTCAATTGACTAGCATAATGCTGTAATTGTAAATGTCTCTAATAAAGAAGATTAATTAAACACTGTTTGCAAATGCCACTAGAGAGCTCTATATTTCCTGAAGACAGAAAAGTTAATTCTTCTGGACAGCAGTATGACAAAACAGATCTAAACAAAAGATCAGTATCTTTATGTTATTTAAACCTACTTTTTTTTCTAAAGACTTTTCGATTCCTGTTGGAAGTCAAACCCAACAATTCAGATTTCGCTTTTCCAAAAACAAAGTATATCTCAATGTTACAGTATTGATGGTTACCAATGAAGAGATAGACAGTGCAAGTATACAGGATATGAATGAAGACATAGAAGACATTAGAAGAAGTTTTCTTCATGGCTGGGACACAAATTTCCAGAGGTGCTTTTGCTCAGTAATAAAGGTAGATGAATACTGGAAAAAAATGTTAATTGGTTCATAGTTTGAACATTTTTTGTAGGGGGACTTTTCCCCTTAGCTTTCCTTTTCAGCTTTGTTTTTTATACAAGAAGGCAGAATATGTTTCAGCAATCAATCTGAAGAATGGGGAAATGGAGGTACTACTTTATAAGGAAAATGTGAAAATAAACTGGATCAACTGATGGTGACTTCAGAAAGATTTGTAAAATACTGCACTCTAGAATCAAGTTTAGGTATGAGCACAGTTCAAATGAATAAATATCAACCTAGCTCCTTTTTAAATGTTTGGGATATTTTGCATATTCCAGTTTCATAGATTTCTTCAAAAGGTAAGTATCTGTCTTCTTATCGGAAAGAAGTCTCTCTGAGTCTTCAAGGCATATGAAAATGATTGTTTCAGTGTGTTGGAGAACACTTTTCTCCATGATCTTCTCACAAAATTATGTTCTTTATATCCTTATGTCCTTAGGTAGGTCCTTTTGGTCCCTCTCCTATGGTGAGCAAAAATGACATTGAACTTGCATCCCAGCCTTTTCTAGTCAGGGTACTTTTGTTCTTCTAAATCAGCCAGTTGTCCTACTCAAAAGAGAAAAAGCAGTATATAATACCGCTTTTGAAAATTATTAGCTATTTTCTAGGTGGAGTAAAGCATATCACTGGGAAAATGTATTTATTACTCTCAGATTAGTAATGAAATACTATAGTTTTCTATGTTCAGCTATTATGTAAATGGACCAGGTTTTATTTATGGACAGGTTGTAGCTTTACAGTTTATATAACTGCTTTAATGCTCTAGGATATGTTTCACTGATCTTTGAACATTTGCTATAGCAGGTCTGTCTATTATTTTTAGCTTGAGGTCTATGGAATTCAGTTCAGACATTTCCAACAGGTTTCCTTTCTTGATGGGCAGTGAGATCTGGCACCAGTTGGTATCAGCTCTCTTTTTGATCTTTTATTTTCCCTGTCAGCTCCACCTGATTTACAAGTTGACGTTAACAAGTAGTCTTTTGAGTATGGGGTTAAATACTGAAAATGTTGAGAGGAGATTTAAGTTTGAAATGTCCATACAGTTTGACCCTTCTCTCTCTGTACTTTGATTCCTTTGATGTGGAACAGGTGAACTAGTTCTCTTCAATAGCTATGCAGTGACTGTTCAGGGCACAAGAAGTGTGTTCATGTATGCCAGGACTGGAGTGCTCTCTTAAAGTAAGTTTGAGAGTCATCATTAGTGGTTTTCATGCTGCGCTACACTGCAGTCACTGCTATTGTGGCATCTTGGCCATAACCTCAGTCCAGTACTGAAGTATAAAATGACCTTTTCCCACCTGAATTTAAAGGGAAAATCTTGACAAGCCATCTCTTGGCTTGTTAAGTTATAGATTTGGGAATAGAACAAAAGATGGGGAATCAGTTGAAGCAGACCATTATGCAGGCAGTGGTCTGTGTAGTCAGTGCTCAGGGATGCAGTAAAGTTTCTGAGGAGAAAGGATTTCTTGTGCATTCACTCTGCTGTGTCCTGATAAAGTCAAAATACTTCATGGGAAAAACCTAGAAAGAATGTTAGATACAGGACAAATTGTCTTATACAGACTTGGTAAGAATATAAGTATTTAGGAATGTATTATCTCCTGAAATTACTTTAATATTAACGATACTAATTTGTTTAATCTGATATATCTATATAATTTATCTCTGTCCTCCTTTATTGTGCTTTACTTTGACAAGATAGAGTAAAAAGAAACATTAATTTATTTACATACAACAGAAATAACAGAAATAATATGTGAAGATGTGGAAAAATAAGAGATCATAAGAAGTTTTCCTTCAAAATATGTTGCATTAAAATAGAAGCAATAGCAGGGATTGGGGATTTCTATTCTTTCTAGAAAAACTATAAACATCAACAGCAGCAGAGGCAGAATTTTATATGCATTAAAGAACCCTGTGCTACAAACAAGATGCGACACTTAAATATTACAGGCAAATTATTTATATTCCATGTTTTGATTTTCTTAGGTCTGCTTTGATAATGCCAGTCAGAATTTGATCATTTCAGCCTTGGTGTCTCTCTGGCATCACATCATATCAAGTTCACTGCATATTTTACTATTATCTTGTCTGTTACGCAGGTTTTGCATTGTCCAGAAGTGGACTGCTGTTTGTTATCTAAGATGGAAGAGAGCAAATCTACCATGTTCCTACCTTTGTCCAGTCTGTTATTTTTCCTTTGTTCAGTGTTTACTTCTGCTCTGTCATTTGTTTCATTTTTCTCACTTTCAGTCCTTGTTGTGAAAAGACTGTCATTAAGAACAAAACCTTATATGTAAAGGATAGAAATAAATTGTTTGGTTTCAGAGTTTCAAAGTCTTGCTCTAAATTTAGAATCAGTGACTGAACCAGGTAGTGTGTAGTCCCAGACTAACAGCTAAGTCTAGTTTTATGTGTGTATACACAAGTGGCACTTCAATTTTTGGATTTTCTAGTGAGTGCTGGAAAAGGACAGCATCTAACATTTCCTTTTTGTTCTTTCTTGTCAGAAAAATTATGAGAAGTTGAGTCTGCATAGTAGCAGCAGCGGAGTGGAGCAGCCAGTTGCAAAAGTGAATTTTCAGAAAATACTGACCTTCCAGTTGACAGTTGTCAGTCTGCACGTGGAAAAGATGAGGAGAGAACATATGACGCAATCCCAGCAGAAGGCCGCAGGACTATGGAGAAAGGTAGACATTAGCAAAAGAAGCATCAGGGGTGCTGTCATTCTGGTTAGAGGTGGGTTAAAAGCTTCTTTGCTTTCATTTTTATGCGTAGGTATTTTCTCTGAATTAGACAATGAGATGGACATAGTGGACAACTCAAGCAGCTCCAGTTCAAGTAATTTGAAAGAGTCTGCTATTGATAAGGTTCTTTAAGAATTAAGTGTAGATGACTTTCTAACAGTAAAGCAGTTGTTTAGTCCAATATATGAGGGTATTTCGTTATTTGTCGCAAGTTCACACTCTGTTGTGTTACCTAAGTAAAGAAAACAACCGTGTCTCTGTGACAGCCCTGTCCAGTTTAACCCGTTTGGTATCACCAAGACTTTGTGTAACCCTTCCCCATATTTTGCAGTAGCAGCTGTGAAAACTGGAATATTATTGGGCTCCTTGAGAAAGAAGGTGGTTTTAAATATAAACATAAGATGACTAATATTGATAAGAAACAGATGGAAGAGTGTGAAAAAGAAAGTTGAAAGAGGCAAGCTTTAGCTGTCTGGAAGAATTGACTGAATGGAATTGAAGGAATGTGTGGATTTTAATTAGGGCAGAATTATGTGATGAAACACAGCATTAATTCTGCCTGTAGTTATTTATGGTAATCACATAGGAAAGCACCTGTGTGTTGTGTGTTATCTTAAGTAACAGCTTTTTGGGATTATATTTCCAATTTGAAAATGTAAAGAAAAAAAAAAACAAACTAAAAACCCTACCTCTAACCACTGAATTACTTGCTAGATTATGAGCTACCATGATCTACCTATTAAACGCAATGGGATTCTGATTAGAGAAAATCAAAGTGCATTTTATACTAGAAAAAAAAGACATGGATGTTAGAGTCAAGCAAAATTTAAGATTTCCATTCATAAAATGTGTGGGTGATACAAGATGTACTTTCAAAAGATAAAGGGAATGTTGTTGTCTGAAGATTAACAAACATTATTGCTGAAAGGTCGCAGGCTTCAAAAAATCTAGAGTAACATTACTTTATATGTTTGTAATCCTATTTGGTGGCTGGATTTTCTTTCCTATTTTGGCTGAAGCAATACGACCTCTTTTTATTGAAATAAAAAATTTCATTTTATTGAAATGTCTAGCCGTTAGTGCAGGGCAAATAGATGATTTGATAGTTCTACTTAAAATTCATTAAAGTGATTTGCTGATAGTAACTGGAGAGCCTGCCATTCTGAAGGCTGGAGGACCTGTGGCTAGCCAGCCCTGAGATTATTATCAAAGTTTCTTTAAAAGATAATAATTTTAAAAAGCACTTTTTTGGGGTCACTTTCTTGTGCTAAGAGAGTAACAGGAGAAGGCTACGGGATACAGGGAAGCCTTGAGTAGCAGTGGGAAGGGACTGCATAGAATGAAGCCCTTAAGAAAAAGCAGCTTGCAGAGACAAAGTTCTATTTTGTGTTTATACTGAAGAGTAACACATTGTGTATTTCACAGGAATGTAATTCTTTGTGGGCTAGTTCAGCATTGTACACAGAGATTTGAAGCCTTTGTGTAGTTTGTAACTTGCCACACCCAAAGCGTTAGTGATAATGATTTCCTTGTAGTTAATTGTTCTTTGTCAAGATTTAGACATTAACAAAATATCAGCTTTTCCTAATATTTGAATATTACCATGCCATATTGCCATAGTTTTAATTAAATATTTTAAGTGGAAAGATCCAGTCAGTTCCTATCAGTCCCAGTAAGTTTAATCAGCATTTTAAAAGTCATTATCCATTTTTCTCCCAGCACAGAGTCTAATTATTATATAGATACTTCAGAATTGCTTTTTCAGAAAAATAACTCTGCAGTCTTCCATTCTTAGATCGCCTGTAGTTTCTACTTAATGCTGAAGTCAGTGTTATGTCTCAGTTGTAATTAATGCTGGCAAATGTTTCTACTTTTCAGGGGTAAATAAAAGATAGCTTTAAAAAAATAATTCTAAATTCGGGATAATTGGGTATTGCTTGAGATATGCTCCATTCATTAATAATAAGTGGCTAACAGAGTTTGAGTTATCAGCAATGGTTTTGTCAAGCATGTGAGCATTACAGGGGGAAAATGTGACCAGCTTTGATCTAGCTAACTTGGAAACTGCTAATGTGAAGATGAGAGTTTTAGTTTCAGGTATATTGATGAGGATCGTGAAAGGATTTGTCTAATCATGCTGTCATCACATCATTCTCAGAGAAAACGTGATCATTCTAATTTAAAACTAGGGTGGTATTTTATAAAAAGGTGTGATGTGCTGAGCTGTTCAGTAGCACAGAAGCTGCTATGGATTTGTCAGTGTAATGGGGGTAAGCTTTTTTTGTAGTGCAGTATTGTCATAATATTTTTAATGCTTTTGCATACTCAGTGTTTTTTCAATTATGCTTTAAGAAAATGATTATTCTTCTTAGACTAGACAATGTATTTCTACAAGACCAGCTCCTTTAACAACTCCCAAGATTGCCAAGTGCAGGGCGTGTAGATTCTGGAATAGTTGTTCCTGGTACTTGAAATGATTAATCCTACAGGAACACGATTCTGCACATTTCAAAGCATAGAGGCAGCAGTGACAGATGCATTTTTCTTTTCCTGAAGTCATTATAATTTCAAATTATAAAGATTGTCAGAGGATAGGGACATACTGAGTCAAAAATCTGTGAAGAGTGATGGGATGGTAACAGTTTATTAGTTGCACTTTTTTTCTTAGTTTAAAATTACAAGGTTCCCAACTTTACCTTAGCTTAGTCATATTAGAGGGTTTTTCTTGCATTTGGTTTACAGTGTAACCATGCCTTCACTTCTGTTGGTTAAAGGAAATAGCAGGGAAATATGTAATACGTCTTAATGCATAGTAGTCCAGTAGAGCTGGTGTGTCAGTTGGGTGAGAGTTAAAAATTTACTCTTTGTCTGAGAATGCTCTTTTGGACAATATTTTTTGTATCCCTTAATCATGTTTATTTACACCACAATCAGGACAGTGTCCTAGATACATTGAAAGACAGTTCTGTGTAAAACGTTATTAGAAAACCCTGGTCCAAGGGCTTTATGTACTTGTCTTGTAAAGGACAAGAATTCCTCCCCATAAAGAGGTAGCATGCAATAGATTCTTTTCTGAATTGCTCAGCCTTTTCGAGAGATTAAGAAGTCTCAAAACATAGTCCTGTTGTTTGGCTGTATCTTGCTTAAAAGTTTTTCTCTAACCTCATAATTTAATTTATGTTTCCACTGTTCGGAGGAATCTCTACACTTACATATCTTGTAACCAATGAGCAAAGACATTGATATTCAGGATTCCTTTCCTGAATTTCTGCAACCCAATAGTATTCAAAGTTACCATGTAATGAGGACACCACAGATCTGCCTGAACAATATTCTAGTGATGTAACTCTAAAAGGGTCTCCTATATCTTTCTTTCAGAAATGCAACTGGTTTACACAGTGCCAGGAGTTGAGTCTTGTGCAGGTAATACTCGTATCCAGTTGAATAATTGGGGATTTCTAGAACTAGGATCCTCTCAAAATAGGAACTCTGTGTGTTTTATGTTGCAAGTGATTCGGCTCATCGTTTAGGTCATGAGTTTAGGTCATCACTCAGCTCCAAATTTCACTACTTTTGAGGACAGCAACGAACACAATATGAAATAACTCCCCATTCAGTAATGTCATTTGTTTTCTGGAGCCTGTAATTTGGGCTACATTGTAGGCAGCTACCTTATATTTTGAAAGTTCTGTGTTCACAGAGCTGAGCCTTCTTTTTTTTTTTTTTTTATTCAGACCGGTTGTATTTGATGGATTTGGTGATTTGAGAAGAGATTTCTTCTTTGGATAAGTTGATTGGATAGTTTGGTATGTTTTTGGAATAAGATTGTCTGACATCTGCTATATATGGTTTTCTGGTTTCAGATTGTGAGGAGAAAGTTAGGGAATTTCTTGAAAATTATTACTGCACCAAGAAACCCATCATTTGCACAATGGGCTGTCTGTGAAGAACTTTGGAGATCTTAGTATTTTGTAGGTTTGCTTTTCCTGAGTTGTCTAAGATTCAGATTTCTCTTGAGACCTCGGGCTAATGGGATTTTGTTGAAGACATCAGCCAAGACCTGGTTTTCCTGTATGATGCCTGAGTTAAGTTCAAAGTATGTTTATGTCAACTTCTGTTGCTGTACATGGAGTCACTGCTAGCAAGAAAAAAAACTTAGCTGTTTGCTCTGCAAAACAGCCTAATTAACCTGGTTGGGATTGTCCATTCCAGTGTACAGTGATTTGAAGGGCAGCTTACTATTTTGAATAAATAAAGGTAATTTAACCTTTCTTCTGAAAAGATCGTTGAGCTGTCATTCAAAAAACCACTCCCTTTGCTTCCATTTCATTAAAGGAGCTGTATTGAAGTTTTCTGCTAATACAAAATCTTGATTCGATTTTCCTGCCAGTCTGATCAAACTTGGAAAGGTTTTCAGAGTTGGGTTTTTTTTTAGGTACCATTGAAGTGAAAGTTAAAGCCAAAGCAAAAGTTACTGTCTTCTCAGGTTTTTCTGATCTCATATCATGTTATGAGCTCTTTCCTTGAAATTGCCTGTTTAGGTGCCGGCAAGAGCAGAACACTAAACTTCGTATTAAAATGTATTTATATGATTTTTACTGATGTCAATGCATGTTAAAAAGTTAAAGTCTTACAAATTGCTCTAATTACATCAGCTGTTAAAGACCAAAGTAGCAGTCAGGGAAATTCTTTATGCCTCATTTGATACATTTTTTAATGTCCTCAAGGAATCTTCATAGAGCTATTCAGAACAGGGAGGCTGATGAGAATTAAAAGCTTTGGCTTTTGCGAGTGTTTCCATTCTAACAAGAGTGGGCACAAAACAGGAAAGAGATGGAGGGTTTGTATTTCATTTTCCTTGAGAGCATCTTGAACTGAAAAATGCCCTCTTGCAAGGCATTTGAACAAAACACTTTGCCTTGCTCTTCTTATCCATGTGAAAGGAGTAGCCATGGTGAAAGGAAATGTGGTCCAGGTAACCCTGAGCTGGACATCAGGATACACCATGTGCTCCGTGATTTATGTGAGTTAACTTGCCCACACATCTGGGCTGTTTCTTACTCCCTGTCTGGCTTTGTATGATTAGCATAACTCATACACGGAAGACTAGGGATTATCAATAAAGTCATTAGTGTTCCCTGAGTGTGTGGATACATGTGTGATTGTGTTTGTTATAATGATTTTTACATGTTTGAGTCTCCTTGTGTTTAGTTATTAAATAAGTTATTTTCTTGTGTTTTCATAGTGAGCGACGTAATGAGACTCCTCTCTCAGATCTCGCTGCTCAGTGGGTCTCTTGCACAATAATAAGCAATAAAAATAGGGCTAAAGTGTGTTTGCTATTGTTTAGTGATGTTCTGTGTCATGATTTCTTTGGGGTTTTGGTTTCTAGCATTGATAAGTATTTTCCTAACTTTAGCGTATGAATCAGAAAATATTGCATCTCTGCCGTGTACAGTGAGTGGTGAGACAGACTCTTTGGTGTGAAATACCATGCACTTGTAAATACACTCATGAGATGGCAGATTAGCAAGTCAAATGTGGTGAGTCATCAAACTGATCAAGCAAATTTGGATGTGAGCCCTTTACTGATAAGAGATGATTTATTCAAAACAGCCAAAGGGTACAGTATTTCAAACCCAATTTTGTGTATGAATACTTGGAAAGGGGATGGTTTTTTTATAAAATTCTAGCCAACAGCTGTGTTCACACTTAGCCAAGTGGCTTTTGTTACAGATTTTCTAGCATATATTCACATAATATATCATGGTGTTTGTTGTGACAGAGTATCTGAGGTTGTAACTCAAAATCCTTGCCCCAAAGCAGCATGACTCACATTCGTTCAGAGCTTCTACTTTTGTGTTTGTGTTATTGTGTCTGCATCCTAAGCAGGTAAAATATCTGTTCCTTGAATAGGTGCACTAATATTTTTCATTTCCTTCACTTTCTAGGCAGTGGGTACTCTCTTTTTCTATTTTTCTGTCTCATTAACAAAGTTAATTGAAGAACTTTCGCTTCTCTGAGGACCTAGTTTATTTGCTATTATGTAATTCAGCTGCTCTTATCAAATAGTCTTTTGTGCTAGGTACCACAGAATTTTGATATCTGTTTTGCTAAGGAAAGCATCAGCAAAGATTAAAATACTTTCTTTTTCTTTCATTCTCTCTCTGTGTGTCTTCTTTTTAGGGAGACAGATTTGGCCTAAAGATGTATAATTTCTTTTGGTTTTAAAGTGAATTCAGTCTGACAGATGAAAGCCTCCTTCAGGATTTTTTTTTCAAATCCAGAGGATCTCAGAAAAGTAGGAAAAATATTTCGGAGTCCAACACAAAAGTATGTTTGAACACAAAAAGATTGAAGACTCTCAGAAATGTGTTTGCTCTACAGTTGCTCTAGAACTGATATAACTGCTGTAACAAGACCAACAATGGGAAAACTACTTTAAGTTTGACATAATTTTTTTTTTTTCTTATCTGCTGTTTGAGTGATTAGATGCCTCTGGTTTTGTTTAGTCATAATGTTTTTGATGTTACTAGTGTGGAAACAAATCTCATGTAGACAAAGATGCAGGTGTTTTATTAAAATACATTAATTGTATGGGAAAATTGTAAGCATATCCTAATCTTGCTACTCAGACTTTCAGTTAGCAGAATTATCTTTTCATTAAACATGCACTCAATCAAAATGAGATACCGGAGTGGTCTCAAATTACCATCCAAATTACCATGAAAAGAATGGTTTTACAGGAATGATTTAAGACAAATGCTTAAGACTAATATTTGCTTTAAGGCAATGTTTTCCAAGTGCATAAGTAATAGATATCGTCAAACGTTGCCTTTCCTTCTAAACATTTTTTGGCAGTATGTAATAGATTATTTCAATGTTTACATTCAGTTTTGTTGCTGATTAGATGTTGTACCAATAACTGGTGATATTGCTGTCTTCAAGGTCTTGACTTCAGTAGGATTATTTAGGAAGTAAGGTATTGCATATGGTATTGCATATAGATGCTAATGGAATGCTAGCTAATGGAGTGGTGACACTAAAACTCTGGTGGACCATCAAAGGTCCTCTGAGAAAGTGGGCAAATATTCTCTTTATCCAGACTAGAGACAATGTTGCAGCTACAGTAGTAGCAGTAACTGTAACAATTCAATGCAAATCCAGGTACATATTCTGTGGACATCTAGCCAGCGTGTGTTGTTACTTTCTGTGAAATTCTGAAATTGTTTATTAAAATACTGTGTGGGGCTGAGATTGTAGTTGTGATGCAAGCAAATCTTTGATATATCAAACAGCAACTTGACAGTCAAGTGGGGGTTTGGAGTTTCTTTAAGGCTGTTTTATAAAAGTTATTTTAATACCATGTCTGGGAATAGAAGATATTAACATGCATGTTCTGGGGTTTTTTTTAAACAGAAGATAATATTTATGTATTTGTTTCAGGTATAATTAAACAAAGTTTTAGTGCTTCTGAAAGACAACCTCAGATAAGGTAGCTGTGATTTTTGATTTTAATATAAGTTATATAATTAATCACTGTTACAATCAATCCCAGTTGGTTGTTTCACAGTGGAACAGTTCAGCTATTGCCTTCATGAAACATGTCCTTGGTTACCTTTACAGCTTCATTTTATCTCAGCCTATGGCACTCAGTCTGCTTCAGGATATTGTTAGAGGGTGTTTGTACACAAAAGCTTTACATGCTTACTACTTAAGCTTAAACTGATATTAGTTTGTTAGCCAAATTCTGGTTTTGTGTTTTTAAGCAGGTGTTTTTCCATAGAAAAATGTGCTTATGTATTTGATAGTGTGTACTGTAGTAGTGTAGTAATGTAGAGTCTTGTCCCTTTGAACTCCTCTAGATCTTCTGTATAAACACAGACACCCATTTCTTGGATTTGGAGGCCTCATTTCCTTCAAAAAGGAAACAAACAGAAGCAGAATGTGTGACACCATTCTAAAGGTCTTCCTCTTTCTTCTGTTTCTTCAGTCATGCATCAAACACATTCTTGACCATTATTTTTTCTGATGTCTTTGGCACCACCCTTATTCACATATTCTGTTAATTGTTTCTTCATTTCTGCTTTTCTCTCATATCTGGAAAAAGCTCTCAAAATCACTCTTGGCTGCATTTGCCTCCTGAATTTGAACAATTTTTTCGGTTTACCTTTAACTTAGCTAGGTAAGTATTTACAATGATAACACTGATTCTTTTCCTGTGTTTCTTCACAGACCTTGTTTGATTCCAATGAAGTATTTTATTTTTGCTTTCAGAATGGTTCTTAGCGTAACACCATTCAGTGTCCCATTTATCACTTCCTAGCCTTACATCTTTAGTCCAGTTGCAGTCAGTAATGGCAGCCTCCTCATGCTTGAGCATTGAAGAAAGCGCGTTTTCTTCTCTCTGTAGAAATTCCCTACTATAAAAATCTCTGCCCCTCACATAATCATTAGCAAAACTATTTCCTTGTCTTACTTTGTAACTACTCCTTGAAACTGTAGTTTTCTCTACTGCCGCAAAAATAGATACAAATTCTTTCCATACTTGGGCTATTGTGGCTGCCATCCATCAGGACATTGTTGGTTCTTTCAGTTCCCTGGTGTCTGTACTCATTTGTTATTGCTTATCTCAGTTAGTGAAATCTGCAGGCTGGGAAAGTATTTGTCTAGAGTTTAGAGAAGTATCTAGCATTGAAACATGTAGACCTGTGTTTCTGACATTGAGATATTGCTATCCTGGTGATAAAATATCACATTTTTCCCCACTTTACTAGTACTGAGCAGGGAAAGAAACTTTTATTTAGTAGAAGTGATCCTATTTTGGACATGCAGAGTAAATCAGCCTGTATGTGACTTACAAATGCACAGTTGTAAACTAGTGAATTTGGACAGATTTCCTTTAGAGGAAACATGAGAAGGAGTCAGGGAATACTGATATTTTTTCTACAATCGTTGATGCCAAACACAATTAAAACTTTTTTCTTTTTTTTGTAATGATAGAGATTATGTTGATGGTTCTGAATCAAGACTGCGACCAGATAATTTTGTGCTTGCAAGAAATTCAAACTTTAACTTAAATTATACCTAACAATTTCCAAGTTTTTGAACATTATTGCATTATTATCCTGTTGCATATAGAGTGCTTCCTCTTATATTTCTTCATCTTTAATGCCTATTGATCTGCTTTTGAGAGTACTTTCATTCACCCGCAGGTTCTGCACTAGGAAAATACAGTGTTTGTTTGTGATGAGGTGGCAGTCTCATAGCTACAGCTCTTTGCATGTTTTTATCTAATACTTGTACTTTAAATGTTAGAAAAAGAGGTAATTACATTTTACATGCAAATATGTTATCTGAAATGCCATTAAGGTACTTCTTAAAAATATCAATTCCAATAGTAAACCAGTAAGATCTCATGTTAATGGTCATTATCCTGGCTAAACTTCTGCTGAATGCAATTGAAATTTCTCCTGTGAAATGAATATTTCATGGAGCCCTTGTAAATTATCATGTATTAATACATCATGATTGATGAAACAAGTTTTCCGTTTGAAATACTTTTCTTTTTTATTGAGAAGCTTCACATACTGTAAGCTGCTAAGCTGTGGTTTCAGAATGCATATTGTATGAATTAAATAATATTTGAAATAAAATTATTTTGAGCAGTTGAGCTATTGATCTTCGCAAGAAAAGTGCTTGTTGTCTGCACTAAGTTCTATTTTACAGCTTTTAATATAAACATTGTATTAAGATTTTTGATTATGCAGTACGAATCCAAATTTGATGTCAGCTTTCTGTGGTTTCAGTGCTCTCTACTGAAGAGTGCCATCATAATAACAACGCAGTTTAAACTCACTATCCAACCACAATGTTTGAGAGCTATAACAATCTACAGACAAATACTTTAGCCTTTGTTGATATTTTCAGTTCTGTGAGTAATTTGAGTAAATCCACTCTCTTTTGTCAGTGATGTTTTCTTTTTGGATAAAACTCTAAAAAGCTTTGGTCAAGTCTTCAGCAGCCTATTCACACGTGTGCCCTCATCCTCCACATAATGCTGTACTTCTGTATTTAAAAAAAAACCAAACAAGGAACTTGGAGTAGTCTGGAGTGTATGGACTTCATGGGAATTCCTGAAGTCTTTGAAGCACACAGACACTACAAGTAGACATTAAATCTGGTCCTCCTAGACTTTTAAGTCATATTGTTGCTGTCATACTAGTAAAGAGAAAAAACTCTGTAAGTTGAATAACAGGGAAATCCAAATTATGTCCTTGCTGTTATCATTCTCAACATATTTGTATTCAGAGAAAAAAAATCTGAAGACCTACAAAAGAAGAGGCCCTGATTTATTTACTTTTGGTTTGTAGTACAAGCCATTGACAGGAAAAGAGGAGACAAATACCACAGAACAAGGAGCAGTGATAAAGGTAACGTTTCAAAGAAGTAAAGGTTTTATGAGTGTCCTAACAAAAACTGAAGACTTTTAGGTTATAATGGCAAGACCACACTATTTTCTGGGGGCCTTGAATGTAGAAGTATTGTAACAGTTGTCACCTTGAGCAGAAGAACCAACTTACCAATTCTTCTTTAAGTGACTCAGAGGAAATGCAAAGCTGCTTTCCCTCTTACTGATTATTAAGAGAAGACATAGGGAAAATTTGTCAAACTGAATTTCACTTGACTTTCTCAAGGCATCTGCCAAAAGGCAGTGCAACAAAAAAGCCCAGCAACAGCAATGATGTTGTCTTCCTGATCCTACTAGAAATGTGTCTCCCTGTGTTAGAGAAGGACATTTTCTGTATCACTCTGTTTCTGTGAGAGCACTGTTCAGTTCTGGATGGTCTTTAGACAGTATGACTTGTGAGTACCTTTCTTCTTGTTAAAGTAGCACAGAAATTCATCAGCACAGAAATTCATCAGCAAGAGAGTGGTAATATTTCTGTTGTGAACTAGTTAATGTTGCTCTTTGGATTTCATCACCCTCTCAGTAGATTTTTTAATCTTGACACAAGATCACTTTGGAAAAAAACCCCAAAAGTTTCTGTGGTTGTAAATTTGTACATAGGACTTGATGATCCTCAGGGTGTTTCTGTGAATATATTCTGTTAGAATATAGATCTAAATTAGCCTCTGAAGTGTAGTTTAAGAGATAATTATACTTAAGAGAGGTACAGGGCTGCTGGCTGAAGTTCAATACTTTGGCCAAAGCTCTTTGCTTGGCTTCAAGGTCTAATACTCAACTTGGAAAGATAATTTTGGTAACTAATGTTCTTTAGTGATACCCTAAGTGTTTTATAGTGGAAGTCTGGTGATAAGCTTTTATTTAATCTCTGGGCCTGTCAATGTGTACGACTTTAATACACAAGATTAAAAATCCTGAGCAAGAATGGATTTACCTCATAGAAATCGTCCATGTCAGACACGTTATTGTAATTCTTAGGGTAGAATGACAATAAATTGCATAACATCAAAATATATAGAAAACAAATGTGTGTTAGTCTATGAAAAAAAAAAAAAACCAGTTAAGAAAATTCTGTTTATCATGTATTTATCATTTTGAATAAATGTGACAAAATTTTAACAGTTGTTAAGGTACATTAATACTGCTTTTCTCATAGAGTAATTTAGTGATTCAGAGAAAGAGATTTTCTTTTGAAACACGTTATCACTTACATTGTCTAAATTTTTAATGTTTTAGGTTATCCTTTTTTTGTTCCCAGCATTACTGGGAAAACAAGTCATGCATTTCAGCTTGGTATTTACATCTACAGGTTTTAAACATTGTATGCTATTAATATACTAAGGCATTAAAATGAGCTGCCCTCCTGATTTTACTCTTGTCACCTACAGCGTTGGCAGGAATTGCTGTATCACAAAGGAAGGTGAGTCAGATCAGTGACCCTGCTCAGCAGATTCTTATTCAGCTGCACAAAATTATCTTCATCACTCAAGTATGCATTACTGTTGCTTCTGACATTCTGTACTTTTTAGTAATTTGCTTTTGTCAAAATGATGTTACTGCAAAGTGCTGCTAATTTAGTTACTGTTCTTTAAAAACAACAGAACTTGACATTTTTGCAGATGGCAGGATTCTTTAAAAATATATCATTTAAATAAAGAATAACTTTGAATATTAGTATGTGGAGGATGGCAATAATTGAGTCATATAAAAAAAACTGTGGCTCACCTCAGAAAAATTGATTGTACAGTAAAGTATTTTTACAACATTCTGTCATACCAGCAATATGACTGCTTAAGGTGACAATATCATATACTGACATGGAGAGTACATAAAATGCTTTCCTCTGTAGTAACGGTTTCTAAATAACTTTAAAGTTACATTTTAATTATCGATACATAGTAATATTTTCTTGGGAATTTTAGTGCAGTAGATGAAATCCTGAATATGTTAACTATTTTGAAATGTCAGATATTTTTCAAATTTAAGACTTGTTTTAAAATTAAGTTCAACTGTTCCATAGTGAGAGAGAGTTGAAGTTATTTCATGCTACTTCCAAAGCAAAAATGGAGCTGACCTGATACAAAATCTGCCTTGAACTCTCATCTAAAAATGTGATGGGAAACTCTTTATTCTGCAGAAAGATGGCTACCGTGCAGCTATTTGCAAAATTTGCTATTATTAAATAAACATCTTTTCATTTTCCAAAATGAAGTGCTTACATTTGGGATGTGATGTTTATCACCTCAGGGCTTTTGAGAATGATCAGCCAGATTTGTTTGGTTTCATTTAGAACATAATAACATAACTGAACTTGAGTGTGCTTTACGTGTCTCTCTTTTGCTTTGTTTTTTTTTTTTTCTTTTTAATTGTCAAGCTTATCAAAACAGGTAATACAAGAATTAAATTATCAGAGACAAAGGAAACAAACATTATTTAAAACAATTGGAAATCATATCCTACTCCTATCACCAGAAATAAGGCAGTTCAGTTCTTACATGGTATATTAGGAGTATGTCCAAGGTGCTCATTAGTGAGCCTATCCTCTCTGTTGAAGGTTTTCTCAGGTGGCCTACTAATTAATGCAAGTTATTGTAATGTGGATGCTCAAGAACTGAGAACTAACAGCAACTCAAAAACTGGCTCAGAACTGACCACTGAAGCAGTAGCAACAGCTTTTCTCTGAATTCAGAGAAACCAGAATCCATACCTGTACTTGTTTACTGTTTCCATACGCCTCTTTTGCACTTATGTTCTTACAAATCTGAGGTCGAGTATTTTTTATAATACATAGCTGTTTTCTTAAACTCTGTTACATATTCCAGCTGACAGTTCTAAACTGAAGTTTGCAAGGGAGAGTTCTTGCCCGTTTCTTCTTGGCTGCCAGCAGCCTTCTGTTTCCATGGGAACAAGAATCAGAGTGATCTCTGGAAAACAATGTAAGAGAAAGCTTTTTAAAAAGCATTATGTAAATCCTTGGCTTTTTTTTTTTTTTTTTTTTTTTAACTGATCTGACAACTGATTTCATTAAAACAAAAGCTAAAATTGAGCACTAGTGCCTGAGGCAACTCCAAGTTTCTCAAGCACTGGACTTGTTCTTTATCACTTCTGCTACAGAATATCGCGGTATCCCCATGGTACATTAACTGCACACAGTTGACTGCAGTGGTACGTAATCCATAGAATATGTTGTTGGCCTTTCCTAAGGCATCATTTTTTTTACTTGCTTACAGGCTAAGGAACATTCAACTTCTGACTTAAAGCAGATGTGTAAGGCCTTATCTGCATGAAAAAAGAGTTGTATCTGTCTGTAACAAAAAAATCCGTATGCCACCAGCTATCTGGTGAAGTCTTTTGTGCTCGGCATGTGACTTTCATCCCTGGTTTGTCAGAGCAAATCAGGTGTCCTGTGAGGCCCATAAAACCATTCTGGATTTATAGCTGTCTAAGAGAAGTAATTTGTTCCAGTAGGATAAATGTCTTTATAGTGTGTACTATGTCGGTGTTTGAATGTGAATCATTAGTGGTCAACTCCTCCCTAAGTAGTCAAAAAGCTTCCCGAATTCAGTGGAGTGGCACTTCATGAATTTACATCAATGAAGTGATTATGAAGTGTGTACTAAATGGTAGAAAATGATAGCTTTTCAAACAGTGTCTGCAGGTATAAGCAACTGTGCAAAAGCATAGAAGATAATTTCAAAAGGGTAGTAACATACCATAGAATGGTTGTCAGACTGGGTTGGTGTCATTGCAGTGACCAACAGCTGAAACTGTACATTTACTGTTGGAGCATAAAAATTATTTTAAAGGAAAACACATTCATTGGACTCTATTGAAGACCTTAAGCACAATAGAGTATTATTTTTGGGTGTTTTGTCTGGGGTTTTGGTGTTGTTTTTTGTTTGTTTGTTTGTTTTTTGTAAATATAGATGAAAAATGTGTTCTTTTTCAACCAAAAAGATAAAGGAGGAAAAAGTATACAGAATCAGTTATGCTTTATAGACAATTGAAAGGTAAATTACCTCCCTCAGGAAGCTTCGAGCAAAAGGGATGCTCTGAATTGTATTAGACCCATAAGTACCTTAAAAGAGCCTGTTGAAGCCATTCTATGCACATTGAATGAAGGGCTAAGCTTCTTGATATTCCATTCATTTCAGATGGAGCGACTCATTATAGCCAACATGAAATCTAGTCTAATGTTCTAGGTGCTTCATCCGTAGAAAAATGTCCCAAATACTAGCACTTTGATCAGGGAGGCAAACCTGGTGTTACCACTGTCAGGGTTATAATGATGTTCACCTTCAAGACTAGAGGAACTGAGTTGTATGGTAAGCCAAGCCTAAGAGAGTGGGCAAACGAAGGAGCCTTATTATAATATGCCACTGAATCAGGTCTTGCACTGTTGTTTTTCACCATGCTACTAGATATCAATGTTTCCTTTTGCAATGTAGCTACATTTTTCAATAATGGCACTTCTGAATGGGTCATTTTTATGGCCTGTGTAACTGAATGGTGAAAACATGTTTCTTTGTTTCATGTAGCTTCCTCCAACTTTGCAATGCAACTTGAAAAGGAGAATCATTGAGAGATTCAAGAACTCCCTCTTCAGTCAGCAGAGCAATCCCTGTAATATGAAATCAGAAATCTAAAAGGTGTGGTACACCTTTTACTACTTGTGGTCAAGTTTGTCTGTCTTTCCATTCAATCATGCTATTGGTATTAGTATCACAAAAATACAAGTGTACTTCCTTGGCATCTGTGTAGTGTGGGAGACTGAAGCTAAGATATTTCATTTATTAATTGATGGTTAGGCAGTTATTAGATAGTCATCCAATTCTAGGTACAATAATCTAAGGTGACTTATTATCATTCACATAATTCTCCTCTGTAACTTCATTTGATTATCACCTACTTCCACTGAATTATGGAATCTTCTACGTCATTGTTTGCTACAAAACAGACTGACCCCAAATGCTGGATCCTTCCTTTGCTTCTGTAATAATAAACCTGAGATTCTAAAACTTCCGGGAAGGTGGCACATTGGTAGTACATTAGAAAGGTAGTTAAAGATGCTTCTTTCTGAGCTATCAGTTTCATGCTGTCCTATAAATCAAGTTGGGATTTATGTTAAACAATTCCTGTATTTCAGCTGTAACATTAAATCTAAGAAATACCTGCTCATTGTGTATTGAGTTGATGTTCTCAGAAAAGGATGCCCAAAAATATGATAAGAAAAAGGAAGTGTTTTTTTATAAAATTAACCTAATTTTCTGGTGTTCAGAAATAAAGAAAGTTATTTGTAAATGTTATCAACAGTAAAACTGTGTTAGTTTCAAAACTATTGGATTTAAACCTGCAGAAAAGGTTTTGGTGTTGTTTTTTGAAAGTAAATATTTACTCTATTTAAAAAGTAAATGCTAGTAAATTGAAAATGTCTGAAGTATTGAATGCAATTCTGGGCATTCTACCTTAAAGGAAATAGTTATATTCTATTAATAGAAAGCAACAACAAAAAGTGCAGTTAGAAGGATGGAGAATTGATAACCATAAATGTTATATAATTTACCAAAAACAACACTGTAAATGTACTGGGTGACATGGATATCATTTGGAGGTAATGGGAGGAACCTAAATAGAGAAAAAAATTAGGTTGAATTCTTACAGCAAGTGTTGTTATGAGATTGTACAATTTCTGGAAATAAAATTTAAAAATAATGGGATTTTAACTATGCCATGTTAGAAAACCTAATTAGAATTGCAGACTAAAAGATTCCTTCAGTGATCAGTGGTGAGGTAAAGGTCTTCCAACAACAGAGATTCTTCTGTTTCTGTAACAGTAGAAGTGTTACCATGCTGCAGAAATGCATGAATGGAATTTCTCTCCTGTACACAAAGGTAGTCCTGTCAGAGTTGCTACCAGTGGATATTTTCAAAACTAGATGTTTTTAAGTTTAATGTCAGTACCATTGTTCATATAATCAAGTAGCTGAACTGACTTTGAGTTTTCAAGAGTACTGAGATCCCTTTAACAGGAATTATACCACTTGAATA
The DNA here is from genome assembly GCA_013397865.1 of Struthidea cinerea. Taxonomy (NCBI): domain Eukaryota; kingdom Metazoa; phylum Chordata; class Aves; order Passeriformes; family Corcoracidae; genus Struthidea; species Struthidea cinerea. The sequence continues at coordinate 432,058 of VZTI01003931.1, read as the reverse complement.
TGGGCTGACAATTTCACTTGAAGCCACAATTTTAAAAACCAGAGTCATCAGCTGCTTCTCTCATAGGTTCAAGAGAATACGCTTTCCTGTTTATCTTCACACAAATGTATAGTTTTTTACATTTTATTCAGATCATCTGAAGAATTTAGTGCTTTATACTAAATGCAGCTTGCAATGTTCAGTGTTTCTAGAGAGAAGAAGGTAGGATGTTCATAATTGTGTTCACCAGTTTTTAATTAATCTAAAAGGGGCTGAAATTTGTTTTGACTTCTGATTGCACTGGGAAACATAGGAAAGGGTAAGATGCCTCCTAGAAGTCTAAAGTTTTGGAAAATGGGAAGGATGGAGATTTCAGGTATCTCTGTTCCTTTTTCTCTTTTTTTTTTTTTTTTTCCCCCTAGCTGCTGGAAGGTTCTCCTGAATTGATTGAACCCAACATCTTCACAGCAGATTGGCATGGGGTACATCTTTCTTCAGGTGGAAATATGTTGCTTCTGGATGATAGAAAAGGTAAACCAAACTTCATAAACTTCTATAGTGGCATATAAATTTCTAATAAAGTGTATGGTACCAAAGCAGAAGGAACTGCTACTCCAAGATCAGTCTTTAAAGACAGTAAAGTTATGTTGACTGTACTGATTTTCTGGTTTGTTTTTTTTTGGTTTGGAGTTTTTGTTTAGTTGGTTGTTTTTTGTTTTGTTTTGTTCAATTTGTGGTAAGAAATGCAGTTTACCACTGCATTATACTTTGGACTAGTGATACTCAGTGAGACAAATCATAAACACAGCGTATAATCAAACCTACCAGCTGTGGCATCATGTGGGGTGGGGTTCTACAATTCCTGGTTCAGAGAATTTTTTTATCATGTGCTTTTTTGTGCAATGGACATAAGGGAAATGTGCAGCCTGTATTTTGGTAATTGTGCCATTTGCATTCTTCTAAATACAGAAAAAACTATGTTGCAATCCATGGACTAGAGGATACAGTAACATTAAAATCTGTGGCACCAGAGAGAAGAGTGAGAAACTTTAGTTTTGATGGCCTTTGTGTTGAAAATAGCATATCTGTTCCACACCTTATTGCAAAAACCAAAATTAATACTAAGTGTCAAGGGTGATATTTGAGTAGGAAATGAGTCCCTAACAATCACTTTAAATATGAGCATTTTTTTTGTTCCCGGAGATGATAATGCAATTTGTTGAGATGCTCATTATTTGTAATTTTTGAATCTGTTAACCTGCAGACAATACTTTTGTCCTCACAAATTGCTGCTGGCTGTGTGCCCTTTCCATTGTAAATTTCCACTGTAAATGGGAAAATATAAGAAAGTTGCACTTCTGAGTTCCATTACATTAAGTCTTTAAATTATTTTTCATTGGTTAGAATACTTCCATAACGTGTGTGCATCAAACATTCATATCATGCCATAAAATGACCCCACCTCTTCAGGGGGTCATTGTAGTCAGTGGGAGTTGCTGATCATGAAGCATCTCTGTCATTATGTTTGTAGTGGAATTGCTAAGAAACTGATAAGGGAGCATAAATCCCAAATTCAATAGTATAACATTACTTGCCTTTAAGGCATTCTTGGCACTTCTGGCGTGGCAGAAGGGATGACATATGGGCAGTTGCAGGTAAGCTGTGTATGTGTTTTCATTTATTACTTTTAATGAAGATAATTCACTGAAATTAAGTTATGTTGTAGACTCTAATTGAAGAGGTTCTAGAGGAAAGTGGCTATTGCAGTTTCTCTTCTAACAGGTCAGTCTAGCCAATTTAAAAAGAAAAAGTTAATTATGATGTGCTAAACCCAAATGTATTGTCTTGCTGTTTATGTGACTGCAATTCACTTTAAGCTTAGTGCAGTATGTGGTTTATTATAATATGTGGATGCTTGGACTGGAAGAAATGTATGTGGGACGTATTAGCTAATCTAGGCAGCTTTTCTTGGCCACATCTGCTTCTTCATTCAGACGAAAGAGTAATACAAGTATGGCAGCAATTTCCTCACTTTTTTTCCCCCACATAAACCCACACCTGAACAAAAGGTTCATTACATAGAAGTATATTTTATTTCACTACTCTGTCATTACAGGGTTTAAAGGATAAAGCTGATATATTCAGCAAAATATTTGAGTACAGCACAAAAACCCGTGTAAGTGTTTACTAGCACAAAAGGGCAGGGGATGAAAAAAATGCAGTGGTCTTTGAAACCAGGCAAATGCTTTGTCCTCAAGATGGTATATCTTTCCTGCAGGAAAATTTTGACACAAGAAAGAAAATAGAAGAAATGTGTCATTATAAGCCTAGCATTTGTTATATTTTTCACCTGCTATCCCATTATTTATCATCTCAAATATTCTTTTGTGCAAAAAGCGTTAACTACTTTAATTGAGTGAGTCTGTTCTTGTCTTTACATTAATCACTATTTTAAAGTCTGGGAGACTGCAGTTAGGTTTTCTAAAACAAACAAACAAACATAAACCCTCCCTACCCCTTGCCCTCCTTAGTATAAGTATTAAGAGGTTTTAAGAATTTATAGTTCCTGGTGCCTTGGCAGTATTTCTCAGTTATTTTGTATCTCTGCAAAGTTTTTAGTATGATTCAAGCTTGAAATTTTTCTAATGGTAGTCTGAATATTTCTATAGGCTACTCATTAAATTGGTATTTCAGCTTGCAAGTGTCTTGCAGCTGCCAGCTCAAAGTATTGGAAATCATGATTCAACACTCCCAAATTAAAATAATGGTTCAATCTTTAAACCTGTAGGGTGTACTTGAATTATGTTTACAGATTACTTTTTCAGCCATGAGGTCTAACAAACTTCTTCATAAATGTTTTCAAGTATTTCAGAATTTTTGCCCTAATGACAAGCTCCCAGGATTTGATGCTGTAGAAAAAATATCTCACAACTTATTAAAAAAAAAAAAAAAAAGACGTCAAGGTCTACCAAGTCCTGTTATAAGTGTACAAATGTGTTGTAGTTGTATAGGCATTTATCTCACAAACAGACTAATAAAAATGTCTTACTTTAATTAACTGCAGTGAAGGAGGTGTATGCTGAATATGGACATCAGTGTTTTACAAGAACTACTACAGAGATAAGGTATCTATTAAAGGATATCAGTGATAGTGTATCCCATTTTGAAAGGACACGTAAGGATTGAATCCAACTCCTCACAGGACTTCCTAGAACTAAACCGTATGACCAAGAGCATCATCCAGACACTGCTTGAACTCAGACAGGCTTGGTGCTGTGATCACTTGCCTGGGGAGCCAGTTCCAGTGAGGAACCTTTTCCTGATGTCCAATCTGAACTTCCCCCAGTGCAACTTCACTTCATTCCCTTGGGTCCTATTGCAGTAAATGTAATTGCTGAAATGTAGAGCATGCTTCAAGATTGCAGGCACATATGCTAGTACTTTCAACCTATGAGTGCCGTAGAAATGCACATGGGACTAACAGCAGTGGAATAATAAACAGTCTTTTTTTGCTGATTTATTCAGGACTACTTTTTTTTTCTTCTGTGCTGGAAATCCTTAGAGAGTAGCTGTTCTGCAGAAAACTAACTTACGATTCTAAATCTTTAAAAATGTTATTTTAAAGGAGACATAGAAGAATATTCTTCATTGCTACGTGGGATGACGGTGTAGTATGAGGAATTGTTCTCGATGCTGTGTTTATCCTGTGGAAGGAAACGATTGCAAGAACAGGCAGTACATTTCCATACATATGTAGGGTCTGGAGAAGGTCAGTGGACATTCATCCTTAATTACATTGGTGGATGTGCTATGTCTTTGATTTTCCAGGAGCACTAGAAAATTGGAAAGCACATTGTGTTTCCCCTGAGTCACGCAACTTCTTTAGCAGCACTGGTAGTATGTTATCCACAATCAGTGCTGATCTGTGTTTTCTTCATGGGACTTGTAGCAAAGACAAAATCAATTTTGGAGTGAATTTTGGAGGAATGGAGTGAAATTTCCTTATAGGTAGGAATCTCCTTAGAAGCTAAGTTGTATGTTGTCTGGATTTGGTTGAGTTTGGGTTGGGTTTTATTTATTTATTTATTTTTAAAGAATTATTTTAATTGCTTAGATTTGTTAATGGTGTGCATATAACAGCTATTGCAGATTTTGCCCAACTCCACTGCATGTGTGTCACTACAGCACGTCCTGGCTTTTGCTGGCAGATACAAGACAGTCGTACTGCAACCCTGTTGTTGGTCTGTCACCAGCAACTTGGTTTTTTACTATGCTTTTTATGGTGGATTGACTCTGGCTGGATGCCAGGTACCCACCACGGCTGCTCTGTCAGTCCCCTCCACAACTGGGTGGGGGAAAGAGAATATAACAAAAGGTTCATGAATTGAGATAAGGACAGGGAGACATCACTCACCAATTCCGGTCGCAGGCAGAACAGACTCGACTTGGGGATATTACCTGAATTTATTACCGATCAGAATCAGAGCAGGATAATGAGAAGCAAAACAAATCTTAAAAGTACCTCCACCACTCCCCAGAGAGCTCTACCTCCTCCCCCAAAGTGGTGCAGAGAGACAGGGAGTGGGGGTTACAGTCAGTTCATCACAGGTTGTTCCTGCCGCTGTTCAGAGAGAGGAGTCCTTCCTCTGCTCCAGTGTGGAGTTGCTCCCTCAGGAGACAGTTCTCCACAAACTTCTCCAGCCTGAGTCCTTCCCATGGGATACAGTTCTTCACGAACTGCCCCAATGTGGGTCACTTTTCCATGGGGTGCAGTCCTTCAGGCACAGGCTGCTCCAGCATGGGTCCCCCACAGGGTCACAAGTCCTTCCAGGAAACCTGCTCCAGTGTGGGCTCCTCTCTCCACGGGTCTGCAGGTCCCTGCCAGGAGCCTGTTACAGCATAGGCCTCCCATGGGCTCACAGCCTCCTCTCAGGCATCCACCAGCTCCAGTGTGGATCTCCCCCACAGGCTCCAGGGGGATCTTATACTCCCACTGATCTCTGTGAGCTGCAGGGGCACAGCTGCTTCCCTATGGTCTTCACCACAGGCTGCAGGGGAAGCTCAGCTCCAGCGCCTGGAGCACCTCCTGCCCCTCCTTCTCCACTGACCTTGGTGTCTGCAGAGTTGTTCTCACATATTCCTCTCACCCTGCTCTTCTCTGAGCACAACTAAATCTGAACAATAACTTTTTTTCCTTCTTTAATCTCTTATCACAGAGGCATTATCACCATCTCTGATTGGCTCAGCCTTGGCCAGCAGTGGTCCTGGGGCCAGCTGGCATTGGCTCTGTCAGACATGGGGGAAGCTTCTGGCAGCTTCTCATGGAATCCACTCCTGTAGCCCTCCCCCACTACCAAAACCTGTCCATGCAAACCTAGTATGCTTTTGAATCCTATTATTTGCTGTGATGCATAATTATGTTTGGTTCCCCTGTCACTATTACATTAATTGTTCTACTCCCAAATAACTTACATTTTTTCCTCCAGAAAACTCACAGACCATGCTTTAGCCTTGGCTGTCAAAAACATGTCTATATTTCCAGAGAAATTGCTGTTTTCTGAAGTGTGTTCTGCTCAGTGTCATTCAGAGCTTTCAGAACTTAAGCAATTTTTTTTTTATTTACTGCTCACACTCCCTCCAAAAAGCCAGAGCCCAGTTTCAATAGCTGTCCAGTATTGAATGATTCATTTGGCTAGCAGACACAAATCATTAGGTTTCACCTCAAACTCTTCAAACAACATAAGTAAGCTAGAAGAACAAATCAGTTTCCTGAGCTGCACTGCAAGACACTTATCGGTGTCCACCATTATCTGGTTTTATTCCATCACAAAGTAATTGGTTTGCAGCCCTCACAGCAATGTCCCATGAGCCATTCTTGCCTAAAGCTGTTTTGAGCCTGGCTCTACTTCCTCTTTACATACAGTGAGACGTTTCAGAAGCAACTGCAAATTTTCCAGCAGAACCTCAATCCATCCTGTGGCTTTCCTGAGATCCCCTTCTTAGAAAAGCATTCACGGAAGAGCTTTAGAAAAAATACCAAGAGTAATGAATGTCTGTATCTTGTTTGCTCTAGCAATATATAAGGCAATACTATTTTTAAACTTACTTATGTTACATTAAAAGCTTTTAGTTTAGATTGAGTTTTTCATTTTCTAAGTTGTAATGATGCAGCATGTGTGGGTCTTTTGCAGTGGAAACAGAATGACAGTGCTTCTAGCAGGGAACAAATTGCCTTCCCTTCAGCTCATAATATGTTTCTAGCTTTTCTAGTAGAAATGAGAAGGAAAAGAACTTAAAGGGCTCAGAAGTCCTTAGAAGACACATCAAAACAACACAAACTTGATTTGCAAAATTGCAAATGTTTAAAGATGTTTTTCATTTTAGGGTCAAGTTTCTTCATGTTTTCTGACCAAGTTGACATTGACATCAGTTCCATATATTGTAAGGCTACAAGGTGAATCCTGGTTTAGAACAAAGATTTGCGATGTGTGCTGTGGCTAAAAGCACTATTAAATGCAGAATAAACAGCTAGATAACATCATAATGCAATCTTCTACCTCATTGTGGAGCATACTTTATAGAGAAAATTCTGAGAATATGTTTTATTTATTTTCTGGTTTGGGAGAATTTATGTGCTATGTCTTTCTTTCCCATCACTGTTGCCCCTTGCTGTGCCCTTCTGAAATTCCAAGAATGTAAGATGGGAAACCAAACCTTAAGTGAGGTGATATGAAAATTGTAGTAGGACAAATATACTGTACAAAGAATTAAAAATGATTCAAGCAACTTGATCGGGTGATGAGAGAAACATGAATTTTTTAGAAACTGACAGCTTCATAAGAAAAATGTCATGCTGCTTTTTTTCCCCCATTTTCATTATAGTAGTAATTACTATCTCAATACCAGTCATTTCATGGGGATTAATGACCAGCTGAGGATAATGACCCTCAGCTTTATCTTGAATAATCAACTTGTGCCCATTTATCACTAATCTCCTGAAATTACTCAGTACTCCAATTGTATTACTTATTTATACAGAAATTTGGTAAACATGCATAAAACCCCCCTGTAATGTTTCAAAATTATTCTGTTCACATCCATTGTGCCACTCTTTCTCTTTTCTGCCTTCTGATTTAATATTATATGGCACAAGAGGCCAGCTCCTTGTTTGTGAGGCTATTTATGAATATGGCAGTGAATACCAGTTTCAAAATTTCGTCCTGCTTTTTTATATTAAAGTATACATGCAATACCCAAATTCATGCAGAAATCTATTTTTAAAATTGCTTGAAGAGACTTAACCCAAGCAGAAACTCAGTTATAAGAAAAAATGCAGTCATCAGTGACAGGAGTTTTGTTCAGCTGAATGCTGTAGCTCTGTTGTGGTTCCACTCCCATGGGCAGCCTCAGTACCACACAACCACTCTCTCACTCCCCTGCACTGGGACAGGGAAGACAATTGGAAGAATAAAAGTGGAAAAGCTCTTGGGTTGAGATAAAGACAGTTTATAGGCAAAGCAGAATCTGCACCTGCAAGCACTGCAAAAGTAATTCCTTCTCTGCTTTCCAACAGCAGGCAGGTGCTTAGCCAGTTCCAGGAAAGAAGTACTCCATCACGTCTCATGATTACTTGGGAAGAAAAGTGTCATAACTCCAAATGTTCCACCCTGCCCTTCCCTCTTCTTTCCTCCAGCTTTTATTGCACAGCATGATGCCATATGGTGTAGAACATCCCTTTGGTCAGTTGGGGTCAGCTGTCCTAGCTGTATTCCCCTCCCAGCTTCTTGTGCACTCCCGGCCTACTCAGTGGTGGGCTGGTGAGAAGATGCAAAAAAGGCCCTTGTGCTGTGTAAGTGTTGTTCAGCAATAACTAAAACACTGGTATGTTGTCAGCACCATTTTCAGCACAAATCCAAAGCATAGCAATGCTGCTATACAAATTACTATGAAGAAGTGTAACTCTATCCCAGCCAAAACCATACAAACTGAAATGACCACGTCTGTTTGTGGGAAATGCTTCAACGTTTGTTTTGTAGGAAGAAAAATGGTTACAGTGCAAGTAAGACTAGAAGGAAACAGACTTCATAATCAAATGCATGTATTGATATGCTGTCACATATAATTTTCTCAACTTTCTTCAGTGAAATTTATTCCATTGTTATTGAAATTTTAGAAATAGAGAAGCAACAAATTTTGTAGTTAGAAAGAGCTATTTCATGAAGAGGAAAACTGTCAAGTCTGGCTGTAATGATAGCTATACATTTTTAACTACTCAAAGAATATCTCAAGGTATTATTCACAGAAGGATTATATAGCTCAGGAATGACAGCAAATTCTGGACTGTGCCTATTTGAGGCAGCCCTCATTTGTATTTGGTCTGTGGTCCGTAATTTGAAAATAGAAATGCATTAGTGGAGCTTTTTCTGCCTGCAAATTTTTACCATGTTAATTAAGTATTCTTCAACATTAGTGTACCTCTTTAATTCTGTTAGATGACTAACAGATTCAAATTTGTACTTAGTTTAGTTAATGGTTTTTTAATGTTCTATAACCTACCTAACTAGACAATAAATGACAGTGCACAGCTCCAACACTCTTGGAATCTAAAGTAGGTCTTTTGACTTGGTGAATTCTAGGTGATTTAAGACATTCTGCTCCTTTTTGTTCTCACCTGGAACCATTTCCACTAATGTTGCCAGGTATCTGTTAATTGTTTTCTTCTTCCAAATGGTTGTCCATGTAGATTGCATTGGCCAGCAAGTCATACCAGCATTCTGTTGAATTGTACTTCTCCCCAAGGAGGTAAAGAAGTTTGCCAAAGCTCAGAAGTACTTTTTACTATTTTTATGATTATTATTATTATTATTATTACTATTATTATCATCATCATCATCACTACTAAACATTCTTGACTGCAACAGTCTTTCATTTACCCTCTTGCAGTTCTGATGGCTGCCAGCTGAGGGTCTGTGTGGCACTTGAAGTATTCCAGTATATTTCCACAGACCAGCATTCACTTCACCTTTTGAGTCAGCTGTCCTTCCACTAAGAGGCAGTATCGGCCTATATTTCCTAAGTTACAGCTCCTACAGAAATTAGAAGCAACATGAAAACCTTCTGTAGCTATTGATCCTAGCTTTAATTTCATTCAGCTCCTGGTGTTAGACAGTGACTAATATTTGTCACATGGATGAATACAGAGAGTGCCAATGGCAAACATTTGGCCAAGAGATGGATTAAAAGGCACTTGGTAGATAGGGTTCACTGCTGCATGTGGCAATTATCACACTGTGCATTTTCACACTTGCTAGAAACATAATTTTAACCAAGTTGTTACAGCTGCACAGATATAGGCTGCATTCAGAAGATACATGTCCAGGCTTCATGGTAATGGTAGGAATCTACAAAAATGATGACTTATAAACTAGGAAAAATATATGCTTTGGATTCTAGGGTATTACCAGCTCTTCACATCAAAATCAAATGGTCTGGTGAGAAAAACTTATTGCTAACTGTATTTTTAGAGAATTGCAGAAATGTTCTGGTTATTTCATGGGTGACTAGTAAGCTAATGACAAAGTGAATTTTTTTTTCCTGGTATTACAGTACCATCACAAGACATTTTCCCCACTTTGGTTAGTAAGTCAGTCTTTAATTTTTTTTAAATTTTTTATTTTAGGCTTGTTTTTCCTGTGAGTCAGAATGATTAGGACTGTAGAAGAAACTGTTTATTGCTCTCTAGCAACTAGTTAGCATCAAGACTGCTAGACTTGGCTCATATTAGTACTGCTAGGTATAAAAGATGGATAACCTGGCTGTGATTCATGACATTGTGTGGTGTAGAACAGAGGAGTGATCCTGGGATCCATCTGGTACAAGTACCAGAATAACCTGATCATGTGGTAGGGTTGTCATTGATGCAAAACCTCTTCTTTCACTCAAGCTGAAGATTGTCTTTAGCAATGACATGTGGAAAGGTGCATTTCACCTCTTGTTGGAAAAAATGAAAGAGTATGTGGCCTGAATTTAGGCTGACTGGTAGATACGAAGTCATTGATACAATTGAGTGATGTATTCACAAAATTAAGTGGTCTCCTGACACTAGAAATGCCTGAAGTCCACATTGCCTGTAGAAAAAGTGCATGTTTATGAAGCTGTCTGTCAGCATTTAGACTGTGGGAATGACTGTTTTCAACAGCAGGCAGATGGCTCTGATCCCTTACAGAGATCACATGCCCTGAGTTCTCAGACATTCTTCTATGAGCTCTCCATCTTTGAGTAGAAGCATCTGTCATCACAGATGTGTTTGGCCAAGATAAGATGGGTTTGTCCTCGCAGTTCTGAAGCTGGTCTTTCTACCAGTTTGATGAAAAGATTTGAGAACAACTGTGCATCTGAGATGTCTGCATGGCAGAATTCCTGCATAGAGCATAGATAAAGTCTGTCAACATCAAATGAGAAGGTACCTTCCTACATAAACTGGTTCAGAAAGCTCAGTGTAGTCTGGAATCATTCTTGTGGAAGCATTCTTATACAGCTGCTGTGAACACTTTCAGCTGAAGTCAAGGGGAAGTTTTTTTGGGTTGGGTTGGGTTTTTTTTTTGTTTGGTTTGGCTTGAGGTTTTTTCTGGGGGAGAGTTGTGGGGTTTTTTTGTTGTTTTGGTTTGGTTTTTTTTTTGGTCGGTTGGGGTTTTTTTGAGGCTTTAATGGTTTGGTCCAGCTGGGGCAGTTTAGCTGATAAGAATGTAATATCCTACCATGTCATAGCAAGTTGATGTTGAAAGGCATTTTGGGAACTCTTAGACTAAATAAAAGACAATCTGAAAGTTTGGGAAGAAATGGAAGATGAAATTGACTGCAGTGTTCAGAAATCAGGGCCATACAAAGATAAATTCTTTTTTTGCCTGTTTCAAGATCTCCTTAATGACTATGACTAGAGGAGGAATTGCGCAGAGTTACATAGGTGGGTGTTTTGATACAGCCGTGCAAGACAGAACAAAAGCTATTCCAAGATGTCAGAATAGTTCTAACAAGCACAGTGTTCCTCTGGGTATTGTGGTTGTGTCCTTTGTCCTTGAATACTCCCTTTTTGCTAGCAGAACATCCATTTACTGATAAGGGAAAGTCTGATCTTCATATTGCTGACATGATACTCCATAAAGATAATTTTTAGGCCTCATCATAGTATCAACTCCAGTTTTGAAAGTTAATTTGAAAGCTTTTACTAAGACGAATAATGGGAAAATTATATGAAAAGAAGGAATAACTGTTTATCTTACTGTGACATTGTATCTGTAAACCCTCTCAATCTCCTGAGTTTTCCATGGTTTTGAGGAGTTCTACAGTTCTAGAAATCTGTGCCATGGAAGGAACTGAAAGATTTTGGCTTTTACAGCACTGAATGAAGGCACTGAAGATAAGAAACTTTGGCCTACCTTGCTTGCCCATATTAAAAACATTCTAGTATTTTTAATCTTTATTAACTTGTGTGTTATGTCAAGGATTTAAGACTTGACCAGGAAAGTACCTTGCTTTTTTTTTTTCCTCACAGGTATGAATTTCCTCCTTCACAAATTTGTGCCAGTGTCATAATTTCAGAAAAACCCCACAGTAGCAGGTATACGCTTAGCAGTAGCCTTAATAGAGTACTGAAATATCTGAAATATTTTCAGGTCAAGTCTAGACATCAGAACAGAAAGTGAGTCTGTCTCATCATCTTAAGGTAATGCCTGGGCAAAGAACTGATAAGTAAAAACTGATGAGATAGAAGTTAGGAAATGAGCATACATCTAATACAGAGCCGAGAGCAACAGGAGATGGGATGCAGGAATTCTGAAAAGGAGATTGGTATGGGCGGAAGGAAGAACCGCCTGTAGCTGGGACTGACCAAGAGAAGAGAGAATGGTTTGAAGTAAGGGCAGGTGGTTGAAAGGGTAGACACACAGAACAGAAGTCAGGCTCAAAAGCTCGGACAAAAGGGGATCCAGGGAGAAATTATTGCAGCCTTTCAATACTTAAAAAGGGCTTATAAGAGAAATTTTTTTACCAGGGCCTGTAGCAACAGCATAAGGGGCAACAGTTTTAATCTTAAAGCGGTAGATTTAGATTGCACATAAGGAAGAAGTTTTCTGTGGTGACAGTGGCGAGACACTGGAACAGACTGCCCAGGGAAGTTGTGGATGCCCTATCCCTGAAAGTGTTGAAGGTCAGGTTGGTTGAGGTTTTGAGAACCTGGTCTAATGAAAGTCTTCCCTGCCCATGGCAGGAGCATTGGCCTACATGATCTTTAAAGGCCTTTTCCAGTCACAACCATTCTATGATTCTAATTTTTGCACCGATATGGTGCCCCATCAATGATTATGTTATCCATGTAGAGGGCTGAATGGAAGTTTGCTGTCAGCCTGTACTCTATGTTTTGCTTTTCCTCAAGTGCACTTGACTTTACAACTTCAATAACAATTTTTCAGCTTAGGAATTTCTATTGACCTTTGTTGACGTGTGCGTGCAAAGCTATGAACTATTTTTCATATTTTTCCTTTCCTCATTCCTGGAATACTTTGATATTCTTCAGTACTTCAGTAATCAAAATAACACTGCTTCTCGAGGGACAACATAAATAAGAGGAATGTTTGCAAGGCCTTTATGTATCTGAGTTATACAAATTGTATGCAAGTAGTCTGGGAAAATTTCAGAAGACGTCTTACACTTGGATTGGAGACTGGTAGAATTTTGAGACAAAACCAAAACAACCTGTTTTACTTTTTCACAGCATTGATTATGAGAAAGCTGTACACCTTATTCTCATAGAATAATTGTAACAATGTAATACATCTTGATTATCAGACAAGTTTTACCAATATAAAGCTGACAGATGCCGCTCCATCACTTTCTGTGCTAATTTTCTATGTAGCAGGCTGAAGAGAAATTAGAAAAGGAGAAAGAAGTGATGTTAAAGACTTGCTTTCAACTAGTTCTCCATAGTGCTGAAGTCTCTGGACGTGTTACATCAGGTACATAAGTCAGAGCTGTCCCACAGATACATTATGTTGCATTCAGGCTTCATTGATTATCTGTGGGAGACCTTTGCACCATGCTGCTCTAATTCTATTTGTGCGCTGCGCAGACTAGTCCATAAATTTTGAGTCAGAGGATCATTAGACAAACTAATTCCCTGTGTGTAGCATAAATGATAGAATTTCACCCAGAGATTTCTGCATCAAACTGTTGTAAACTGTGAACTAAAACCATTTCGTTTGATAGACTTTTGGGGTTCCTTGGCTTCTACATCATGCTCATACATCAGCTTTCTTCTGGTAGCACAAAGATTGATCCCATGCCTGGTGAGTGCGAATAGTGTGAAATTCTTACTTCCAACTACCTACCGTTTTTTTCCCCCCAGGTATCTCTACTATCCAAAGGGAACAAAGAACTATTCAGCAAAAGAGGAGAATGTGTGATTCTAAACAAAGGGTTTGGAATTGTTCCTGAAGAAGTCAACCTGCCTGTACTTCAGCAGAGGCTGATTACCAAAGGGTCAAGCTTTGCTCATTGAATAGCATCCATATGGAATACCAAGGTGGAACAGCTTCAAATATCATTTCAGGATGATACTGTTAAGGTTTGTTTACAACATAAGCACTTTACAAGAAGCATTGTGAAAGATGCTTCTAGGTCTATGCATTAGGAGAAAAGCACAATTCTGAACAGTACATATTTTCTATTTTTAGAATTTTTTTTAAAGCTGTTGCATAGTCACATTTTCTGGAACGATAGTTCAGGAGCCTTATTTATATTCATGTATGCCTTCTGTGTAACGAAAAAGAGCTTTGTAATATGACCAGACAGAAAATATATGTAGATTCACTGTACCAGAATTAGAAACAGATTAAATACCATCAGTATGATTTTAATATTTAGAAGGAATTTCACTTCTTATGTTTGGATAATAGCAAATTCTAATGCTGTGGCATGTTAATAGTCATTATTTGCAACTGGCATAGCTTCTGAAATCACTGTTATTTTAAAACCAGCTGGTTTTACTGCTATTTCTGTCTTCATATTATATGTCTGTAGTCACACATTGTATGGATCTGTGTACATAAAATGTGCCATGTACATTTATATGCATTTTATATACTCATTCATTTTATTCTTTTACAGACTTATGTAAATTAAATACATTCTTTGCTGCTAATCAAAAGTACTTAAGGACACTTCCAGAATTTCAATATTTATTCACTGTGTTAAATGTAGATAAAAATGTCTCACTCCAGTAGCAGAGAAGCTATGTTTTTGTCTACAGTTTAGTAAGAAATTCTTACTAAGTGCAAAGCCTTTTCTCCACAGTTGCTACTGTGGCAATCATAACTGTTGCAAATAACCAGGATGCACTTGGTGATTATCTCTGCTGAAAATTATTGGCTTTGTAGTCATCACACAATTACTTGTAAGTAATTTGATACAGATGTATGTTGTGTACATTTTTATTTTTTCCCCCCAGCGGTTCGTTTGTAACTTTAGGTAGCTAATCGGCATTCATTTCGTAACAATTTAAGTGAATAATATTACCTTTGTGACTTCAATGCCCTGAATTGTGAAGCAGTGCAAAAGGGCCCAGTGGACAATGCAAAAAAAATAACAACAATAATAAAATCGATCCTCTTTGCACATACATGTTATGTCGAAAGTCATCAGGTGCTGCCTTTGCATCGATACAAAGGCAATATTGCAATATTGATAGCAAAGGTCTGTTAAGGGTCAAGGCGTATCATGGCTAAGGTATCACCAGCAGGTAGCTACAGTGTGCACCATGAATCACCATAGATGATGCATTTCCTGCAATGGTGCCGCTAAAAATCAATTTCCATTCTACTTCAGAGTGTTAGTTTTTCTTTGATAGAATGAAGAAAGGGAATGCAGTATGGTTGAATCTGATGGATTATAAAACAAAGCCACACTGTATATGACTGGCAGTGGAACTGATTACACGGATATTTTATCCAAAACTCTTCATTTAAATTCAACCTTGATATGTTCTACTCAAATTGTGTAAGAATTCTAATAATAATTTTCCACTGAAATAGCATATAACCCATCTACACTTAAAGTAAGCTACTTTAACATAATTTTTTTCAGAAATTTCTTGTAATTCTAAACTGTCAGTGTGCACTGAATGCCTTAGAAATACTTTTGACTTTATTTCAAGTGTGTTTTGAAATATCATTGTTTCTATTTTGTCTGGATTTGTATGATGTTAATTCATAATTTATGGCACTGTTTTTGTTGAGAAATGGAGTATAATTAATTATTCTTATTGTGTTTTTTAAAATGTATTTTTAGTGCTTTTAACTTTGAAGCAAATTCTGTGCTTGTTTCTGTGACTTTGAGAAGTGGAATACTAGGTAGTAGCCAGCAGAGGAGCAGCGTTCTCTCCAGTAACTCCAAGACAAGCAGTGGGTTGGTGACATGTGCAACCACCAAGGCTTTGATTTGAAGCAGGAAATCGGTGGTCTTTTCTGTTTCTTTCCCAGTGTTCAATAGGATTTTTTTCCCCTCCCTGGCTGCAACAGAATGGACATGCTGACTGTTATGGGAAAGAGCTGATGCATTTTGCACGTAGGGCAACCAGTGGCTACGGAAGATCCATTATCTAAACTGTTAAATAGTTTATGGCATGAGTACATAGATGCTGTCCACTGATATCAGCTTCCGTTGTGTTTCCCATTGTATGAAAAGTAACAAGATCCAGTTCTGACAGGAATGCTTTCTGTATGGCTAAATTCTGTATAGACAACATGGGTAAAACCTATTTAGTGAAACACAGAAACCAAAAATGAGTTGCTCAATGTCATTCAGCAAATCATCAGCAAAGTTGAGAATGGAACAGACATCTCCTGGGTTACAGTCCAGTTCATAACCGGTATCCTTCAAGGTCCGTAGCTCTTTTTTTCTCGTATGTTTGTCATCTTTAATGTAACCTGTGCAAAAATCAGAGAAACAGTCGTAGTTGTACTTACTATTTAGTGACTTACTATTTAGTACTAATTGAAAAAGATCCTCTGAAGTGTGGTACTAACCATGTTGAAACACTGTACTGAGCTACAGCTAACTTTTGATTATTTGTGAGTTAATCTAAACTGTGACTTATGCAAGCCTTTCTTTCAGTTTGCCTGGCTGCAGTGGAGTACCTGAGATTATGTAGTGTTCTGCCTTCTATTCTTCATGCACTTACTTTCTACAGTCATCTGATTACAAGTACTTTTTCAGGAGGATGTACTGTGTATGTATTCTGTAGCCTGATTTACATATGTTGTGCTCTGTCTGAATCATTTCCCAGTCTCCTTTCATATCCCTGAATAATCAGATGTTGACATAGGACCAAATCATTAGTTTTATTCCATAAGGGAATTCTTGTTTACAGACACAGAATAATATGTTTTAAGACTGTTTCTTACAGTCATTGTAACTTTTTGGGATTAGTGCCTGGTTATTGGTATTTCTTGTCAAGAAATTTGACTAGTTATGGAACTTTTGGAATTATGTTAATTAAAGAAGAAAGACCAACTAATTTCCATGCTGTAAACAGGAAACCTTCTAGCAGTGACTTCCATAAACTGAATAATAGACACAATTTTAGCATGTATGAATTCTGCCCTAGTTTTGGGAAAAACCAGCAATTCTGAATGACTGCATTTCCGGAGATGTGAAAAGAGGAAGCCACTTGAGAATATTTGGGTTTGACTGTATGAATTCACCATGCACTTGAATTAAAAAGTTCTCAGCTGAAGGTTTCATCGCTCAATTTGTCTAGACAGATAACAGCAATTGGAAACAAAGGTCTTCTAATTAATTTTGTTTTGTGACTTGAAGGAAACTGTATGAATACTCTGTGTTCACCTGTTCTCAACAGGAGACAATGAGAATTGTAATAAGAAAACTAGTAATTTTAAAATATTTGACATTTGAGTCCTCAAATATCCTACCAAACTAAAAACTTATTTCTATGAAAGTTTTGTGTTCATAATTGAACTCATTCTCCACTGCTGTATTTTGACATATGTTTCGAATTTCCACAAGTCAGGACATGTTCCCTGACTTAAACTGTTATTGGATTTACTCAGTTTTTCTCCATATTTAGGCTTGCTGTAGCTCCGTTACTGTCTTTCGTCTGCCCCCATCTCCATTGGTGCAATGTAAGCAAATACAGATAGTTTTTAGTCGAGAGTTTGCCTTAGAAATGGAATCTGTAGTCAGTTACAGTCCAAATCTTTACAGACAATGAAGACATGCACATTTTTTGTATATATATCTATGTGTATATATAGGTAATATATATATATGATTTTTTTTAGCTAGTATAGTTGAAAACTTAGCAGTCTAATTCAAGAATCATTATTAGTCTAGATCTCTTGCAGGAAAAAGAATAATAATGCAGTTAATTTGCTTTACAAACACTTTTTAGCTTCTCCCCGTTTGGAGAGAACCCAAACTGACATCCCTTCCACTGCTCCCTTAGTGTCTTAAGGTCAGTGGTTTGGTTCTGGTGGGGTTGTCAGCAGTTGCAGTCCTGTGCTAGGAAGAATAGGATATTCATGGTGATGGCTCCATCTTCCTCACTCTATGATCCACCATTCGAGATCATTTTTCTACATTTGCTAACACGCTTTTACTCCTTTGCCTTTGTTGGTTTGCAGCTCCACAAGACATCTGGATGTATGGCTCATTTTACATGTACTGGATACTGTTTCTTTGTTCTCTCAGATACCTCTAACCCTAGTTTTGTCCAGGTCTGCATTTTGTTGCTGATCATGGCTGAGTTGTTTATAGTTACTAGTGCCAAGTCTGTGCCTCATCTCTTACCATCCCATAGCTGAATTCCTCTATACCACATCCTGTATTTTAAGGCACAGCTCTCTTAAGGCCCCTGCTGTCAAACCAGGCCTGTATGTCTTCATACTATGTCCTTATGTTAGTCTTGTAAGTATCTCGTTATACATTGAGTAGCCACTTTTTACAGCTATCTGCGTAAAACCATCCTTATTTAAGATAAATCAAAGTAAAACGAATTAGAGGTATTGAACTGGTCAGTTGGAGGAGTCGCAAACACAGCTGTTCCAACTGAAACAAAGATATATTCAGACAAAGCACAGCTGACAAACCTCAGGACTTGTAAAGCCTTGTGAATTCAGCACAAAGTTTACGGCCTGTTGGTGGTAGTGCTACTGCTGTATTGCAGAACCGTAAGATTGAAGCTTCCAAAACTTTTAAAAATGCACTGACTCTTGTTCCTGTACCCTGTGTACTGTTCTTAATGCCCTCAAAAGGTACAAGTCATTAACACCGTGGCAATATTCCCATGTGTCAGAAAAGAAGGAAGATCTTGTTGCTGAAGTGTGGTGTCTGTGGTCTGGCTGTCGTGTGATCAGCAGTACTCATTTAAAGAGGACTAATGTTTCCAGGCTTGCTGAAGTGGTGAATTGCTGTTGCCGAGTGCGTGACCGTGTGGCTGAACAAGTGGTCAGATATCTGTCCTTCAGTGCAGCAAGCAGTGCCGCAGCAGGATAAAAAAGAAAAGATGAAAACGGGAGATGGACCACATAACAGAGAAAATGAGTCTCTTTGCCAAAGATGTGGTCTGAATATAGAGGACTCACTGCCTGTGCCTCTGGTGCAGCCTACGCTGCGGTGCTGATGGATGGGAAGAGACCACTGACTTTGTGAACTGAGCAGAACATGCTCTGTGGTGTTCCAGCAGTCCGTGGTCATCTTGGATCCTTGATAGCAGGGCTCCATGAGGAACAGTTTGATTATTACTGATTGTAGCTACTGAAAAGATAATGACTGTGAGGGTACGCTGTTGGAGTGTGGGATGTCAGACAATTTGCTCCCTGAGCTCGCTTGTGGTTTTCTTATCTTTTCTACCAGGTCCTCAGGCAGCATAGGGATGGAGTTGTTCCACAGAGGACCTGCCTGGGTTTCTGCCACAGTGTAGTAAGTATAGATTCTACAAATACGTACATAAAAGAAGTGAAACAGTAAATAGAACCATTGAAACAATGTTTATTGACATTATTTAGAAAGGTTTTAAAAATTTGTTTTAATTAGCAGTATCTGGAATCGAAGTTTTGCATTCCTTTAGCTTGATCATGACAATTAATTCTTTACCTTTTCTTAGGCAGGTCATGATACAATGGTATTATACAAGATGATTTATGTTAGCAGAACAGGTCGGCTTGATGTAGTGAGTCTGACACTCTGGCCCACAGCCAATGACATAGCATGTGCCTGAAGGGTTACGCATCTGCTATCAGTTGTGATCCTTTGTAATCCAGTTGCAGCCAATGAAAATAGACTGTGGACAGCAATGTGCCAAGCAGAAGCAGGACTGACCAATGTTTCACCTGTTGGCAGTGTTGGTATGAATGGTCCTCTTCCGAAGACCTGTAGGAGCCAGCAGGAGCTGGCCGAGAGGCTTTTGTAAAACTAAGTACAATCTGTTAGCCCTAAATTATGTTGTGCTGGATGGGTCATTTCTGCAATTAGGTTTACAGAGAGTAGGCTTTAAATAAATGGGTGAGGTGTAGCACTCTGTAACTGCAGACAGCTATTTTTAAAGATGTCTTCAGTGAGGCCTAAACTAAGGTTGACCTATTTGTCATCTTCACTTCTTTGAGACAGACATTTACCATGCTCCTTTACATACAGTTTGAATACCCTCTCTGAATAAGGAAGCCTGGCAGTCCATTGGAGCTTTGCCTTGAGTGACCTGCACACTGACTTTCAGAAAGATTAAATGGTGATGCAGTATAGTGATTTTTTTATTGAAAAATAATTATAGAATGGATGGAAATAGATGTTCCTGACATGAAGGAGTAATGGACAATGAAAAATGTCATGTTCCAGTTAATCAACAGTGAGCTAACTTCTCATAGACCTGTTCTAAGTAAGAAGTCACTTCTGCAAGGGAGGCTGGGTGGAAATCAGTGCTACAAACCATTTTTTTACCACTAGCAAACTCACTTGGTGTTTAGATTTCACTAGGTGAAACTGAGTGTACTTGACAGAGCAGAAGTTTGGGGCAACTATTGAAAAGGTTCAGTAAACTCAAAACAAGACAATAATAATTAAGCACTGTTCTGCTGAAATCACTGTACATTGTGGAGTATTTGAATATCTGAGCAGGCTACTTCTCTGCAATTTCATTTGTTGAGACGTGAGACTGCCCATACTCACAAAATAGGTATTATCAGCATTTCTATGAATGAGTCGTCTCCCTCGTGCATTTTCTGAATCACATGGCCTTTGTATTGGTGCATCTAGCACTGAAGTCACACAGAGAAGATCAGGGTATATTGCTGTAGAACCTGGAGATCAGCAAATTCCTACAAGGGAGGAATTCTTGCAGCTTTTTCTTACCAACGTAACACAGAAAATCAGGTAATGTGGCTGGAATATAGAGCTAGAACAGCAAAAAAACCAGCATACTGATACTATCCTGGTGAGTACTCCGGGAAGACTTTGTTGAAGCTGCCACTATAGAGGCATTTTGGAAGCTGACTGTGCCCTAATGCAGGATGCCTGGAAGGTATGTATAGGTTCTAATCAATTTAAGTTTTCTTAGAATTAGTAGCAGGAAAAAGATAACCTTCACATAACCAAAGCTGTGCTCAACTTGTCAATTTTTGAACTTTTTATCACCTTCTGTTTCAATTGCTTCATGTATTCCTGCTTGTTTTTGTCAGCCTGTGAAGATAGTATACTTATATGTAGGGGAGAGATTAATTTTCTCAGGCTATTTTTCAAGATTTGTTATTTGATTTTATGTATTCCACTATAGCTGCACTGTTCTTTTGTATACCTCAGAAAGATCTAGAAGATATTCTTAATTCTTCAGCCAAGCATGCTTGGCAACAAGCTGCATCTTTTTGTTTAAAAATGAAGAGGATTACCCATCTTTTTTGAAGTGCGATTGTTACCCCTCTCTGGTCTCATTTCTATTTATCAAGACTGCACAGTGCAAATGTTCACTGTTTACTGTTTCAAAGAGACAAGCTGAATGCACTGCATTCAAATAAACTTAAAAAAAATATTGAAGGGTATCCTAAAACATGTTTCAACATAATCTGTAAAAGAAAGCCCAGTGAATTTTGTACTGAATTTCTGTAATCATCACTGCAGCACATACTGCTGGTTTTTTCCTAAAGCAAATTCTATCTGTCCTCTTCACTAAAAGGTGTTAAGTGCTTGACAGTAATTATTCTACATGTTTGCTTCATTAGCAAGTGAAATATTAAGGCTTAAATACCCTTAATGGTAGGGACTGACGTCCTGTAGCTTTGGCTCATTTGTATGTTTTTAAAAAGCCTTCAGATTTGTTGGTGTTTCAATATTAGTCTTTCATATCTGAGGAGGTTTTGTTCAGTTTTTTTCCATTCAGTTTTAGAGGGAGGTGAGGGTTATTACTGTGTGTCACTGGGACAAAGTAGATGGAGGAGGAGGAAAGAATTGTGGTAAATGTTTTGAAATTTCATTATTACATTGGAGAGTTTTGTTTAGATGAGATAAGGCAGCTGTATTTTTGTAATGTATCAGAGGATTTACTAGTAATTTGCATTTCTGTACAGCTTTCAATTTAAGCACTCTAAAGTGCTTTACAGACATCAATTAACTAAATCTTTTAGCACCCAAACTAGGTAAAGATTAAGATCCTCATCTTACAGATGCAAAAGCTGTACAGAGACAGATGAGCTAGCAATAGCTTTACTCTTTTACCCATAAACCAGAACTCTGGTGGAAGGTTTTGTTGAGTGAAACAGCACCTGGAAGGGATGAGAACAGCAAGTTCTTGAGAATTGTTGTAGACCTATTTCACTTTGAGCTGTAAGATCAAAGTTTCTTGAAATTTTTATTTGTATTTTAGCAATTACATTCTCTTTCTTCTCTCAAAAAGAAGGTTTTACATCTTCTTACTATCTTACATCTAAGAATATTCTTATTCACTTGTTTGAAAAAAGAAGCTTTTCTATGTGTTCCGTAAGAGATCAAATCCCGTTTCCATGAGCTTGGCTCACTTTCTGGTCCTGCTACTTTACACCACAGTTAATAATTTATTTAAAAAATAAAATCTGAAAGCAGAAATGTAGTGATATAAAGCTGCCTTCTGACCTCATTTCTAGCTGCTTTTGATGCGGCTGATTGCATGGATGTCCTAGTACTGCCACTAGAAAACTGAAAAAGGAAACCACCAAAAGGGTGGAAACTGGAGTGGTGAATGAGGATGTGCAGATTCATTTTTGCAGAAAAGGACTCAAGTTGAACATGAGCCAGCAGCGTGCCCTTGTCGCATAGAAGGTGAATGGGATCCTGGGCTGCATTAGGAGGAGTTTTGACCGCAGGTCAAGGAAGGTGATCCTTCCCCTCTGCTCAGCACTACTGAGGCCATACCTGGAATGCTCTGTCCAGTGCTGGGCTGCCAGTACAAGAGAGACATGGACATTCTGGAGAGATCCCAACAAAGAGAGTCAGGCAAAGGGCCCCAAAGGTGATGAAAGGACAGGAACATCTCACATAGGACAAAAGGCTGAAGGAGCTGGGGCTGTCCACATGTAGAAGAGGAGGCTGAGGAGGATCTTATCAAAGTGTATAAACATCTGAAGGGAAGGTGGAAAGAGGACAAAACCAGGCTCTTTTCAGTGGTTCCCAGTGACAGGACCAATGGCTGTGGGCACAAAGATGAAAACCAGCAGTCTCTGCCTGAACACATTTTCACTGTGAGGGTGACCGAACACTGACACAGATTTTCCAGGGAGGTTGTGGGTTCTCCATTCTTGGAGCTATTCAGAAAGCCTCTGGATGTGGTCCTGGGTACTGAGCTCTAGGTGGCCCTGCTTGAGCAAGGCACTTGGGCCAGGTGACCTGCAGACGTCCCTTCCACCCTCAACCATTCTGTAGTTCTGTGAATTTCCATTATGAGCTTAAAGCTGATCTGCAAAACCCAGAAGTTTAGAACTGTTCTGCAAAAGTCAGTTTTTAATCACTGCTGTGGATGTCAGAATTCCCAGTTATAATCACAGATTTTTCTAAACATGATAGTCATGAAGGAGTATGAGAAAACTACAGGCTGGCATTGGGACAGTTTTTTGAATGTGAAAACTCTAACCGCTCCTGTGTGATAGTCTTTCTTGATGGTACTGAATGCATGTGGAATGACTTCCTTTTTGAATTTTTCAGTGGTAAAAGGGAAATGGTACAATGCACTATTGAAAAAAAATAGATAATATATATATAGATAATGAAATGTGCTATTTAAAGAGGTCTGTCTAACAACAGTCATTAAATCAGTCTTTTTTTCCTTAGCATGTTATAGACTAAAAAATCTTCTGTAAGGAATATTAGGAATGTGGAAAAAAAAATCTACAAAATGTAAAATCAAGAACTATGGCATAATTTGGTCTTATATTGCTGATAATGTATTTTATGAAACTGAAAATAACTGACAAATAAAGGAGCATGGAATTGGTAACATTTCAGAGGGCTGAGAGAGAATGACTGCTTATAACCTGCTAAAGCAATGACCACAAAATCAACAATTTTCTTGTATGTCATTTTATTTATTAGATGAGGAAATTTAATTGTATTTATTAGATGGGGGGAAAATGGTAAAGTAAGCTGTATCTCTGTATCAAGGATTTTCAATGTATTAGTCACATCTTTAGTATTAATACTGCTTCCTTTTGTATTGCTTTCATGACTTGTTTTTCTTTTTGTGTGTGTGTGTCTCAGAATCTCAGAGATGGCATTAGGGCCACTTGGAAACATTCAGCTCCAGTGATCCTGTAGAAATGTGCTCTCTGCAGGGAGTGTTGGATTGTACACAAGAATGTAGACTTCCTGTCTTCCAGCTGAGCTTCTTGGAAAGTGTCATCCATTGCTACACATCCATTGCTACATTGTACTACCTAGCTTTTTTAAGCTGATGAATTTTATGTTATTTGATCAGTTTCTCTGTATCCTTGGGATTAGAAAATTCATGTGAGAATTCTTTTTTTCTGATTTCACAGTAAAACCGCATATTTTACATGGTGCCTGGAACAGACAAGTAAAATCTCTGTGTAGTTTCAATCTCTTATCTTGGAAATTCCCAGCAACTGGAGTATAGTGCCTTCCTTCACGTGCACCTTTCCTTCCTTATTTAGTTGCACTTTGTTTACTCAAGCTTTTTATACCACCATTAATTTCAGACCTGTGTGGTAAAAATCTTTCTGTGTAATTCTTCTTTCTAAATGTTTGGGATGTTGTTCATTTGTTCACTTCTTACTTACAGAAGATATGTTGGTGTTTTGAAAAATGCTTATTTTGTTCTCTGTTACTTGGGAAGCTGCAGGTGTTCCAAGGTGCCATCAGATGTTCTCCAAAACCTACTCAGAGTCATACTTACTAAAATGTCAGAATTTTTATTCAGAAAATTTAGGGACATAACTAAGTTTTCTTAGAACTCAATGAGACATGAAGTGTTATTTATACCTTCTAAAAATGTATGTTAGTTACACAAATGCTAACCCTCCAATTGTTTTGTGTTTCATTTTACTTCCTAATACTGGCAGAAATGTCTTTGTTGGATTTCTACAAATTTCTGTTAGCTTGTTAGCGTGCTCCTCCGGTCCAAATGTAATAATGTCTTATAAACACATTTAGACTTTTGTTTTTCCATTTTGATTCTGGACAGTGTCATTTGCTTCCTGACTGTTAGACTTTTTATTTAATATGCATTAGCCTGAAACATTCAATGAAAAATGTGCTGAACGTGAATTTTAATATATTTCAGAGACTTAATAGATATTAATAGAGCAATAATACAGCAGCAGACACAGACCAGATTACAGCTTGTAAATTACAGCCAGTGTACTCAGGGCAAACACCATTAAGAAAACATAATTTGAACATTAAAGAGATTGTGTTTGTAATCAGGACAACTGCCAAAATCATATCCAAATATATAGAGGTCCTCTAGCACACTTCTTTTGCATCTTGCATTTGTACAACCCAATGTCTTCATCTGTCCAATTGAATTAAGTATTCTAAAGTATAGCCAGAAGGATAATTGCTACAGGAATACCAGATACAGATGCAACTTAAGTGGAGGTAATGTTTGTAATACATGGTCTGCCGACAGGCTTGGATGTGGAACTCTTTATCTACATTAGCTGATGGAGTGATTCCTGTCCCATGTGGGGCCTCACACAGAATCAAGAGAATTGGGTGGTTGCTTTGCTGTTTTCCATCTCTTCCTGAAACTACATTGGCTTGTATCAATCACCTAGATAAGAACAGATTTGAGCTCAGTGTTGCTTGAAGAAGAAAGTGATCTTCCTAGCTGGAGCTTGAGTGTGGCTGAAAATCAGAAGGAGGATCATTTGCATTTTGTATTTTGCCAAGGTTTCTGACAGTTTGTCTGCCTTGAGATTTCTGTTAAGCAAAGCAATCAGATCGTCCTAAGTCTTTCACTGATGCCTGTATGAAATATTGTCGTTTTCCCAACCCTGTAAACATCCCCCAAACACTTAAAAAAACCCCCAAACGCTGGACCTAATTCCACGTTGCTGAAGAATTTTGAAAAATTATTGTGGAAAGAAGGGGTGAAACTTGAAATGCAAGATTATCTTGCATTGGACAAAGTGCCTGAAAAGTGATGCAGAACAGGTATTTTGTATGTGTTCCGTCCTTGGTTTGTGTGATGCAACAGATTTGCACCAGTTCTGTTGGTAGATTTTGACATGGTATCTATCAGTGGGGAAGAATTTCTTTGAACTCCAAAGAAATTGCTTCATAGGAGCTGGAATTTCAGATTATTAACAGGTCATAGATGGTAAGTGACAGCCAGCACTTACATAAAGATCCATTTTCAAAGAAGTGACTGAGAACAGAAAGGCCAATTAGGAAGCTATGGACCAGTCATCTAGCGAGAACATCATCACAAGCTCAACAGCTGTTTCATGTCTAGCTCTGCAAGTCATCAGGGACTTAGGCATCGATTTTCTTGGCAAACTGCTGAAATTCTTGAGTTTGCTCTCTACGTGATTCAAACGCTAATAATGTACTTTTTGTATGTGTGAATCCTGCCTCTGTCCATGTAACATCTTTCTGCAGTGGCTCTTAGGTGCCTCCTGCTGTGTTTCCCCCATCTATTTTAAATTTTGTTTCTGTTGCTCTCTAACGCTGGCTGTTGTAGTGAGCTTTTAATCATTTTCACCAAAAGTGGACTGGCTGCTCAGGTCTCTTACAAGGGCTTCACATGCTTCTCACAAACCAGGTCTTTCCCACCTTGAGGAGTAAAGGGCAAGACCATTTTCAAATCGTGTGATATTGATGGACTTCAGCATTTCCAAAGAACTTGTCCCTTTTTTGGCTATGACCCTTTTAAAACTAGTTTTACACATTTACATTGCACCGAGGAGCCAGCCAGGACCTTTTGGCCCAAAGTGTTCATAACTCCACATTTTACTTAATTGACAATATGAAGGCATTTAAATAACCAGTTGCCAATTATACCTGCCTGACAGTAGTCTTGAACACAGATAGAAGGGGACAGGAGAGGAAGTGTCGTAGTGTTATTTCAGTGTCAGCATGTTTTCTGTAGATGTTCAGCTATATTTTACCTTTGGGCCTTTGTTTCAGGTTCCTACCCTAGTTTCATGCTATTCGACCTATTCATGAACCCAATTTTAAATCTTATGTAGAGATCATGGCAGCTTACCGGAGTGTGAACCTGTCACTCCATCCGTGCTCTGGCTCTGCCTGATTTACAGAGACAGCTCTTCATTATGCTGTACACACACTGTGACCAGAGCAGAAATGCTAGTGGTGCATTGAAGCTGAATGTTTAGTTTGGAAGTGACAAAAGAAGGGTTTTCTGTTGTTCAGGCACCACAAAAAAAACAGGGATTTCCTGTCTTCGAGGGTGCTGGACAAAGAGCATCGTATTTGCTTTTGCCCTGCCTCAGCAGGAGGTACCAAGGAGACTCAGAGACCGGGACAGCAGACCTGCATAAGGTCTTTTTCTGAGGTCTGGAGCCTCCAGACTGTCATGCTCCATTCCCAGACTTTGGTTATCACCCATTAGTCTTTCCTTGTACCCTGGAAGGACCAGTATCCCTACAGAAAAAAATATGCCTTGAATCACTTTAAGGCATTGCAGCCCTTTCAGATTCCCGTACATTAATGTTTGTGTGTGAAGGTAACT
Organism: Struthidea cinerea; assembly: GCA_013397865.1. Classification (NCBI taxonomy): domain Eukaryota; kingdom Metazoa; phylum Chordata; class Aves; order Passeriformes; family Corcoracidae; genus Struthidea; species Struthidea cinerea. The sequence goes on along the minus strand of VZTI01003931.1, from coordinate 404,841 downwards.
CATGCAGTAAATTAGGCAACTGTTGATTAAATTAGAGTGACCTGGGAGGAAAAAAATACAGAACCTAAGGAAACATTCTTAAAGGAAGTGTTTTTAATGGCTCAAAATCTTCGAACTGCTGCGGAGCATAGCTGGAAAATCAATTTGGACTTCCATTTGTTTCTGTTCTCAGAAATGAGACAGATTTGGCAGTTGTGCTCTAACATTAATGATTTAAGGGACTTAACCTTGCTTTATGAATAGAATTCAATCCAGCCTTAAGGCCCATGGGCAATTACTGCAGTAGGCATCTGCATGACACGCTTTTAAACTCTATATACATTGTAAAAATGTGGCAGGGGGTGGGGTTTATAGGCATACAACAAACTCAAGAGGAATTCCTAATGGAGGAACTGCATGCTGATCTTTACCTAAGCACATAGGTCATAAAGTGCAGGAGATGTTAATAATATTTGTTTCACATTAAGAAGGCACCGTGTCAGGTAATGCAGGAGAAATGAGTATTCTTGAAGCAATCAGACTGGGAGTCTTGGTGTCTCATAAAGTGCTGCCTAAAATTAAGTGAATTTTCTGAGAGCAGTGATGGAAAATGACTACTACTATTATCCAGGTAAGTTTTTGACTGTGATAGGAAAAAAGCAAAGTCTTGAAGACCTGGAACAAAATCAAGGAGTTTAATCATAAAATACTGAAGGATCCATTCCTTGTCTTAGCCATTAGTGTTCTCCCAAAATTTTAGAAAAGTGGTGTTCTTGCTTAATATAAGATAGTATAAAAGATCAGTTAAGAAATGATCCTAGTTTTGGTAATCTTGCTTGTATGGGCAAAGAACAGAAGAAATATACCAACTCTTTGTTCTTGCTGCTGTCTAACAGGTTCCGCAGCAATTTTTCCTGTCTCTCGGTGCAAATCTGCTCTGGATCCTTCTCTTTTCCTTCCTGTTTATTCTTACAGGAAGGGTTAGATATCCTCTTTGTAACAGAAGTGTTGGATTGAGATGGTGCTATCTTTCTAAAATTCCTCTGAAATGTTTATCTATTGGCTGTCTGAACTGTAGCTTGTCTTCACATTTGATTAGTGAATGCTTGTCTCTTGAAAAGGCAGAGTAAGATGGAAAGAAGTGAAAAGTTTCAACAGGAATGGCAAATTAGAAGCATCTGTAGACTGTTTTCTGATCTTTAACTCATGAGACCATTTCTCAAGCCATTTCACAAAATATTTAATCAGTGTTTCAAATATTCATACCGCTCATTTTAAGGAAGGGTTGCTATCTGCATATAATTACTTTGGAAGAAAACTCTGGATTACTTGCATGTGTGGACTCTCATTAATGCAGAATAGGAGTCCCTGATCTCTTTTAGTTCAAAGTATCTGGAAAACAACAGCTTTAACAACATCCATTTTCATAAAAGCAATGAAATATAATGATATCCTGCAGCTCGTTTACTAGTGCAATTGGTGCAAGACACATTTTCCCTTCTTTCTTTCTCTAAGCCAATAGGATCATTAGAATACCAGAAAATAAGGTTGGAAAGGATCTGGGGTTTGGTTCTTTTGCCCCAAGGTAGGATCAGTTAGACTTGCTAAACTCCTCACAGATGATTGTGTGTAACCAATTATTATTTTTACTTTTTTTTTGCAAGTTTCAAAGGTCAGCCATTTACCAGTCTCTAAATGACCAAAAGTTCAGTAGTTCTGAGATAGAGAAAGAATCAGATATATCTGCTACCTTAATAATTTTTATTTGCTGTCTAGCTCTAGTTGAACTGGTGTTGGTAATTCATGGACTAATGGTTTTGGTAATTCGCTTGACAGCCAGCAGATTTGCTCTGTTCTCAGTCAGGAAGACTCAGGCTGCTATATCTGGGGTTACTGAATTGCTGCTGACTGTTGTTGTTTAATATTTGCAATTACACTGGATTTTGTCAAAATCAATGCGGTGGTCATGTGACCAAGAAAGTCACGTTGTAAGAAGATCTTACAAAATTTAAAATCTGTCCAGGTGCCCCAGTCCACACTTTCACAATTGTTAACATTGTGGATTTTTCCTGTGGTCGAAGTTGAGCTTTCTCGTCAGTCCAGTTTAGATTCCTTATTTGTTATCCTTTTTTTAAATGAATACTGTTCTCTCTTTGGAAAAACCTTTTATATTCTCTTTCTGTGCTCTTCTGGCTCATCTTTAGACTAAGAAGTTTGACTTAATTTTTTATTAGAATGCACTGTCTGGGAATATTAATGTATTTAAATTCTTGCTTTCCATGCAAGTTTTGCCATTGGTTTCTCTGGAACAAAGAAACACAGAATGCTACCAAAATGTTATATTTGGGATATTAATTAGCCCTTGAAATTGATTTTAACATTAAATAGTTGTTAAAAAAAAAGCCCTCCTTACACATCCATGTAGAGATTGTCATGTAAGAGGTAGACACCTAAGCTTCTGATACATAATTAAAAAACAGGAGAAAGTTAGTGGTCATAATCTTCAGCTTCTGAAGTAATCTTAGCTTGTTTCACTTTGCTTACAGGCTAAATCTTGCTTTCAGAGTTGTGATCTGCTGTAATGACATGGTGTGCTAACTGTACACACTATGTTGTACCTAGTTGGTGCACTTGTCTCTTTTCATTAGCAGATTGTTTCTAGATAGTCTGACACAGAGTTATTGTTTAGTTTCACGAGCATAATTTCAACACGGTTGCAGATAATTATGGCTTCATGCCTTTAGATAGTGGTGCTAATGTCTTGTAATTTTAGTAGCTACAGCAATATGTTAGTTGGCCTTGCACGTCGTGTTCTGGTGTGGTTGGATTGCTCACAAACTGTAAGAATGATTCCAGAAACTTATAAACAAGGTTAACGATCTTTTTAAGTTTAAAAATTGTAAAACTATTTTGTATGTGAATTCTAACAGAGGGTGATGTTTGACATCAAAATATGTGCTCACTGCTTCTGTTTTGTAGTAAACTGGTACATAGTTTTCAGGAAGCTTAAGCAGCTGCAGAACCTGTTTAACTGATGGACCATTGCGTACAAATGGTCTTTAAATTGATTAGGTCATGGTCATTACAGTGAAAAAGAGCATTGCCATATGATCAGTGCTTTCCACAACCCAGCAATCTGAATGAAGATCAAAGCTCAGGAAACTAAAAGCCTAGGAAAAGCAAGATGAAATGCAATGTGCCATGTTAAATATTGAAAACTCTTTTGTCAAATTATTATTGATGAAATAATAAGATCAGAGCCAGAATTCATCACACAGAATCAGTTTTGAGTAGTTATGGGAAAGTATCTTGCTGTCACAAGGTGCAACTAGAGCTATGGGGAGTGGACTATGGGTTTAAACACCAATGAAACAAGAGGATGATCAAAGGTATACAAAAAGTAATAAAGATCTTCATGCTTAGTTGAGAAAACACACTGAAAACTAGCTGAGCATCAAGAATGGGAAAATAATTAAATAGTTGTTAGAATGGCGTAGGCCAGAATAGGTTGTCAGCACAGGAGCTTGAGATACAGGGTAGGTGAGAAATGGAAAAATCAATCAGAGGAGTAAGAACAAGGTAAGGCAGAGTAAATGGGAATGTTGCAAAAAAACAATGGCATGAAACATGGCATAGGTTTGTAGACTGTGGAAGTTGATAATATATAATCAATGTACATCCCTGGGCACCACATAATCAATTTAAGCACATAGATTATCAGTTGTTTTTACTATTTACTCTTGTTTATCAATCAAGTCTAAGAAGATTGCTTTTTGGTAGTTTGATGAGGTTTTTTAATTTGTTTTGGTGATCTAGATCACATCAACTGAGCAATTTAAGCATTAAAGTTTTTACTGTGAATCAGAAAATTGTTCACTTATGTTAGAAAATGCTATGTATACTCTAAAATATGAAGGAGTGTGAGTCCTGTCGCAGTAGATCCTCAGAGGTGTCACAATCCAAGCCTAAAAGGACAAGATTACATCTGGTTTGAAGGGGCTTCTGTTTCTATTATATTTTTTTTGCTGATTTCCTGGAAAGAAGTTGGATTTATTGGTCTTGTCCATTGAAATCTTTCAATAAATTGTCATCAGGTTTCCTTTCCTCCATTCTTCAGATAATACGTCTGATTTCAGTGAGGGTTTACATCTCCCAATTAATAGTTCAATTCCTTTAGGGACTCTTCAGAGTTACTTGTTGGTGCATTTTTTTATGCTACTTCTGCTGATTTGTTCTAAAACCTTTCTACTGTCTCTTCAGTTTGATCCAGCTCTCCTAATTGCCCCCGCAGAGCACTGTGTGGTTGAAGACACCTAAGAAAGCTCCTGTTTGATGATAGCAAACATCAGTGCAAACCGTTCATTCATCTGTACCCCTACAAGTGTGCTTTGTTGCTTCTCCATGACCCAAAATTCTCCTGTTTCTCATGCTCTTGAGAAAGATGCTATTAGCCAGTAGCAGGTTGCAGCTGTTCTATCATGTTCTATACTTCTAATGTGCCAGTACTAAATGCTGGGTTTTGGCATGGATGTGATTTGCTCTCTTGGAGATTGTCTTTTTTTAATAATCATGGTCACTATGTCAGTATCATTTTGATCCAAATCCAATAGCGTACTCAGGAAACAATCAAGCATTGCTTCTCCTCTTCTGGATGTTAGTTGTTCCAAGAAAATGTAGTTTAAGTGGTGTAAAATTGTTTCTTATGTGCCATTGTGACATTTACTCAGTATGGAGAAAGATAAAACTGCTCTTCCATTATTAGTCCTCTACACTCACACTCTTTTCCCAGCAACTCCTCTGGATAGTTGGGAATGTAATAATAAAAATAACAATAACAACAAAAATAATAATCCTTTTCTATTTGGGCATTGAAAATTCAGACTGTATGAATTCAATGTTTCTTATTGACATTGTTAATTTTTGTGTCCTATTTGACTATTGGCTTTCTTTAAAATGTAAATACTCCTTCACAGATGTCCCTACTACTATATCATTCCTGTATAATTGGTTCTCCTTCAGTATTATCATGCATCACAGACTGGACTCTTCACCAACTTTTTGAGCTATGTTATTACGTTATTATCATTTCAGACCACCACCTTATTTTTAAGGTGAAAAAGTATTGAAAAGTATTTGAAAGGATGATCTTGACCTAATCATCTCTTTTTATAGGCCTGCTTAACAAGTTTTATTTTTTTATTGATACTGTAATTCACTGTTTTCTGTTAGATGTTTATCAACTTTTATGTTAAACTTTATTTGAAAATTTAATCTCTAGTTTAATGACTTAATCCCCTAAATATCTTTTAACATATTATGTTGTTCTCTTTCACACCTGCTGGCTTTTTTTAAGTCTTAAACAGCTGTTCTGTATTGATTTTATTTTCAGCTGTGAACAAATTATTTTTGTTGTACAGTGAGACATTTCCTTCTTTGTAGGCTCATCTATCCCAAGATTTCCCAAGTCATAATAAATTAAACCCACTCTGTCTATTACTGTATTCTGAATTGTGCCTTGAATAACTCAATGGGACCTGTCCTCTTTGTCTAGTTCTAGTCAAGACACGAGAAACACTTCAGAAAATTGCTCTCAGAGAGATCTAAGGCTTGAACTGCCTTGCAGTAGTTACGCTGTTGCCTTGAGCAACTCTTTCCCATCTGCTTCCTTCTCATTGCACTGTAGTCCCTTCCCACAGCCCAAGGATTTATAATTTTATTGTCCTCTCCCCTGACTGCAGTTCTTGTTGCATCCAAGTTTCCCACATTAGTTTACTTATTTTTAGCTTGTGCCAGTATACTCTTAGCATAATATGTATGGGCAGAAAAGCTTGTGGTGGGGTGTTTTCCACCTGTGAGTTTCATGTAAAAATGATGTTTTGCTGGCTGTCCAACTTGGGATATGAGCCAACAATGGAGATACCATCCCTTGACTTAATTGTGTTTATCGCTCCCATAATAATTCCTTTATTACATTTTTTTTTTCTTCTAGGTCAGTTGCCAACTAAATGAATTTAGTTCACCAGGAAGATGGAAACGTACAGAAAATGGATAAATAGAAAGATCAAGAAAATCTTTGGCGGAGTGTGAGAAAGCTCTAGAAGATTGTAACTGAGGTCTGAGACCCAGGAGTCAGCTGGAAATACCGAGAGTCAAGATAGGCAGACAAGCTCAGGTTCAGAGGGCATCTTAGCACAAATGAAATGTTTTTTTATGGCTGCTTAAGTGAAGCTTCCATTAAAGCCTTGGCAACAGCCCAAAGTAAGTCTGTGTTGAAGAGATTTAACTGCAATTGGAACAAATAATCCTTATGCATCAACTGAGTCAGTGCTGAGGAAGGAGTGCGTTTTTCACTTCTGTGTACAAGAAAGAAGGGAAAAATCTCTCATCTTTTGCACATCCAGGAAAAGCATTCAGGATGTCAATACCTTGTTGCTTGTCTTGAATTTCACGTGCAGTGCTGCCTCAGAAGCCTCTGTATGGTAAAAACACTCATAAGAAGTTTAGGATTGCTTTCCTGAGATCATAAACTCTGAACCTGCAAGTTTTGTTTGCCAGGACGCAAACTAGTTTGCCAGTTTAAATCCCTCTGACACATGCTGTGTTTTTGCCAGTGTTCTTCAGGCAAGCATTTTCTTGCATTGTGAGGTCTGTGCAGTAGAGATAAGCCCAGCCTCACACTCCTAAACAAACCTGAAAAGACATTTTTTCATCAGGAAAGAAGGGATGATTCTAAATTGTAATCCAGACTGCATCTCAGTCTGGAAGCTTGAACCTATCGCTAGTTTACACGTACTGACCCTTGCAATAGCTGAAAAGATTTATGTTTCTTCAGGACAAATAAGGTTGATGGTTCATTTGCCTGGCTTTTCTTTTGAGAGCCCCTGACCATAACAGGCATTTGTAGCTCACAACAAAGCTTCACTTGCACATGTGGCATTTTTGACCACTATCAGAATGTCACTGTCACCGGTCAGTGCCTCTGGAGCTCTGTTTCTGAATGTTTTGTCGTGAACTGGTTATTGAACTTCTCCTGCCACTGCCAAGAGATCTGTGCTCGTGAAACTGGTGGCATAGACGGATGTCTGTCACCTGTGCACTGGGGAAGCATTGAGCCTAGCAGGCCATGAGGGATCAGAGTGTTCAAATGTGCTGCAACAGCTGTGTAGTGTGATGGCTGTGGCCCTGTGCTCTTGCTGACAGGATGAGGAGCTCTGCAGTATGCAAGGGATTTTCCTGCCTGCACAAACAAAACCCTGAGACGCAGTCTTTGTACTGCTTTGAGACTTAAGACATTTGAGTTTCACTTCTTTGTCTGTCCTTTTATTATTACTATTAACATAAAGCAGTATCATTAATGTGGTTTACATTTCATGTGTGTACATGGCATCACCTTGCCAAGACCCACAAGTAAGTTTTATAGCAACAGCTAAGTATTTAATTTTTGAAATCTGAAGAACTTCTTCTTAACTGAAATTAATCATGGCATAAAATTTGATATAATTCAATATTAATCAGATTTAATAAGCAAGAGGATGAATCGAGGCATTGCTAATAGGATACAGAATCTTTAGGCCGCCTTGTGAAAGTCAGTGCTACTTACAGATTAGTGAGGTGGTTTCTGTGAATTCAATCTGGCAATATTTTTGTAGTGTCTCTGGCAATACCTGGAGTGGATGCATTCTGCAGTTCACTCCACTAAGTCTTCATTATTCATAGTCAGAGACTGGTATGAAAACCCTGCATAAAAATCAGGGCATAAGGTGGGGTGGTGCACCCAGCTGTGTAGTGGAACAACTGAAATGCCGAACTTCGGAGCACTTTGCAGGGTGCATAGGTTAGTCTGTGACTGTAGATAAGACATCTCCAAATTAGCTCAGGAGGTTGTTGCAAGAACAGTTGCACTGATGAGTCACCTTCCTTGCTGATCACGGTTTGTACAGCCCTGAGCAGATGGGAACTTCTCAGAAATTCTTGCAATTCTTCTGTGGGTGAAAGGAGGTTCCCCTGGGCATCAGCTTAATGACTTCTGTGGACGTTCCAATGGTTTTGGAAATAGCCAAGAATAGTATGTAGAAAGATAGCAAAGGAGTGAAAAATAAGGTTCTTGTCAGTGAATATATTTTTACTAATTTTGTTTCTACAGGTATTGAGCCATCTCTACAGTACCTAAATAACTTCCAGCAATATGTTAACATGTGTAAATAGTCTCAGTCAGGAGTAGCTTTTCCTTCTTTCATACTCGTTTCAACTTGAGACCTCAGGACATATTTCTGTAAGGAGAAAAATGGGGATGTGGTTTGTGTAAGAAGTGTACATAATTTTTTTTCTTTCATATCATTCTATATACATATATGTAAATATATAAAATACTATGTATCTCTCACTATCATATAGACTATATGTTATATGTTACTCTATTATATATATATTTATATCTTGCCTTTTTGGAGCCAATGGTGAGGAGATTCTGCAGATTTTGAGAGGGAGATTCCATTTAAGGTAGTGATCAAATGCAGTGGAAAATTTAATATATGGAGCAAAGACAGCTCAGAAGCAAATGTCTAGTTATCTTCATGACCAGTATGCCAGCTGAGGCTGCAGGCTGGATATTTGTTGAAAGAAAGCAGAAAAATTATGCTTTGCTTCTGAGATAGGAATGCTTCAAGAATTTTGAAGAGTACAAAAGGATTACAGCTTTGCATTAATGTGGTATCTAAGCCAGTAAAAAAGAGGTGCTCTCTAACTATGGCAGCACAGCCATGAAGTATGTTTTCCATAGCATTCTCCTAGAGAAACTGGTTGCTCATGGCTTGGATGTATGTTCTCTTTGCTGGATAAAAATTGGCTGGTTGAGCCCAGAGAGCAGTGGTGAATGGAGTTACATCTGGTTTGCAGCTGGTCACAAGTGATGCTCCCCAGGGATCAGTGTTGGGGCCCGACCTGTTTAATTTCTTTATCAATGATCTGGATGAGGGGATCGAGTGCACCCTCAGTCAGTTTGCAGATGACACTAAGTTGGACAGGAGTGTTGATCTGCTGGAGGGTAGGGAGACTCTACAGAGGAATCTGGACAGGCTGGAATAATGGGAAAAGGCCAATTATATGAGGTTCAACAAGGTGAAGGGCCAGGTCCTGCACTTGGGCCACAACAACCCCACTGAACACTGCAGGCTTGGGGAAGAGCGGCTGGAAAGCTGCCTGGTGAAAAAGGACCTGGGGGGGTTGGCTGACAGCCAGCTGAACATGAGCCAGTGTGTGCCCAGGTGGCCAAGAAGGCCAATGGCATCCTGGCCTGTATCAGCAATGGTGTGGCCTGCAGGACCAGGGCAGTGATTGTCCCCCTGTGCTTGGCACTGGTGAGGGCACACCTTGAGTGCTGTGTCCAGTTGTGGGCCATTCACTTCAAAAAGGACATTGAGGTGCTGGAGAAGGTCCAGAGAAGGGAAACAGAGCTGATGAAGGGTCTGCAGCACATGTCCTGTGGGGAGCATCTGAGGGAGCTGGGGTTGTTTAGCCAGGAGAAAAGGAGGCTCAGGGCCTTATCGCTCTCTACAACTGCCTGAAAAGAGGTTGTAGCCAGGTGGGGGTTGGCCTCTTCTCCTGGTAACAAGTAACATGATGAGAGAAAATAGTCCAAGTTGCACCAGGGGAGGTTTAGATTGGACATTAAGAAAAATGTTTTCGCTAAAAGGGTTGTCAAGCATTGGAACAGGCTGCCCAGGAAGTGGTTGAGTCACCATCCCTGGAGGTATTTAAAAGACTTGTAGATGTGACACTTAGGGAGGTGGTTTAGTGGTAAACTTGGCAGTGTTTGTATAATAGTTGGACTCAGTAGTCTTAAAGGACTTTTCCAACCTAAATATTTCTATGGCTCTGTGATTCTGTTAGGTACATGGATATATAACTTCTTTCATGGATGTTTATTTAGGATATGAATGGAAAAACAAAGAATGACTAATCCTGTGGGGTTTCAGTATGTGTATGCTTTGTGTGTCTGTGCCTAATGGAGGCAAAACTAGGAAAAAAACCCAAAACTGCAAGGGTTGGAAAATGGCCATCACGATGGGGAAACATGTTAACTGCTTGTGGTGTTGCGAGGTGGTGGAGGGGAGATCTCTAAAATCCTGCAGTTTCCTAGAAGACCTACCAGTCTTCTGTATCTGTGTGTAGTTTTCATATGCTCTATTTCATACAGCAAATGACCAATGTAACAGGATTCCAATCCCAGTTATCTCCAATTCTGTTAAAAACTCCAGTTTTAACTTCAACTCTTCTCCAACTCCAGTTGTAGAAGACTGCCAGGCATGGATCTGAAGGGCACAAACCAAACTCTGCTTTTATGTCTTCTTTCTTTAAATCTTCAAAGAAATTAGAATTGCATTTGACACACGAAAAGAACATTTCTCTTCTTTCCTGATGCCCTCCTCTGCCTGTAAAACCGTACTGTAAGTATCAGCGTGTGGGTGAATTTGCACAGCTAACACCTTTGAAAAGATGTTGGGTGGTTTCCCAACATTTGTTCTCTTCTACGCTTAAACTTTAAAGGTAAGAAATGAGTATTTATCTCACCTCTGTTTTGGGCTCTTTAGAAAGGATGAGAGGATAGATTCCTGTACAATCTGATCCCCAGCAGCCTGATAGGCTCAGCTGTCAAAGTCAGAGTTTAGTCACTGTCTCAAATAAGTCACCTATTGAGGTAGAATGTGTCGAATTGCCCAATTTCACAATTTACTGTAGGTCTTACTTTGCTTGTTTACATAGTCCATCTAGACCTTGTTGTGGAAGAAAGCCTGAAAAAGTGAAGCAAATAGCAGGATAAATTGGAAAATCTAGTATTTACTTTTAATTCAAAATACTTTCAAGCAAAAAAAATTCAGCATTGCATACTTCGAGAGTGTCAAACTGAATGTAGGTACAGATGTGCGACTTGAAAACTTTATTTGAAAAGCATTGTAATAGAGAGATGGCCAAGCTGGTTCTGTAGCTCCATGTGGCCTCTGGTGCCTGGTTTATATCAAGCAAACTCAAGAAGATTGGGCTGACGTGGAATTCTTGGAATAAAGCTGGGTTTGTGGATGTGGAAGCAGGGAAGGAAACACAGGCTGTGAAAATATTATTTCCAAGCTTGCCAAGAAAGCCACCCTTTGCGTCTGAGATACTTGGATGTGTCTTGTGGGGTTCTTTCAACATGTGAAGGGTTTGACATGTACTTGAAAGAGGAGAAAGACTGGTCATCTCTCATCAGAAAATATGCTTTCCCCACATTGCTTAATTTCTCCTTTTGATAATGCATATTCTCACTGCTTCAATTTGCATTTCAGTAATGTTTCTGTCACTGTATAAAACCACTTCTCAGGCAAAGCTGGAAGCTGCTTCTGACAATAGTCTGCAAGCTTTGTGCTTTATTTGGGAAGAGGCCAAAGGTAATGATGATTCTGCTGTGATAAGAGCCAGTTTCTAGGGAGATGAAAAAACTCAGCCTCCAACGAATGATCAGCCCAGGTTTTGTTCAGATGTCTTCTCCACTTGTCCAGCTCCTGGAGAAGAACAGACAGGCAAAACGAGCAGAATCCTTACTCCTTTCCTTGGAAGGAACAGCAGGAAGGTGCAGAAGAATCCCAGCAGCTCTACTCTCTTGTGCCTCTCCTGCCTCGTGTCACCCTGCAGTAACATGAATATTTGGTCAATTTTTACAATGTTAAGACTTGAAAGGGAGGACTGTGGATCAAAAGGTAGGAACTGAAGGTGTGAAACCTGGGAAAAAAGTAGCAGTCAGGCTCTTTTTGCCTGGAAATAGCTTGGAAGGGGAATAAGGCTCCCTAGAAAAGGCTGGAAGTAAACAAATGCCACTCCTGTCTTCAAGGAAAAGAAATCTGGAGAACTACAGGCTGGTCAGCATCGCCCTGATCCCTGGGAGCATGCGGGCATGAATAATTGTGGAAACTGTTTCCAGACAGCTGAAAGACAAGAAGGTGATTAGGGAAGTAAGCATGGATTTATAAAGGAGAAATTGTACCTGGCCCAACCTGATAGTCTTCTGTGGTGAACTGACTGGCTTGGTGGATGAGGGGAAAGCAAGACTGTGGTTTATCTTGATTTTAGCAAGGCTTTTGGTGCTGTTCCCTAACATCCTTAAGACAAAATGGTGATGGATGGTCGAGGTAATCAGTCAGTGCAGTGGATTGAACATTGGCTGTACCAGTGGGCTCAGGGGGCAGCTGTGGCACAAAGTCCACCTGGAAGCTAGTGTAGTATTCTAAGGGTCAATACTGGGTCCAGAAGTGTTTCAAACTTCACTAATGACCTGAAGGATGTGACAAAGTACACCCTCAGCAAATTTGCAGATGATAGATCAGAGGGATGTGTTCCTACTCAGAAGAATTTCAACAGGCTGGGGAAATAGACGGGAACATCATGAAGTTCTACAAAGGTAAACCAAAGCCCTGCATCTGGAGATGGATAACCCCATGCATCAGCTGTGTTGGGGGCTGACTGGCTGAAAAGCAACTTTGCAGAAAAGGGCTTTGGGGTTCTGTTGGACACCAAGTTGAATATGAGCCAGTAATGTGCTTTGCAGAACAGGAGACCAACAGTAACCTGAGCTGCATTAGGAGGAGTTTTGGCAGCAGGTCTAGGGAGGTGGCTCTTCCTCTATACTCAGCACTGGTGAGACATATCTGCAGTGATTTGTCCAGGTCTGGGCTCCCCCATACAAGAAAGACATTGACATACTAGGGAGTAAGAAAGGGGAGTAAGAAAGGTTAAGTCAGACTCTTCTCAGTGATGACAGGAAAAAGACACAAGAGACAATGTGCAAAAATTAAAGTGCAGGGAATTCCACTCAAACCTAAGAGGGAAAAAATCTTTATGGTTAACTGAAGACTGGAACAGGTTGGCCAGAGGGGCCATCCTTGGTAATAGTCAAAACTCAGCCAGACAACATCCTGTGCAAGCTGTTCTAGGTGACTGCATTGACCTAGATGATGTCTGTAGATGTTTTCTTCCCACCTCTCTACCACTTCTGTGATCTTTTCAATCAATATGTGGAGTCAGCTGTCCCAATTTTCAAAGAAAAGTCTGAAAGTCCCATACAAAAGCATCTTGCTATTTCAGTGTCAGTGATATTTTTTGTGTGAGTGTAACTCATATTTTTTTAACCTTTGGGGTTGTCACTAAAAACTAAGTATAGACGTGCTTTGATGATGAAGCCTGGCAACTTAGAAATGGTTTCTTTTCTTTAAGTATAAATAGAGATAGAACCTTACCAAATGTTCAGCTGGCTACTGAGACTTCTTAGTTGCTGGGAGTGTCTGTACACATGAGAACTTTTTGCTTGGGAGACCCACTAAATGAATGGTGAATGCACCTAAAGAAAAAAATAACCCTCACAGTACCCATGCAAGATGGGGCTGTAAATGGGCTATTGCTTTTGGAAGGGAATCTTGGTATCAGCTTTTGTCAGTTTTCATAAAACCACAGCTCCATGTTGCTGGTCTCTTATGAAAAAAGTACGGAGAACGACATAGAAATTGCCCCTAGATGGCCATTTCAGCAGCACTAAATACATGTCCGTGATGGACAGTGCTTTGGCTTGACCTCATTAGGCTCTGCTTCTGTCCTCAGGCAGGACAGTTTAGCAGACCTCAGAACCAGTTGTCTTATGAGCAGTATTTCCCAGAAGATAGCTAAATCACGTTCTTAATTATGCATTTTGGTGCACAATTATGCATTGTAGGAGCACAATTTCCATTGAATTCAGCACAGAGCAGCACACATATTTTAAAACCTCTTAATGCAGTTAGAATAGTATTAAGGTTGTAAAATCCATTGCCAGGACACAGGAGCTAAAGAAAGTGCCAGCAGCAGGAACAGGTTGTGACAATGGTGACACATGACATCTTTTCTTCCTGCTGTCACTCCTTGTGTCCCTAACTACTAGCATCTCAATTATTTAGTGTCACATGCCAAATTCTGATAGAAGCATTGTAAGAAACTGTGGAGGTAAAGTTTTGAGTCTTCATTATAACAAAAATTATTAGGCAAGCTTTCTGTATTTTTGCCTGCAGCATTATTCGTCTTGAACAGTGTCTGTCATCCTTCCTTTTGGTGAAGCTGTCATTGTATGATTAGGCATTGAAACCCACTGATTACAGCAAATAATGTGGAAAAACTCCTAGATATGTGCCAGTCTTCATTTCACTATAAATAATGAGTAGTCAGGAAGTTGAAATGTTTGTTTTGTTGGTTTTTTCCTGCCTATTTTAGAGTCCTTTTCATTGGATTCTGATTAATGTTTCTAAGTTGGGAGCCAAGAATAAATCAAGAAGAAAGATCATAACTGGAGGGATGCCAATCTATCTACAGGTAATTTGTCTACTCTGTGAACAAAGGTGTTTATGGGTCATGACTAGTAATGGCATTCTTAGTGATCTTTTCCACTTGAACAGACAATGTAATTCACTTACAATATTCTGAATCCAAGTGAGTGGTAGATCTCTCATCAGAAAAGCATGCTTTAGTGTTTTCTGAGGCACCATATGTCAGAGCATGATAGAGCCATGTTCTGAGACAGTGTCCCTTTTAGAAAAGCATGAACTTGCACGTGGTTATTCTGCTCTCAGGGATCTCACCTAAAATTTAGGCTACATAGATCAATGGGCTTGAGAAGATGTATCTTCTTTGATTCACCAGAAGAATTATATTGCTTCCCTACAGACCTACAAAACCTTTTTAATCCTACTCCCACCCTTTAAAACCTCCACTATTCCTCAAGTTCTTTCTTTCCCAACACATAATCCTTAACATACAAACTCTGTCTTCATTTACATGCTCCACCCAAAGGCCTTTGTGCTCTCCTTTCCAACCCATCACTCTTTAAGCAGCTGTCATTAAGTTAAATTTACATACACTCCATCATTCATAGCTCCTTAACTTGCAGCATGTGTTTCCAGCAGCAGATGGAAGCAGGAAGAAAAATCACCTATGCTGCCAGGTTTCATTTCCCAAGGTAGAGAGTGGCTATAGATCACGAAGGAATCGGGAGACTTAACAGGAGAATGCACACCAACTTGGTTGTACTGTGGAGGATGCCTGAACAGCTGTAAATAAGCTGTACTTCTTGAATTCTGGTCCATGATCAGTCCCAGAGACGGCTTCCTTTGTTGCTCTGTGTCGGACAATGGGGAGTTTGTGCAGGACTGGGGGTACCCATTAGCCAGAGACAACACTGAGATGGACATGGAGGCAATCTCCACCTTTCTGCAGTGGATGGTCTTGCCCCTCAAAATGTAAAACAAGTTTTTCTTTAAATGTGTAAAGAGAAGTATTCCATATACCACAAAACTCCTCATTTCTGCTTCAGTTCTCAAGGCATCTTGCTCCACAATTACAGCCCCTTGTCATTCCTTTGGAATCACAAAGCTTCCCTGATCCAGTCTTCTCTGGATTCCTGTTTGTGAATAGGTGACATGGGTGCTTAGTGGGGAGAGCCCTCCCTGACACGGCACAGAGTTCACTGGCTGATGTGATGACCACTTGACTGACACATGGGTGTTTGGGGACCAGGCTGCCTAAAGAGTCCTGCTCCCTGACATTCCCTTACAGTCCTGTGCTGCTCCCACTGTTGTGTCAGCACACCTGATCACACAGCTGGCTGGAAAACAGTTTTAGGCTGGATCCTTTCCATGCTCTTGTTCTCTGACAACCTTGTTAGCAGTGGTGTCAGCAGCACAGGGATGTGACCAGGTGGCCGGGGGGGAAGGGCTGTTCAGCCAACAATACTGCTGGAGATAAAGGTTGACCTGGCCTTTAATAGGCAAAAACAGAGCAAAGGAGACCATTGTCAGTACACAGAATGCTGTGAGAGTTGAAAAGTCTTTTGGCAGAAAGTGACACTGGCAGTTTGAGCTATGCATGCAGAGTATCCATACACATGGTAAGAAACAGAATTTGGAAGTGTAGAACGTGGAAGACCTACACTGTCAGTGGATTTTATGGTTCCCTTCAAAGCCAGGCATGGATTCCAGTCAGCCAACATGTAGTATTTCCCAAAAACAGTACTGGCTTCTTCAGTACCAGGCCAGAGTAAGAGGTACACATATGCGAATATTTGTAGCAACTGTGTTTACTAATGTCCAAATTGTGGCAGGATTCAATGAATGAAGATATGTCACACTAAAATATGTGCATAAAGGGACATGAGACTGTTGGACAGAGAGAAGTTCTACCTCTCATTTAGCCAAGAAATTGCTGACAGGCCAGTCAAGTACAACAAATAGTAATCAGTCCCTTAAAGAAACATTTCTTTTTCCTTCCTTATTTTTAATCCTCCTCCTGTTATCTGTTGGGTAAGACAGAATGAAATAAATTTGATAGGCACCAAGAAGCAGGGTGGAATATTCATGGAGCTGGAGAACCTCAAAGGAGAGGCTGGCTGAAAAAACTGTTAAGGTTAACATGCTTCAACAGGAAGATGATTTGAAATGAGTCAGGAAGGCAAACAGTCGACCTTTCAGATGTGATCTGAATAGTGGCAGCATGTACAGGCTTTTGTTCATTTCTTCACCTTTATTTTTTATAAAGTTTTGAAACGGCATTGTTTATTTTGTAGATTGGAAATAAATCACCTTGGAAGTAAAATGCATTTTACTTTACCCGGCTTTGAAGGTGATTTTAAGGTAGCTGATCAACACAAGGCATTTCTCATCCACAGGTGAGGTTAGTCTTTAAGTCAAAGCTCTGAAATGCCTGAAGGAGCACCCAGCTCCCTTATATTTCACTCCAGGGTCAGGTACCTGCTAGCAACTAGGGCAAGTTGGCACAGAACCATGTGAGCCTGTTGAAGGGCTGACACTGGAAAAGCTGGGTCTGGAATAAGTGTCATCTGGGTAGGATGTATAACTAGGAAGGCTCCCCAGCACGTGGCAGGTCAGCAAAGACCACCTCCAAGTCCTTTCTCTGGGAAATGTGAAACTCTCTGTTGTGTCACTACATCTGGGGCATCCATCCCACTGCTCTAGCAGGTGGTGTGCCTGTGCCAGGAGACTTCTCTTGTTAATGTGGGTGAAAGTGGAGGTAACACTGCCCTGCAGAGCAGAGCTGGAAGCTGGGATGAGTCAGAGCAGTCAGTTTTAGCCTCCTAGGACAGGCAGCAATGCTTAGTTCTGCCTTCCCTAATGCCTTCTTTGATGACTTAATGTCTTCAGCATCTGATAAAGTGTGAAGAGAATTAGATTATTTCTCACTCTTGCACGTTGGGACATTTTAAGAGGAAGTCACTACTGCAGGCACATATCCGTAGTTTGCAGTTTTGCTGTCCCTAGTGTCTTGAAGGTGGGGGCAGATGCGTTCACTGCCTACCTGTAACATTCCCAGTGAAGGAGCTAGAAGACTGAGGGTTTGCTGAGAGGACGCTGAGACGAACCAGAGTATTTCCAAGTGTAGAAGAGAACTTTACCAAGTGTTAAATGCTTTGGCGCAAGAAGTTGGTTCTGGATGAGTCAGCAGTGTTTGCTGAAGGAGTCCTGAAGTTCCAGAAAATTGTCTCAGGATCTGACCTAATAAGAGATCCCTGATGAGGGCCATGGCAGAAACTTGATTTCCAGATGCCCTGCCATGTCTATAAATTAGGCCATTAGCCTGCTACTCCCAATTTCCTCCTGCCATTTGTAAGTAGCACAGAACAACAGGGTCTAATGTAATATGATATGGAATGTTTTGAAGCAGATTTAAATGTAAAATGGAAAATGAAGTGGTGGTCCTGCATTTAAGGGCTGATGTAGTAGAAAAAAATGTATTCTTCTTGCCTAATGAATTTACTGGGAAATATATTGCCAATTATGCTCAGCTCTCTCTGCTAAAAGCCACCAAATAACAGATGTGGTTATTTAAAGAGCTGCCAGCGCTGGGCAGATGGAAAGAAAGGAATGGAAATTAAGAGGCACCTTTGATGCATTAGAAAGTGGAAATAAAGAGGAGGCTGTTACTGACAAAGACAGACTGACTGCTAGAGAAACCATGTTTCAAATATCATCTTTACATAGGTGACTCTCCAGAGGTTTCTGGCAGGTGCTTCATGCCCTCAGTTAGCACTTCACTGTCACTGAAAAGGTAGAAAGATTCTTGAAACTCTAGTATTCTGTAGTCGGGATCCTTCATATCAAAACCTTGGAACAAAAATCAGGTTGGAATTTGCTTTGTTTCTTTTCAAACAGTGTTTCTGAATCTTGTGTGTGTCTGTTAATACAGTATCTGCAAGATGAGATGAACCAGACTTCTTTCCCCAGAAAAAAATTCTGCAGTCCTTCAACGGCACTGCATGAGGTTTTCCTGGAAAGTAATCTACTTATTATTTTGAAAAGGAGAATTATGTCCAGTAACTGTCACCCTGCAACGGATGAACTGAGCTTATAAGAAGTGTATAAGCAAAGGGCAAAAAGCAGTGCACATTCTGCTCTGCATTGCCCCTCTGTTGCACTAGCTCTCCATTAGAACTGTGTTGTTAATCTCATGAGAGTTTTGCTGATAAAGGATAGATTTCTACATCAAATCAATGCATACTTGGGCCTCAACCCTGACCTCGTGTTAGTTCTCTATGTGTTACATTACTGGGCTTTTTAGTGTAACCACTAAGTTTGCTGGCTTAGGCAGGTTTGATTATTCTTGTCCAGGGCATTAAGCACAGTATGAAAGACCAGCTATGAAAACTAATCACAAGGACAGAATTGGATATGGTTGATCTAGTTTTACTTGCTGAGTGACATTTCCAGGACAAAAAAAGGACATTATGGTTTAAAGATGCTATTATGAAGTTGCTGCAGCTTGAAAATGAAGCAAGCCTTAATGCAGTAAGAAGGCACTGTGGCATTCAGTAAAATAAAGAAGTCTTTTGCCTTTAACCTTACAACTAAAATCGGCATCCTTGGGTGCTGAGTGGATGCAGCTTTTTCAAAGAAACAAGAAAGGGCTTCGACTCAACTTCTGGAAAAGTTTCATAATCCTTATGCTATAGAGGAAGCTGTGGTCCTTTAATGACTGTGTTACTTCTCTAGAAATGGTCTGAGCTTTTTCTAAATTTCTTCTCTTGCACAATGATCTTGGTTTTTGTTTCTTTTAAAAAAAAACTTATTCACCTCCATCTGTCTCAGTCCTTGGGAACCAAATGTGTTTGACATCTGTCTGTCATTGTAGGAGATTGACCTTTACCTAAATAAATTTGGAATTCTTTTGTGTAATACTTGGGAAATAAAAGTTTGTTCTAATACGATGTGCTGACAGGCAGAAAAAATGGTTTACTTACTTCAGTTTGTAGGAGGTCTCAGGTGGAGTAACTCACCTCAAAAGCAGCAACTTAGATTGCTTTTCTAAGTGTCCCTTTTCAAACATTTAATGATTGTGAGAGGCATTTATTTATTTCCGCTCAATTCATTCGAGCTCTGAGCAGCAGCCTTGTCTGGAGGGATAACACTAGCATTTGACCACGGCTGGGAATCTGTTTTCTAACTCATGAATAGCTTGGCAGCATTACCAATTTAGCTACCATCTCCTGCTCTGCAAGGACCTGTTCAGTCTGTGAAGAGCTGCTTTCCAGGGGAAGTGTGCAGAAAATCCAGGTCAGCTGTTGGAAACTTTGTAATACAGTCATATCAGTGCAGAGCAGCACTTGGGCTAATAAACCACATCTCTGAGCAGGTCTCTGAAGCGTAGGAGCAGCACAGCTTTGATATTCCACTGCCTTTTCTAATCCTGGAGGCGGGTCTCTTGTGGATTTTGTTTGGACAGGTGGAACTGCCCCACATGTCACAGCACTGGAGGTAGGGCTGCTTCTCCAGAGGTGTGGGCTAAGTGGGGACCTACATGCAGATGTGTGTAATGGTGTTCCCCGCATTCCTGTCTCCTGGCTGCTTCTGCTCCTAAGGCCTCCTGTTAAGAAGGAAGGATATGAGTAGACTGACTTTCAGAAAGGCTGACAAGAAGACGTTCCCATTAACTTCAATGGGAATAGTCCTGAAAAGAAGCTGCTGTTGACTGGTGCACTCCAGATGCTAGCAGTCCCTGTGTATTCCTTACTGCAGAGACATGCCAGGTTTGATTAATTATGCTGGAATAGTGCAGACCAGGATGCAGCAGAAGTAGCATGTGTGTATGTGTCAAACTGCTAATGACAGCCTTGCCTACACTTTATATTGAAACAGTTCCAAGACGTGTCAGAAAGAAGAGGTATCTAATAATTGACAGTGAAGAAGGCAATGTGAAATTTAAGCAGCCATCATTACAGCTTGCATCTAAAAAGCAAAATGAGATTACTGTGGGACTAGCTAATGAATTGAGAGTTATGAATTTGAACTAATATCTGGCTTGATTGGATCCTTGCAGTGCCCTCTCAATCTGCAGATGAAAGAAGGGAAGTAGTTTACAATTCAGTATGGTACTGCAGACAAATAAGACATTGATAGAGACCCCTTAGTTAAAAAAAAGTAAGAAGGAAAGAAAATGGACCCAAATACAACAAATGTGTACATCTCCTCAGAGCTGTCTCAGTAAGGTAGAGTTATTTCAAGATTTCCAGATGATTCATAGTGCCTGCAGTATCATGTTTTAATGTTCTAATTCTATGTATCTTGGAGATTTGAGTTTTTCCTATCTGATTTCAACTCAGAAATTTTTTTTTGTAATTATTTGGTCAATTGATCTAGCTGGGAGTCATTAATCCAGAAGTTTATAGGTAGTCGGATTCTATTAATTGATCTTTCTTTTAAGCTTTACAACAGCAATAAAAAATATTCTTCAACATTCCCCTGTATCTGGCCATTTCTGCCAACGGGGAATATACCACCTCCATCAGCCCAGTTCCTGCTCTGCCTTGAAGGACTGAAAAATCCCCAAGTCATGGGAACGTAGGAAACAGAACCTAAGGAGAAATGCCAGGCAAGAGAAGATGAGAAGTGATTGAAATGTCTTATATATGCATATTACAGGCTCTGTGGAGAAGCATTTGCTGTCCTTTGGAGGTAGTTTGATCACCTCCATATGGACTGTTGAAAATGTCACAGCCTGCAATTTAGCTCACTAAGAAATACAAGATGTTTTCTTCCTTCTCTCCTGTAGATCTTTCTATCACCTGCCATCTTCCTCAGCCACTTCTAGAAAACTGCAAAATTAGGAATGACAAAACACGCAAAAATGAATCATAGGTAGAAGTGACAGCTCAGAAATATCAAAATGTGCTGTAGGTGGGACTTGATTTAAAATGGAACATGAAAAAAGAGCAGGAATTCTTTGGAAAGAAAGAAGTGGTATGCAGAACGTGGAAATCTGAAGCCTCTGAAAATCCTAGAGAGAAAAGAAAGGGAAAAAATCGAGCAGCCAAGCAAACACAGTACAGATCTGTGTAATTAAACATCCAGACGTGTTAGAAATTGTTAATCCAATTTGCTCTTAAGCATTGGCTTCTGCTGAAGTCAGACCTGTCCAGGTGTCTGGTTATTTCTACCTCTGTAAGTCTAGGATCAATTACTTTGGTTCTCATTTGTTTCTGCCGTAAAGGTTTATGTGCCTTTGGTGACTTAGCATTCACGAGAAAAGACAGAATGATGCTTTGTTTGCATTGTTGCAATAGCTAAAGTTGAGTCAGCTGTTTGAAATATCATTTTACTGGGTTACCTTCTCATTCTTTATGAACAAAATGTTTTGGGTCTTTTTCTTAACCACGCCTGCAATCCCTTACAGTGAAGTCTGTGATTTGCATGTGATTTGCATGTAGGCCCAGAGATTGCTGCAGGATGCTGCTACTAACAGGTGAGGAGGACACACAAAGCAGCAGTGGTACGGCTGGGGGTTCTGGAGTACACAGCCTTGAACCTGCAGCTCTGGGGAGAAACTGCAATGGAAACCACAAAATTTCTTGGGGACCAAGATGCTTCTACACACATCTTCACGACCCTGGGACAATGGTAAGCTGTGGCAGACTGTGCCTCCTACCTTTATTTCCGTTATGCCAGATAATGTATCCAAAATCTTTGTAATGTTTAAGATCTCTGGGACCTTTGGGACTTAAGCAAATGTTTTTCTTGTCACCCTGGTGCCATTCAGACAAAGTATTGCAGGAAAGTGAGAAAGAAGGTTTTTAAGTCTGAAGAAATAGAAATCTTTGATTTCCAAAACTTCATTTCAGGACAACAGAGCTGAACTCGGTTCTTCAGTTCTGGAGAGATCAGAGCCAGGGAAGCAGAATTACTTGAATATTTTGATGGATTTTCCTATCTGTATGACTTCGAAAGTCAACTTTCTCCTCTTTTTTTGATCTTAGAGTGATCACTTATCTAGAATAGACAGCCTTGGGCTGATCTGAGGCAAAAGAGTTCTCTGAATTGCAGCTGTGCTCGCATGCATGCTCCTTATTCTGAGAAACATCAGGGCAGGCTTAAAGAAACTCTGTAAGGGGATACCAAAACTTCCAGGGAAAATGTAGAACTTTTCCAGCTCTGTTGGATCTACCTTGTGGAACTTGAGCCAAAACCCAGTGTAATTTTACACTCCAGGACTTGTCTGAACCTGCATTCCCCTTGACTGCTGGCCAGCATCTCTCTTCCCTGAGGAAAGGAAGGGGAGTTGTTTGCAAAGGGGTTTTAAAGCATGGTGGGTCTCTTGCAAGCACGAAACAAGACGTAATGACTAAAAAACTGGTCATGCACCATTCTGTTTTAAACTGTGTTTTTCCTCTTGCAAGGAAGGAGGGATAGACACAGATAAAAGGTGAAACATTTTATGCTTTTTGTTGCATGTCTTCTTCATATGGACTGCATTGGTTTTTATTCCCTGAGGTATTAAAAAGGAAGGTTGTGAAAATAATTTCAAAGAAATCAAAGAGCACCCAAAATACTCGTAAACAAAACCAGCTATTCTGCATATATTCAAGCTGATGTATGGCTGAACTCCTGATCTTGCAGCCTAATGGTCTCCTGTGCTGGGCACAGGAAATCTCTGAAAGCAAATTACTCAGCACTAGCAAAGGAAATGGATGATTTGTCCACGCTTTCTACCAAAAAACCCTATGCCTTACACAGTAGCACCCATATAGCTCAGACAGAAGGAGGTCCCTCCAAGGGATTAAAAGCTATCCCAGAAATGCTTCCCCTTCATTTTATCCAAAAACTACAGTCCCCTTGACAGACTAAGAGGTGATAACAGACAAGAAGGGTGAGGGACAGCTCGCAAAAGAGGTGACAGATCTCCAGTGAAGACATGGAAATATAATAGGGGATGGTCAGAGACACAAATATTTGGACAGGATGTTAGAGTATCTATGCAGGTCATGAAGGATTACACATGGGGAGAAATGTTTTGAGAACCTTTTTTTCAACATGAGCTGCTCCTGAGATGTTCCCCTTGTGAGTGCCACCACAGGACTCAGAAGCTTGGAAGCCCTGGACTTGCATGTGCAGTAAAACCATGTGAAAAAAATTAGACAAGAACTGAACATAGGTCATGAAAAATACAGAGACTGTCAATAATATATGATGAAGAAGATAAGTGACCTACTGGCTATTCTTGGTTGTAATCTTCTGTTCATTTTGTCTCTGTTCAGGGCTATAAAGCTATAATGTTCTTGCTTCTATTTGTCACAGTCCTCACAGACAGGCGAGAGAGGTCACCTGGGTGGATTTCATGCAGCTTCCATGAGTCTGATACCCTGCTGATACTCTGGTGTGACTGGTGTGTAGCTCCTGGTCTGCTCTTGTCTCTGTGCTGTTTCTCATTCTGCCATTTGGCTTGGTCTGGTCACCCAGCTCCTCATCCTAGCCCAGTCTTTGTGGCTTAGCTCTAGGCCTGTGAGTAGGGTGCAGTGCTGCCTGCCTTATACTGAAAGGGCTGTGCTGACCTCCCTCCTGCTGGCACTGTCAGCCTTTGCAGGCCCTAGTGAAAGAAATTCTCTGCAGATCTACATACAATGCACTTTGATCTTCAAACCCTGCACAGGGCCCAGTCACCGTCTGTCTTGGAGAGATTTCAAATTTAAATACAGCAATTAACAAAACCCACCAGACAGACAGTAGCTACCCTGCTATCTCTTTTTTATTTCTTCCCTTTGTTCTTCTTTCCCTCTGCCATTATTCACAAAAGTATCCAACCCAAAAACTGAAAGAAAAGACATCTCATGTGTTTACAGCCTGAGATAGACTTTCTTTTGTTTGACGGTGTAATTCCCCTTTGGTGACCTGACTTTCACGTGTGACAACTGCGTGGAGCAGTCTGTTCGAGCAATGATACAGTGATAGGCATAGCATAGGCTTTGTGAGTAGGAGGGTGTAAAGAGATTGGTGTTAGTGACTGGCTGTGTAATGCACACCAGAGGCAAACATCTAAGTATGGATATTCCTCTAAAGGAGATCCTTGCAATCCTTCATAACTCACATTTTCTGCAAGCCGTTTGTGAAGCAAGAGGTGTTAGCATTAATTCTTCTTGAATGTCAAACCTTTTTCTCTTGGAAGATGTCTCTCTCCTTCCATCTTTCTTGCAGTACTTCACTGTTCAGAGCTAGGGAAGCACTTTCATGCTAGGATCTGGCCCTCTGTTGTAGTTGCATGCTGGTGATTGGCATCTCCCTCCTGTCCCTAGGGAGGGCTTGTGCATGTCCTCTTCAGAGTGTAAGACACCCCAGCACAGCCTGAGCACAAAGCTTCTGGGATTAAGAGATGGGATTGTAACAGAAGGAGCCAGAGATCTCTGGGCACATTTTAAACATTATCTGCTGGTTTAATTGACTGTGATTTCTGGTTGTTCTTCCATCCATGCTGGCTATCTTTTTTGTCTATATTTTGGCTAAGAAGAAAATAGTGATAGATTATCTAGAAGGTCTAGCCCTTCTTCCTTTACAGAAGCTGGTGCAGCATTTCCTCTCCTGGAAGTGCTGCCTTGCACAGGTAGCACAAATGTGTGTGTTTTTAGAGCTTTATCCCAACGAGTCAGCTGTGCCGCTGTAACACTGTTTTTGCAAGCAATGCCTCAAATACGCACATCTCCAAAAGCAGAGACATGGAAGAAACACTTTACGGGTGGGTAACCAGTGTTGACTTCCTCAGTCCTGCCTGCCTCTCCTAAAATGGTCTTTGAAGTGTTTTTTCCAGAAAGTACATGATTGCAATTAAGAGAGAAAAATGAACTGTTAATCAGAGACAAACTCTTTGCTCTAACAGCTCAGATACACCTGGGGCTGTGATTGCCTTGTGTGATACATCCATATTAAACAGCATATGGGCAGGCTTTTCTTTTCATGGTTGCCTTTATCATTAAAAGTTAGTATCATTCTTGCACAGATGGCTTCAGCCCAAGCTGAGTCTGGATGACTCAGTTGTCCACTACATCCTCAATTATGTTTGGTGCTGAAGAGGAAAGGTACTCAGCTTCAATCTGCAAGCAGGATGTGCTGATTACTTTTTGTGCCCTTTCACTGGACCTGCTCATATAAAACAGAAATGCCAGTGATTAATACACTGTTTTGTAAAGGATACTAGCCACTGATTTCAGAGGTTAATAGGAAGAAGTACATCAGATTCACTTGGGATTCACAGAGGTAATGTAGTTTATGAAGTTGCTGTAAAGCTGTTTTCTTCCCTTCCTTGAGTGTTCCAGATTCACGGAACATATCCAAGAACATGTGTCTACATGAAGATTCTTCAGGGCACTGTCATGGTATGAAATTATGGCTGTACCTACAGGCAGTTGTATGTCCTCATGTATGTTTGCTATGGCCTTTCAGGCACAAAAATCAATGCAATTCTGTTGACTTCAGGGCCTTGTCAGGTCACATACTCACCTGTTCCGACAGCAGCCTGTGCTTGTCTCACATTCTATTTAGGTCTCATTGTGGATGAGTACCACCTGAGGACCTAAGAAAACAAATGTTAAAAGCAAACGGCAGCATTACAGAAGCCTCTGACAGTGAGGTAGGATAAAGTCAGAGATCAGTGAGAAGTATTGTTTTCTGGGGCATTTCATGGAATTGTACCCCTAACCTCACCTTCAAATCTACAGCCAACTCTCAATCATAATGAAATACTTCCCAGTATAAGGATTCCTTTGTTAAACTTCAAGACAGTAAAATCTTGCAAATTGACAGTATTGTGTTTAGAATTCAGATTCCTTGCAGCAAAGAACAGCTTTAAATTCACCAAAGTGATTAACAGATAATTCTTTCAGTGCAAAGAAAAATAGTAGTTGAAAGAAACATGAATTACTTGAAAAGGAAGGGAGATAATAGGTAAAATTCCTCCAGTTTTATGTTGGGTAGTTCAGGAGCTGGTTCATGAACAAAGCTGCTACTATAAAGTTGGCAGCTTCCATGGGAGCAAGTGTGCAGAAAACTGAAAATAGGAACAATCTTAGATACTGAATTTTTATATACTGCTGCACATCTATGAGAGATCTTGGAAATGCATTGCCTCTTCCAGAAATCCCGGTCCCATCACCACTGACTTTGCCATAAAGTTATTTAAACCCTTTCCTAAAAAAAAAATTCAGATGTCCATGGGAGTAAAGCTCCAAAGTTCAGTAGGTGAGAGATCTGGGCTAAGAAGCGACAGCACACCAGGGCTGGTATCCTAGAAACACTAACATACAAGGAAGAGCTGACTGCAGGGTGGGAACAGGATTCCTTCAGCAAAATTTTACTTCATTCAGGCCTTGGAAGTCCTGTAGGTTTAATCAGTTTTGTTTTCTCAGACCTATCATCCTAATGTATACACACATGCACACACACCCTGCTCCGTTGCCCTTACCTTAAAATACCCTTAAAAATGAATAATCTTCCTTATTCTGAATATGGAAGACTGTAAGCTCTTTGAAGAAATGAGACATGATATTTAAACAAAGAGTTTAGCTGAGCCCCCAGTTTTATTTCAGAAGAATGAGTGCTTACGAGCAGTTTTCCATTCTCTTAAGAGACTGGCTTCAACACAGAGCTTGATTCTGGCCTGTGTTAATTTGGTGAGATCCCTATCTCCAACTCCATAGCTTCTGCACCTGGGTGGCTTCAGTGATTTCTGGGAGATATCTTCTAAATAGCATCTGACAGAACAAGTGTTATTAAATGTGAGTAACAGCACTGGAATCTGGGTCTGTATCAAGGTTAGAATCTTGTCGGAAACCTCTTGAAAATGGATTAGGCTTTTATAGTCCTTTTCTATGTCACCACTGATTGTTTTCTGCCAGCTGCCATGCTGCATTTCTCTTTTGTTGTCTGTGTTCCTCGTGCTGCCCTACCCTCCAGGTTTACCATTCTTTGACTCCTTGTCCTAACTCCTTTTCCTTTCCAAGGAAATGATGAGATGCTGAAGAGAGTTTACCTAGTCTCAAGACATTCAGGGAGACCTGGATCACTCTGAAATATCTCAAAACATTCCTCTCTAACTGAGCCATTTCCTATAATTCTAATTTGAGGCGTCCTGATCTCTACTGTGGCCACCAGAAACTAACTTTATTGAGGCAGGAGTAGATGAGACACCTATACCTTACACAACATTCACAGAAATACAATTGATTTCCACAAGAAAGCCTGATCCTCCAGCATTGAAGGCTCATGTTCAAAGAAGCTTAAAACCTTTGTCAACTGCAGATAGATTAAAGGAAAGCAATTGATGTGCGGGATGGCTTTCTCCCTGGAGTGTTCACTTGGGATAGTGCATTTCAAAGGGGCTTCATTCACCAGAAGCTTAGAATTCGTCTGCTTATTCCATGGGTCAGAAGGGGATATGAATGTATTAAGATCAGTTGAATGGCTGTCCTGGGTCAGAACACCCATCCGTCTAACCCAAGTACCCTGCTACCCAAAGTACCTATGAACAGACTTCGTAGGAAGAATAAGAAATGGCAAACACTTGTGAAACTTTCTCCTAAATCTCTTTCTGGCCCCACATCTTTCCACTTCAGGGACTTCCTGTTTTTTCATTAAATGTGTAATTGTCATTGTATTTCTCTTCCATGTACATGTGCAGTCGCACTTTGAACCCATGCCAATTTTTAGTACCCTTAAGTAATTTAGCAACGAGTTCTCCAGTTTACTGTTTATTGTGTGAATAAGCAAAATGCTGTGTTTGTATTGGACCTGGCTGATGTTATCTTTATTTGATGCTCTCCAGTTCTTGTACTAAAAGACAGTGAACATCAATCCCTTTCTATCCATGACACAATTATTTTTTGTTTACCACATCATTCCCAGTTATCCCTTTTCCAGACTGCAGTGTTTAGCCTTAGTATGACAAGGCTTTCGTGCCCTTTATTATCCATCCTTTTTGCCTTTCTGTCAACCTTCTCTAAGGCTGAAGTAACAAACCATGGATTTATACAGTCACAAAATAGTGTCACATTTTGTTCTGCATTCTTTTTCTAATAGTGCCAAAAAAGCGAGTTCCTCTGTGGACTGCTGCTGGGTATTGAAATGTTGTTTCAATGGAGCCACTTGCAAGAGCCCCAGGACCTCCTGAATGGTGAAAACCAGTTTAAAGTCCATCGTTCTTTGTGTGAAGTAAGGATTATTTTTTCCATGCACCTCACTTTTCTTTTAGCTGTACCAAACATCTTCTGTCATTTTATTACACACCCTTGTTTCTCAGTCTTTCTTTAAGATTTTGTACAGTCAGCCTGCAGTTTGACTGGTAAAGGTGCTGTCACCAACAAGTTTTTTTGTTCCACTGTTCAACCATTTACAGGTTTTCTTATGAATATGTTGAACAGTAGAGGTCTCATCACAGACCCCTGAAAAATTCCTCTTGATTCTTCCCGCCATTTAAAGAACTGATGATTTGTTCTCTTTCCTATCTTATAACCATGCAAGACCTTCCCTCTAAGAGCTGCATTTGTTGAAGGCCCTTCTCAAATCCTTTTGGAATTAAAAATAGGTTGTATTGGTCAGATAACCCTGCCCCATACATAATCTTGTTGACATCACACAAAAAGCAGGATTATGACCTTTTATATGAAGCTTCACTGACTCTATCATTATGTGTTATTTATGGTACAATGCTTATGCAGTTGTCTGCTAACCTTTTGTAGCTTCTCTTAGTTTGTCCAGTATGGACATCAGTCTGATATTCCTGTAATTCTCCACTGGGATCTCTGCATCACATATGTTATCCTCCAGTTCTAAGTACCCAGACTGTTTTAAATGAAAGGTTACACAAGTCTCCAGCAATTCAGCTATTTCATCCTTGAATTGCTTTAAAACTCATGAGTGATTGCCATCTGGTCTTGGCAATGTGTTACTGTTCTTTATATCATTTTTTCCCAGCTGCTTCTGTAGTCACTTCAGTATCAATTATGACCTAAACTAACCCAAGAGTCTTTCTTTACTCCTGGGTAGGCAGGGGCATAGAGCAGCTGAATGACTGATGCATTTTGGAAAGCAGGGATTGTGCTGCTGATGTTTGCTTTGGGCTGGGCTATGGTTTGGTTATATTGCATCTGGAAGACAGTAATTGCATGTGTAAAGGAACTGTGTAGAGGGATGTAATAGTGTAGTAGTGACATGGTCACTTGTCATCAATAATTTTCAGGGTGGCTGTGCTTGGAACACTGGCTGCATGAAGCCAGGAGTACCAGCACTGTGGTAGCCCTCACAGCTACCCCCCGGAGCATCTGGTGCCTTGTTAATAGGAAGAAGTACATCAGATTCATTTGGGATTCACAGAGGTAATGTAGTTTTATGAAGTTGCTGTAAAGCTGTTTTCTTCCCTTCCTTGAATGTTATTCCCTGGAACTAGAGACACTAGTGAGCATTGCAGGTGCAGGTTAAGAAACAGGAGCTACACACTGTGTGGTGGTGGGACACAAGGAGCGAGTGAGCTCAGGAAAAATCTCTCCTTCTTACAGCCTAACTACAGCCTCCAGAGAGCTTGCATCTTAAAACAGAATGCCCAGGAACAGGGCATCACATACAGCTCTTTATGAGAGCAGTTACAGATGGCTTTCTTTATGCTTAGAAGTACTCGGAAACCAAGAATTTAAGGAAGGGATAACATTCTCTTTGTGTTATGCTGGTCTCAGTTTAGGCTGAGTCCTTGTGTTGCAGCAGCGGGCATTGCACTTGGTCAGGTCAGGGGGTTGAATGTGAGCCAGGTGCTTCCACAGCTCAGTCTGCTTCCAACACAGGTGAACAAGGAAAGGCTGAAGAGAAGGGATACTGTGGAACACTGAGGGTTGCCTGTGCTTCCCTGGAGGCTGGAGTGGCCTGAGAGAATGTCTGCAAAGCATCTCTGCTTGCCAGCTGATTTCTCCCTGGGTCAGCAGAGCCAACCTTCATGACTTCCAGGTCTCATTTTCTTTCTCCTTGCTTTCTAAGAAAGGGGAACACTTGAGTCAGTTGATACTGTTCCTTCAAGTTTCTTTTTTTCACTCTCTCTACAGTGAAAAGATTATAAACCTTTTCCTGTCAGCTTTCAGCTCCGAGTTGCTTCTGATTCTCTAAGTTGCAAAGGCGGAAGGCAAAAAAAGCATCAAAAACGAATCCCTGGATATATAATTGTATAATTTATCAAGATGAGTTCTGAGAGAGCATCTTCTCTCTCCGAACAAGAGCAGAGTAGTGCGAGTGAAGACTTTTTTGGTCAAGCAATAATAGCGGCTACTGATAGATGACTTGTTTAAGTGAGTTTTCATCATCAAGCTAAAACATAGCAGTTAAGATAAGGCTTAATAACAGGCGGAGTTTTTTCCTTAATAACATATTACACCAAACTGATCTCTTGATGGCCTATTAGTCCCATCAACCCACAGCTGTTTTAATGTTTTAATGAGAATTACTTAACAAGTGGGCTGTGCTCTGGATGGTACGGAAGTGTGTTTTCACTGTGGCAACTCCAAATAATTTAAAATAAAAATCCGGTTTGGATGTAGCATTTTCTTAAAACCCCAACCCTCTCCTGCTGCACATAGTTAACACTAGAAGGACTGGTGAAAAATGGTATGAAATTGCAGGAAGATTTATGTTAAACTAACAGACTAAAAGGTAGAAAGAGAGAGAATGAGATTTCAGAGTAGTGGAAAAATCATGATGAGAAGTGGCAGTAAGTTTGTTTAAGGGTCAGACCCCTTTCCCTGCCTTCAGCCACCCGAGAGGTAGATGTGCACTCTTCAGCACTGTACCACTCTTGTCCATGGGAAAAACATGTTTTCAACTCTCACCTCAAGAGACAATGAACTGCCCTGTTAGAGGTGTTTATGTTCTGTGTGGATTGTGGAAGCTAGGCCAATAGCTTGGATGGCTAAATTTAGCCTACTCGAACTCCAGACCTAGTCTAGCTTTGAGCAAGGCTTTTAGGGTTCAGCTTTTGTAAAAGCAGCCATGCAATTCAGTACGTAGCAGTATGTGTGTGACATGCCACTGACTGGAAGGTACTTTTTCATCTTGCAATTAATGCAAGTCCTTAAGTTATCCTCTGTGAAGATGTTGCAAAGCTTTATTGTTGGCTTTAGACCTTTCCCTGATTCTAGCTTTAATGTCTTGGGATAGCTGGGAGGACACTTGCTAAAATGTTAGCAGTTGTGCTTGCAGACACTCTGAATTCTACCTGGAGAGCTGGATGCTTTTATGGCTCTAAAACTGTCTTAGTTTAATTTCAGAATCTAACTTTTCCCATTATATACAAATAATGATATGTGAGTTGCAAAGATTAATGGATTAATGCTTAAAAATGCTACAGAAAATCTAGAAATGTCCTAGAAAAGTGTTTAGTTGTTTTCTGTATTTTTTAATTTTTAAAGATCTGATCACCACATTAATTGAACCAACTAATTAAAGCAATTAATTGTAGTGTAATTTGCAATCCCCTAATAAATCTCCTTTGAGTTGGATCTCAAAGATTTCTTTGTTTTGCACTTTCTTTATCTTGCTCTCTTGAAAAACTATAGCACAGCACCAGTTTAGCACACACTCCGGCTTTTATCGGGAGACTCTGTGCTGGGAGCAGACTCACAATACTGATAAATAACAAGTATCTCCAAGCTCTTATTCCCAGATGCTGCTCACAGATGGACCAACAGTTAAATCCTTCCTTGCTCCCTTGTTAGACTAAAATTGGTACTCAGCATGCTCCAAGCTCAGCCCTCCTTTTTTAAACATCACAATGCCCCTGATGCCCAAGGAACAGGTGGTAGCCTGTAGGTAGTGTACCTGCAGTTAAAAGAGATTGAAATTCGAGTGTCTCACCTCTCTTTTTCTTACCCTTTCCCCACCTCATGCATATAAAAGTTCTGAGGTATCTTCCCATTTTCTCTCAGCTAATAGACCTCTTAAGCTTCTACAGAAGGAAAAGGCTGAATGGGGCCAAAACAAGAGTGGTTTGAAGAAAATGGTGCAGGGAAATTAAAAAAAAAAAAAATATGTAGACGCAGTGAAAAGGGTGAGGGAATTTTTTTTTTCCTTACAGCCACATTATCATTATTCTTATTTTCTATTATTCCTCACAACAACAATTTTATGGACAATAGTTCATTAACATAGTGGTCTCCTGGCAGTTTATGTCAGCATGGAAAACTGAGACTGTCATCTGGAGGTATACAAAACTCTGTGGTTGGATTCACACACAAATATTTTTTTGGCTCAGAAGTCACTGGTTTTCAGTCTTCCTTTGTTCCCATCGTACCTTTCCTAGCAGCTGACTTCGAGATGATTTGATGAATACCCAGATCAGACACAGAGTGCTTGGGTCCCACCATAGGCTGGCATCACTTGTGTTCAGGGCTTACTCTTAATGCTGTGTTGCAGACCCCAAATGCTACACTGTAAACCCATTTAAAGCACCTGAGAACAGAGATCAAATAATAGGTTTTGCTATAAACTATATGTTGGGCAGTCTCTGTTGAAAGGAAGCTGACTTCTCTGTGCCTTAAAATTATGCCTAAAACTTGCTGAAGTCTGTGTTCCAAGCTACAGTTTAGGTAAAGGTCAGTTCTGTAGATGATCTGTAAACATTTAATCAAAATCTGATTTTACTTTAAGGCTGTTTGTTATATTTCAAAACTGTCTACTAAATGCAGTTTTAGTATAGAGTCATGGTTTGGATTGCTATCAAGTGCATTTCTAACTCTTTAGAGTTGCTTCATTTCAACAGGGAGCCAAGTCTTTACTACAGAACATTGATCTGAATTTCTAAAGTGACTTAGATGGAAAATGGTTTTGAAAAAAAGGTTTATTTCATAACTGAAAAGGCTCACTCAGCAGATCAGAGATCAGCTTCAACCACGCAGGCTAGAGAGATATATGCCTACAGTCACCTGTGATTGCTTACCTAATATTACACAAACTGTTGTGTAGAAATTCCTGTTTGTCTTCCAGATTTGCTCTTCTCTTTTGCTAAGTCAGTCCATAAAGACATGCGGTTTTTTGTATATTTTAGCAAAGGAAGCCTTCACTTCTTCTTGAAAAGCAGAAAGGTAACTTGGAGGTTTCAGTGTTACAGGCTATTAGATTCCCTGATGTTTGCCCTGGTCATCTCTGTCATGAAAAGCAGAGTTGAAGAGTACATGTACTGATTTCCCGTAAGTGTGCTGTGGTTGAATTGTGGCTAAATTGCTAAATTAGTTAGGAAGCTTGGAAAGAATGTATTTTCTTCCAGTATTTTACAGTTTTATCTCTGCTTTGAATCTCTGTATCTCAACACAGGTTTTCCTCAATGGGGTTAAAATTTGGTGTTTTCTTCCAGGCTTAGAGCTTGGGGTGTGTAAGAGAGCAGCAGTTAGGGAGTGCACTGACCGTCTTTTTTAAGGAAGGTCTTTGAACGTGAGACCTGCCAGGGCAATTCTCCTGTGGTTTCTGGATGCTGTCCTTTGCCAGGAGACCAGTGGCCCAGAGCTCAGTGTAGCTGTTATAGCAATGAGGGCCTTCTAATTGCTTTGACAAGTACGTGAAATTCAGAAAACGTTAATGATGTTACCTTATTCCCCTTTCCATATTTCTTGTGAAGGAAAGCATTTCTCTTCATGAGATCAAGTTTAAAAAACAGGTTTTGGTTATGTCAGTTTGGTATTTAAAGTGGACCACAAAAACGGAATATACAGAACAGACAAGCTCATAGGAAATAAAAAGCAGAAGAACATAAGCTCTGTGGTAATGAAGAAAATTAAAATGTTTTTATGAAAAGTAATGCTCTTTCTATGTAATAAATAGTTCATTTTTTCTTTGCTTTCTGCCTTTCATTATGTAGTTGTGAATTACAGAGATACCTTTGTGATCCCTTTGCATATTCCTTTTGTCTATTAGGAAGAAGATTCTAAGTACACCATCATCAGATAGATATTTTCATATGGATTAGTGATTAATGCTCCTTACTGTAACTGGAATGGCTAGATGCCTGCTAGTGCACTTTCAGATATTCCCAAAGATGGCTGTGGAGACACTCTCCAGATTTACATTCAGAAGGCAATGATCTGACAGTAAAAGAAAACTAAATTGGACTGATGGAAATATATTTTCACTAAGTCTTAAATCCAAGTTGTCTACTGGGTTTCTATTTAATTTCTGTTCGCTGGGTAGTGAAGTATTGACTTCTAACATTCATTATAACAAGGCA
Organism: Struthidea cinerea; assembly: GCA_013397865.1. NCBI lineage: Eukaryota > Metazoa > Chordata > Aves > Passeriformes > Corcoracidae > Struthidea > Struthidea cinerea. The sequence goes on along the minus strand of VZTI01003931.1, from coordinate 370,302 downwards.
TTATAGTTACGAGTAAGAAAACACTCTCATGCCAAAGCCTTCTATTTAGCAGCATAAAACTTTCTGGAAAAATTACCCTTTGGCCTGAAATTACTTATGTTTTGTTCTCCTTATGCTCTGTTCTCCTGACAGAAGTAATTTGTTTTTAAAAAGTATTACAATGCTCTTTGGTGGTGGTGAGAGAAATACATTTAAAAACAAGCAAGCAAACAAACCCAAACCCACCCCCCCACCACAAAAAAAAAAAAAAAAAAAAAAAAAAAAAAANAAAAAGAGAGAGATTGCCTTATTGCAGAATGTGATTCTTTGTTCATTAAGAAATGACTTACAATTACAACTTCAGACTCGCTGGGTTTCATACCCAAGGAACACAGGTGAGTGTTCTGTGCTTGGAGAAGTTTCATTATAGAAATATCAGCACAGTCTTGCCAATTCCACTTGCCTTTTCAAGGCAAACTGTGAGTCATTCTGCAGAAATATGTTCAGGGTGTCTGTGAGTGTTCGTGTTTGTGCAGGCAGTGGGACACTCCATGTTCACAGAACACTGTGTGGCTAACAATGTATTTTGTATATGTAAATATAGATCCACTGTCATGTAAAGCTATACACTAGCACATACTATTTGTGACTTTTTGGAGTTCCATTGGAAATATTGGCCCTTGGTATTTATTCTCTTGCTTCTCCCTTCCTTGCCATAGTTTATATTAGGAAAAAGAAGAAAGCAACATGCTGATGAATTTTCGAGTACGCAGTTAAGTTGAAAGTAAACCAGTGGAATGGGGCAGAAAAATAATTAATGACATAAAGATTTTTTTTTTCAGTATTATTTTCACACTGCAGTGGATTTGAGAGAAAATTCAAATGTAGCATCTGAGGAGGAGTAAAGCCATGAAGAAATTAATTGGTTGTTCCATTCCTTGGTTTTTGAAAGTCACAGATGTCACCGTAGGAGCTGTGCCCAGGAACAATAGTGTCAATGAAATGATTCATAGTACCAGAAGAAGAGGCTGCTGATGTAATGGGTGAACAGGTGAGAAAAGAGTGCTTGGAATTTCACTGGATTGCCTTTCTGACTGAGACATTTTATTTTGAATTATGCAGTATATCTCTTGCTTATAAAGAGAGACTTTAAAGAATTTTCAAAATCAAATGTAGCAATAAAGCTTGCCAGACTTTCGAGTCTGTCCATGTCCCTCCATTCTTCTGCAGCTGTGCAGCATATGGCACTAGCACCCCATAATGACAATCACTAAACTCTGGTTCTGTTCTGGTAACTTTGTACCAAGTCTCTGTGACCAAATAATCATATGATTTCCCTTCTATTTGATGTGCACGAGGAAGCTGGGTTTACAGGCCAGACCATACTTGGAATAAAGGGAAATTGTGTCACCCTATTCTATCACTTTGAGGTTAAGCTAAGCTCAGAAACCAGAAGGATAGCTGATCTCCATATTTTTGGCTCATCACTTCCAAATCTGATTTGGGAATTTTAGAGTTAAAGACCTCTGTTTGGCTATACAAGTGAAAAGGGGGAAGGTCAGTTGTAGTTTCTCTTCAGGTCAAGGATGGCATATTTCTGATGATGATGATAATCTGTGATCAGAAAGAAATGTTCTAGGAATCACATTGCAGACCAGATAGATTAGTAAGTCAATTGTAACTGGGGAAAGTAATTTTCAATAAGTCCTCATAATTTTACAGGAAAAAGAAATGAAAGGATACTGTCACAAGAAACCAGTCCTCAGTAGTGAGAGCTGTTACCCAGGAGACAGGTGATAAACCTACAAAGTAAAGAAAGCAGAATGTAGCAAGAAAAGAGAGAAGAGAGTCAGAATTAGCAGCAGGATTTAAGGCGCACACTGCAAAACCCACCTAAGACACAACAAAACCCAGTGAAATGAATCTGTGAATTTCCCTCTGGCCAGTGTCCCTCAATGGAGTTTGAGGCTCACGCCTAATCTTTCTAGTCTTCATTTCATTGTGCAGGAGATGTTTTGGCAAAGCTACTACCTCAACTTGACAGAGCCCTGAAATGCACAGTGTCACATAATGGGGTGGTCATATGATATGTTAAGGTCCTTAGTGATCTAAGAGATCTGGTTTTATATCTCCTGAATACTTTGGGGTTTATAATTTTTGAACAGAACTGTAAACCAGAGCCAGACTTCAGTGCTCAATACCTAGGATTATGGGACTATTTTTCCTCCAAAAGCTGATCTTTTCAGTCTATGTCCCAGAACTTGGAGGATATGACTTTAAGGCATCAAGTCTTGATTTATCTCAAAACTGGCAGTGTCCTGGGTTCCAACAGTCACCAGAAATAACCTCTTGCATCTCAAAAAAGATAGCAGAAACATTAGGAGGGGAGATGAAATTCTCCTGTACTTCTTCTGCAATTGAAATTCTTCAGGAAAATAAGCCTTTCTCATTTTAATTACCAATGTTTGAAATGCAGAGAAGTCCACAAAAAAAGCACACCTTAGCTGCTGTAATCCTCCGCCACAGTCCAAAGCAGACACTGGTTATCTGCTGTATAAATGGCTGAAAAATTTGGCAGTGAAATTTAACAAAAAAACTGGGAAATCCACTTTTAAAGCTCTCGCTCTGTCCAGAGTTTGCTCTATCCTGCCTTGCTTTAACAAGAGTTTTTCTTAACAATGTGTGATCCTAAAGGAGACCCATGAAAACTTATATTTTATTATTGCCACTTATTATGTCTGAACTCCTTATGAAACCAGTGTCTCAGTCCCTCTGTCTTGCTCCAACAGTGTAGAGCATGCTGTTAGACTTTTCTTTTTCCAGGTCTGAAATACCTAGGTTCCCTGAGAGTTACTGTTTTCCACTGAACCCTGAAACACTGACCAGAGCTAACCTGTTTCAGCCGATGTTCCAGTATGGCCAGTGAGAGCAGCCCACTCTGAAAATGCAGTCCTGGGCTAGCAAAAAGCTCTTACAGATTTTACAAGAATATGCTTAGCCTACCTTCTCCCCATATGCCTAGATTTACACATTTCTTGGTGTTATGGGATAAAGCAAAACACCCTCAATTGTCTTCAGCATCCCCTCAAACGGTCTTTGAACTCACATCATCGTAAATAACAACATCAACAATGTGGGTCTAGATGACTTTTCTTTCCAGGCCTGACCTTTATTTTGGGGAACTTGGAGAGCTGAAACAAGGTTCGTGTTAATAAGAGTGGAAGAGAGTGCTGCACACAATTTGGAGTTTGCTAAGGAGACCCCAGCCAGCTCTGGTTCAGCCAGCTCTGGAAATACTTGTCTGGTGCAGGGACAAGGACGAGAGGGCTGCACTGAGCAAAGATACAAGAGTGACCTGCTGCCAGATTTGTCAGAGAGACTCAGAATAACAAAAAGGTCACTTCCAGGCAGGAGGTTTTTTATTTTTCCAGACTCCTCTATTTAAAGTGTAAAGGTTTTCTATTGGAATAACCATAGAGCTGATGCAGACACATGGTGTTCTATAAAACCTGTGCTTATGGGCATAGGCAGTTGTTGATCTCTCCCCACAGTAATTTTTGAACCAGCTCTGTGATATCACCCAAGCATGAGGGAGAAAAGGGTCTTGAAGACAACAAAGGAGGAAGACCAGGAACCTTGTTGCAAGCATCCTGCTGGTGAGTGCAGTGGGACCCCACAGAGCAGAGCTCCTGGCCTTACACCTGTCCTGGCTCCAGGCAGACTTTCAGCTGTAACTTGTACCATCCTATAAAGCAGTATCAATGAGCCTCAAGACTTCAACCTGCAGAAACCAGGCTTCTTCTGTCGCAGGATTCAGTAACCTACATCTTTCCTGCAGGTATTCAAGCACAGAGTAACTCAAGGGAGGTAAAGGATTTCCTCTTCTCTTTCTTCCTTTGCAGCAACATCCCCTAGTAGGGTGTATTGTGCCTGTCCTGTCACGGGTGTGGAAGGGAGGCTGTGCATGCTGCAGGTCCCCAAGACCATCATGGTGACTGCTTATGATTTACCCTCTGCAGCTCTGATTCTGGTGTGACAGGTGTATGTGGATACAGCTCTCCCTTAGGGTAGAGCCTCACTGTGGGTGCTTCCATGAAACCACCAGCTCTGCATGGGGATGGTGCCCATAAGTAATTTGTCACAAGATAGGTCCCAGTGACCTAAGAATTCAGGACTACAAGGGGTTACTTTTTTCCTCATTTTCTTCCCCAGGTGAAATTTTGCTTGACGGAATCCAGGCTACACTGAAGGCAGTGCTCGGAAATGTGCAGTAAGTTATTTTTGCCCTGGCAGTTCTCTCCAGACATAGCAACAGTATTTGAAGACCAAGAGCATGAAGCAGTAAAATATGCCAGATTTGAATATTTGACCAAGATACTAATAAAGCTGGCAGTGTTGGCAGGATACGTGCCAGTGAACTCGCATGGCAAATGTGTGCAGATTCCTCTTTTTATGTTGAAATCACCTCTTTTTCTTTTCCATGAAACAGGGGGAGAAGTTGTCGGCCTTCTCAAGCCACTACATTTGGATTTATGAGCATGCCACCTATATTTTTGTGTGGGGAGGACAGCCATCTCAAGTCTTGCCACTGCTAAAATTAACTGACATCTTAGGCCATGTAAGCTGCTTATTTCCAAATGTCAAGCCACTTGGGACATTTACAGCAAAGAGAATGTTAATGGGATATTTCTGAGAATAGGCACTAAGTAGGGAAAACACTGGAGCAAAGAAATGCATATCTGAAACTCATCTGAGTACCTTAGGCGCCAGCCAGAGCATTCTGTGATGGGAAGCTGGTGAGATGCACAGTTGTACGGAGGGAGCTGTGAGACTCAGTCATTTCCTCATCCTGAACACTTTGTATTATCTTCCATTCCCAGCACAAGGAACACTTATTCCTTAGCTGGTTCAGAGATTCTTGTCTCAGCTGTCCCATCAACCCATCGGCAACAGAACCTTATGGCTGTGGCCATCTCAGATTCCAGAAAGAAAATTACTTTTTCCTACCTCAAGCAAGAATTCAATAAGGGAAATACTGCATGAGAAGAACTGTTTTGTGTTCCATAAGTAAAGCCTGGGACTAATCAGCCACTAACTTGATTTGCTGAGATCAGAATCAAGTGAGAAAGAAGGAAAATGTAAGCTGTGCTCGAGATTAGTATTTTATATGTTTTTACTTTACAGACTGACTATAAAAGCTAGTTAGCTAAGACTGGCTCATCATGTGAAAGGAAGTCATTTGCCTATGAAGCCCCACTGCTGTGTGCAAGCTATTTTAAAAGGGACTGTGGAATCCAGGGTCCCTCCTGCACACACCCAGATCACCGAAATAGATTTGCATGATAGCTTCTCTACTGTGTAAAACGTGTATTGGATTTGAGATCTGGCACCTCTTTTTCTCCTTTGAACTCCAAAACGAACCTGGGCCATTCCCCTCTCTCCCTTAAAATGCTCATCCATCCTTAGAAATGAAGAAAACCAGGAAGCTCTAACACAAACCCACCCAAAGTCTCACCCTCTTTGACTTCTGTAGATCACAAATAGATTATCAGTTTCTTGTAGTTTCCCCTTGCCTACTCCCTTCCCCCACCCCCAGTTTATCCTAACCAAAGTTAATACATTCCAATTAATATCTATGTTGATGCAGGAATGACTTTGTGTTTCTGAGAAGCACATTTGCTAGGTAACCTTGAATGCAAAAAGTTTGAGGGGGTCTGCAGAAATACATACGGATGTCCTGATGAGGCAATTCCCTGGGGAGCACAGACAGGTCTCTCCAATTAGGGGAGCTTGACTTAAACAGCAGCTGGACAACTGCAACCCCAATTACTGGAACCATTTATGGAAACCTCAGGAGACATGATCAGGTTTTCAGCAGCAGATGATTTGTGGTAAGTACAGGATATTCAGCATTGCACACTGGGACTGTTTTGGGTTTGACTGTCATGGCTTAAATTTAAATCTACTGTTAGTGCAAAGAAATTTTTTCTCATAAAAATGTGAAGAGGTGAATTCTTCTCAACTTCACTGCATCAGCTTTTACCTTCTTTCCTCTAAAAGCTTTTTCCTGTGAGCAGCAGATACAGAAAGGTATTGTCTTAATGAACTGACTGCCAAGTCCTTAGCAAAGCTGGTCTTTTTGAAGCCACATTTTATAGCAGAGATGGACTGCGATTCTACCCATAAACCCAGTAATGAACTGGATTACAGTGCTTATTTCATGATGTTTCTGTCTAAAAGGGAACACTGCTAGAAGGTTCCAATAGAGGCAGGAGCTGTAAACGTTGCTCCAGAAAAAAAACCCATGCTACACTTCCAGCTCTCCCTCCCATAAAATCCCTTCTTGCTGCACTCAGCAGGAGCCTTGGCAGAATTTGTCTCCTTGTCCTCCTCTGGATAAGGCGAGGCCTCTGAAATGTTTGGTCTGTTGCCTCAATTAAACAGCATGGGCTGAGAAGCAGAAGTGCTAAAATAAATCAGGAAATTATCTCAGGTGAACTAACAAATTTATGTGTTTGCATGACCCATGGTCCCAGGAACCCGGTTTGTGGAAGAGTTTTGTGGTTGTGTTCAGAGCATCTGCCCAACATGTGCTGTGTTCAGTGGCAGTGATAACAGCAAGGAAGGCAGCAAATCTTCAGGGAGTCGCCACCTCAGCGGAATGAGAGTGGAATGCCACCAGTTAGGGCCCACAAATGTCATTCATTGCCAGTTGTTCCCAAAGCTATTTGCCATGTTATCTATGCTACATAAAGGGAACTGCTTTTTTCTGATTCTAACATACTTTACCTTGCTATATAAATTTATCTTTCCACAGCCACTATTTTATTCATTTTTATATTCTGTCACTTCTTCCTGGTATGTATTTGCTGTCTAGCTGTATTAACTAAGGCCCAACCTCCTCATTACTGATCTCAGCAGTGTGTATGACATTATGACAATTTTATGCATATACATTTTCACATGGTGTGCTTCTCTTTCTTGTCAGCAATTATGAGCTGCCATTAAAAGCGTGAGAAATGGTTACTGTGTTGTTAGAATTTTAAATGGACGGATAATTTAAAAGGAATAAGGGGAAGGGAGGAACATAAAGACTCAGAAAAGCAGTGTAGAAGAGGAGAATTGGGAAAAGGATGAATTACTGGAAGAATATAAAGAACAGGAAAATGTAGTTTCTGCTCTCATAATTTCAGTTTATTCCCTGGTACAGAGGGCCTGTGACAGTTCTCTAGCCACAGTTTAAGCAACTGTATTTGGGAAAGGGGAAGGAAATGCCCTGTAAAAGCTGGCAGAATTGTCAATCTATAGTCAGTTAGATCATAACACACTCAAAATCAGCTTTGACCACACCATGTGGATTGACATGGATTTATGTTTGTGGTACCTCATCCATACATATCAGCTTCCTGAACAGTTGCACTCTGTCACAATGTCCCGTAATGATACAAATGTCACTCTACTGTAATATATGGGACATCACAGTTACACATGTGGTATTTCTAATTCTTGTTTGCTTGCTTAGAAAACTAAAATCCATAAATATAGTGGTATAATATTGTCTACCACAGCCTACATCAGTATTTCAAAGTTGTTGCCCGGTCAGTTGATGACACTTCTCTGTTCTACTGAAGCCTGTGAAGAAAGCAGTCTTTCCATCCTGAGATGGGTGGGGACCATCAGTGTTTAGTAGATTCCTACTTCTCTCAATGGCCTACAGAATCAATATAGTCAATTAGGTCAGTCTAAACCCGGTTTTCAGTCAGCTACAGTTACTTTAGGTGAAATGAATGCTTCCCTCCAAAAGTGTGAAACAGAGCGTGAAGAACTGAGCAAGCACCAGGAGGGACTTCCCAGAGCCAGCAGCAGGCTCAGGATGCAGCTAGTGTGTCCAAGCTCTGGCATGGCCTGTCAGAAGAGAGACTATTCATGGATGTGACAGAGGGTCTGCTGAGTACCGTGTCCAGCAAGGAATGAATGGGACCAAAACAGTTGATGGATATCATCACAGCAGCAGCATCTGCCAGCAAAGGATTTATGGCAACGGCTCTAATTGTTTTTACAGAGAGGGGGATATCTTTCTGGTAAATAGGCTTCTAAATTGACTGCTTCATTCTGGTTGTTCTCAGAATTTATTTGTTTGCCATAGCAAGCAAATTCTGCATCATCAGGGCAAATACGGGGGCAAAGAGACTCCGGTTCAGAAAGCAGAGAAGAGTAAAGAGCAGTAAGGCCTGTCATGTCTGTCACATAGTTATGCCTCCTGAAGCCTCTTTTCTGCCACCGAGTTGGCTATTCTTTGCTACAGAAGCTTGTTCACTGAGACCACGCTCTGTGTTCTCACAGGATTTTAAGGCGAACAGGAGGAAACACATAGTTCTATGTTTATGGCATAGTAGAGAAGGTAATGGAAATGTCTGGTGTGATGTAAAACTAGATTCTAACAGAGTGGTGGGCTTTCTTTTTCTTCTTTTAGTGCCGAGACCATTTCCACGTCATCTGCTGGGGGAGACATTACAACCATAACTATAAACAGACATGAGATTCCTAACATTCAAATGTATCCATGTATTGGTCTAAAAATGCTGCATTCTGGGGCTGAGGCTGGGCATGGTTTTGTTTCTGCTAGGGAATATGCACTGAGCATCCTAATATCAGGGGATATCAGGGAGAGATTCAACACCACCTCTTTAGAGATCTGTGTAGAAAGGAAGGTTGTTGTTCTGGAGGATTAAAAGGAAATTAAGATAATACACTGATGTGTCTTGAGAATACTCCAGACAATTATAAGCATGAGCATGTCAAAGCAAATTCCTGTGCTCTCCCCCTCCAAGGAATACATTGTAAAAGCAGACATTCATTTTGATATTTGTCTCATATGGAAGTGAGGGTGGGAAAAGCTACAGAAAAGTAGTGGAAAGAACTGGTAATACAGTTAGATAAAAGTGTACAAGGATATAATCTAAAAAGAGGAAAACGAGGTTTTGCCTGATCCCAAGATATATTGCATACCTTCACATAAGCAGATTGCTACCAGAGGTAAGTCATAAATACCATTGCTAAGTAAGTGTGAAATGGAGTCATGGGATATTACTAGTCTATGACATTCTTGGATAAAAAATATAAGGAAATCAAAATAGAAAAATGAAAAAGGAGGCAAAGAAATTCTTATTTTCGCTTTCACGCTCAGGTTGAATCAGCCTACCGTGTAATTCTTTATCAGAAGGAAACTCTATAAGCTAACAGCCCCCTCCATCTTTCATAATCATCTGATCAAATAAGGCACTGCCTAATAGCAAGAAGATTGCAAGAAATTTTAATAACATCATGTTATTGAACCAGTGAAATACAGGGACATGACAGACCTCTCCTTGCAGGATGTTCAATTACTTTTATGTTATTGCTGACTCATGAAGAGGGGTCCTGGGCTTATCTTTCATAAGTAAAGGCACAGAGCCAGTTCCCAACAGATATTGAGCCACCGCAGCATCTCACCAGGACAGCCGTTTCTTTTAATCTTTAATTTGTGTAGTATTTGCTAGGTCTCTTCCTCAAGGTTTTACTTTTTTTTCCAGAGAACACTGAAGAGTGGCCTTTTAGCTTTTGTTATGGTTTACCAGTTTCCATCACAAGATGGAGGAAGCAATATCTGGTCCATGAGGCCAGAACAGAGATACTACCTCAGCAGATGAAAATGGATCTTGAGGCTGACAGTAGATCAGCCTGTGTGTTTAGCACAGACCTGAGTTTTCTTTAGCAAAGAAGAGGGGTGGAATAAGTTCCTGTCTCTGCCACAGCCCTTCAGAACAACTTGGTGGAAGTGTTCAGGTAGCATATCCAGGCTGATGCTAAATGGGTTACAGTAACTGTGTCTAAAAAGCCAATGATTAAAAACTCAAGTCTGAAATATTACGTACCATGAGATGACGGAGATCTGTCTAGACCTTGATTGTGGGGTGTGTGAAAGTGTAATCCATCTTTCAAGCTGGGCAGCTGGTTGACTGATTCTTGAATCGAAGCAGTCTGGATTGTGTAAACATATCTTCCTCATTTACATGCTGTTCATATGCTTTGAACAGAACATGACTATTTCTTAATTTTTCAGCTAAGGATTTAAAATGGCGATACTGACACTTCTGGCCTCTCCTGCCAGTGCTATAGATTTTTATTTATTAGTTGTTACAGCCTACCTCTGAGGCAGAGTAACTGAGGTTCTTGTTAATTGATCCCTTGTGGTGGATCAGAGTGAAACGACAGTGAATGACCTGTGTACAAATGAGCCAGGTTTACTTTAAAACAATTAGGTTGCAGCAGGAACCTGACACCTCCCCTGCACAGGGATTTTACACTGTCTGAAGCAACACTGTGGAAATAAGATGGGGAGCACTTTAAGCTCTTTGATGGTTTGTGGCCCCTTCTAACAACACAACTGATGCTTGGCCCTGCTTTTCCTTGTGACATTTGTGCCTTGTTGAGCAGGAGGAAACCTTCTGGCTTCCATGTAAACACCCAATACCTCCCATGGCAGGGAGTTTTACGCTGTCAGATGCGGTTGTGCCTTACTGGGAGGGAGGAAATCGACATGATAAAAAGCATTACCTCACCTCCAAAGGATCTGCTTCTTACCTGCCTTTTCCCTTATCTGGCATGAAAACACTAAGGCATCAGTCCTGGGTTATCAGGGAGAAATTTATCACAAGGCTCAATCAGTTTATGTAAACAAAGTTCAGTCTATCACATTACTTCAGTGTGATTTAACATCCAGGCCATAATCAAAGGACAAATCTAAGTATATTTTTTTTGCATTCCAACAAAACACTTAGGAGGTAGAAGTAGAAGGTTATTTTGCATTCATATGCCTTTTCTCTCTCTCTCAGTGAATGAACAGCTACCACTATATAAATGAATAATTTTGGATTAACCATATACTTTCAAAGAAGTGAAATGGCTGGAGTGCAGTTCATTAGCACTGAAATCCCAGTGATTCATAAAACACTGAAGCCTAATAGGACTGAAATTTTAGCTAGAAGATACGAAAAAATGTTCCATTTTCCAAAGCTAGCCAAGTCTGCTGGTGACCTAAAGCTCTGTAGTAGTTTACAGGAAGAGTTTGGACCAAGGAAATCATGGTTTCTACTTGTCCAGTGTCCTGGTTTATGACTGTCATGTTTTGTGCATATTTTTTTTACTCCCATCCTTCAGCCAAGCTTCTTTCCATCTTTTTTTTTTCCTGTGGCCTCTCTCATCTCTATTTATGTCATAGTCAAGCCAGCCCTGCAAAAATAGGAAGAAAAATATCATTGTTCATTAACAGTCAGGTAAGCCCTAAAGCATGTCAGACAAGGTGCTGATTGGCTCCATACCCAGTTCTTCCCCTCTAGCTTCAGCCTGATGTTCACAATAAACAGAAAAGTGAAGCTGTCCATTTTTGCACCCCAGATATTTTCAGCTGGGGAGAAACAAGATGTAATCAAGAGCCAGCCAAGTGCATATGACATATTCCATAGGAACATGGATGTCTTTAGGTGCAAAGGAAGGCATAGATCTGTGCAACAGATGATAAACCCCAGCCATGGAAAAAAACTACAGCTTTAAGACAAGTTTTCAAACAATGATAATGTAGGAAATCAAAATGGGATTGATATCAAGAACCAAGTCACACAAGGTTCATATTTTAAACAGTTTTCTGTATGCCATCTCACAATGTCAGAAGCTTAATTAAATTTGGCTTTAAATTCTTCCAGCCTAAAAAAATAAATAAGTGATGGAATTGAACTGGCATGCCAGTGATTTAGAAGTAGCTTGTACACAGTCAAGGGCAAGGAGCTCATTGTTAAATTCAGTACCAAATCAGAGAACTTACATTGTTTTGAAGCCCAAGGAAGAGAACAAAATCATCCCTGTTTTTTTTTTTTTTGAAAATTCTATTCTATGAATTTATCTAATTACCTTCTCATATGGTCTCAGAATGTGTCAAAATTTGTTCAGTGAGTTCTTATCACTTGCATGAGCTTCCTCGGAATTGCTGTGTAAAGGACACTGCCTGCTTACCAGTAAGAACAGTGACTCCTCAAGGGGAAGTAAAATTCTAGTCTTTGTAAGTTACCAAGTAAAATATTGCCTCCAAAGAAGTCTGTAGGAAAATGCCTGATCAGTTTAGTGCAAACAAGTTTTCATCCATGTGTGTTTCTTGTTATCATGGGAACCTTCCAAGAAATAATGGAAACTAATAAAATTTTTGTGTTAGAGAATTCTCTTCTTAAAAATTCTCTTCTTAAAAATGCTGAGGCTACTTCCAACTTCTGTGCTTGATCAAAAATATAAGTTAAAGTTGTAGTCAGGTGTGTAGGGTGAACAGGCCTTGATCTGACATCTCTGCAAAAGGTTGAAAAACAGTGTGACATTTACATTTTTACTGTTCTAAATCCCAAACTGAATGAATGTATTTGGACACTTCATAGCTGTAGCTGCAATGGCTTCTCTGGAACAGAAACATTGCTCTTTTTAGCTTTCTAATTTCCACTCATTAAAACCAAAATATAGGCAAGAAAAGAACTGATTATGGCACATCTACATTTCCAGATGCTGGCAAGTATTGACTTCTGAAGATCAGTTTCTTCCCATCTCAGCATAGGTTCTTATCATATCAATTGCCATGTCTTCAGCGCTTAGAACTAATGAAATTCAACTATTTTCCTCAGCTAAATATGCCTTAAGATCCTAATTGATCATTGAAGGCAAGATTCAAACCCTAAAAGTGCTGGAATGGGGAATACAGAGACATCTGAGTAACATGCTGGAAAACTGAGGACTTCAGGAGTTTATAATTTTGTCTTAAAATATCATAAACATCAGAGGTCAGTGGGCCTTTACGTGTACAGAATGCAGCACAGCAAACGTGCACTGCACAGGGGATAGTGAGCAGGTTTCTGTTCCCCAGAGATTGTTAGACCAGCCTGTGGGTGCTCTGCTTTGGCAAAACTGTAAAAGGAAAGATGCATTCAGTTCTCTGTCAGTTTGGGTGTATTACAGAGCTGCCTTTCACCAAGTGCTTCTTCCTCCAACACTTAAATTTCCAAGGTTGCCTGACCATGCATTGACTTGTGCCGCTGTTCCCGTTTATTTTAAATGCAAGCTTTATTAGGCAGCTTCTCTATTCTACCTGTGAATGTGTGAGCTTCTATTTTTGACATGACCATTCCAGATTCTTTTTGCTGATCATTGGTAAACCTGTCTCATTATTTGTTGATTCCAGACATTAAAGTTTTGATGCTACTGCTAGCAGAACATATATTCAGTCATTGCAGTTTTATCGTGTTTCCTTATTTCTACGGGAGAAGATTCTCTTACATTTGATTTTTAGTTTAATTTGGTAAAAGCTTGACTAGATATTTCATTTTCATTTCACTTCTTTCCCCGAGTTAATTAACAGTATTCTCTTTGCTACGTCCAGTGAAGCTGATAAGAATGCCTACATCCTGATTCAGCTGAGGATATAAAAGGAGCCTCTTGATGTCTAATTATAGCAAGTAAGAAAGAGGGCTGAGGCCAGAAGTGATTGATGGACTAGTGCATCATGTACTCCACCTACTGTAATTCACTGGTTTTCTAAATGGCAGCCTATGGAGGTAAAAAACCTACAGTACTTTTCCATATTTTCTTTTCATTCCAACAAAACACTTAGCCAGGAGATAGAAGGTTATTTTTCATTAATATGCCTTTTCTCATTTTAGGGAAAAAGGGAACCTTCTGAGAGCAGTATAAGGGTAATCCTCATTAAGACATTATTAACAAGGCATATTATTAGATCTGTTAAAGCCATTGCCCTTGATTATAAATGAGTAAATTGGTTAATGAGAACAGTAGTTAATTGGGGGTATTATTACCAAACAGGGAAATTATATGAAAGTTAAATACATCACAGTGATTCTTCTACACAATTAAACATCTATGAGGAAAGAGATTAAGGAGGAGAGTATGAGAAAGTAGCAGTCATAAAGTAGAAGTACGTTTTAAAAACTGTATTGCAAAAGTCTATTAAAACTGAATAAAAGTCAATGGTGCATATTTACTCTGCTGAAACTCATCTGAAGCTGCGTCTTGCAAGACAGAAAATCTCAAGCTCCATCACTGTGCTGAAAGGTTGTGTAATCATATGGCCATCTGGTAGGGATAAGATTTGTCACCCTGCATTTGCCTTAAGATCCAGGCATCACATCTGTCCTTCCTCAAGCTTCTCCTCTCATGTGTTTTACACACTGTAACAACCAGGATTGTTTTGAGCAGCTCTTTGCTATAAGGGTTAGATTTTTCCCATCTTTTGCCATCTTAGTTGTACTTCCTTTTCCGGTTAGGTCTGATGGAAATTACATGCCTTACTACCAATAATCTGTTGTGAGGGAAAACAATGCACGTACACATTTTATCCAGGGACCTCAGGCAGGGTTATCTGGAGGTGGTTGACCAGGACCAGACAGCTTCTGAATAGTTCCAAGGATGGCGAATCCGTAACTTCCTAGGACAAGATGTTGCAGTGCTTAATCACTCTCAGTGGTGTAAAAATGGAAAAAAGTGATTCCTTATGTTTTGATAGAACTTTCTGTGTTTTTGTCTGTGCCTGTCACCTCTTGTCCTGTCACTGGGCACCACCGATAAAAACCTGTCTCCCTCTTTTTTTCACTCTCCCTTCAGGTATTTGTACACATTAATGAGATGCTCTTTGATCCCCTCCTGAGCCTTCTCTTGTGTAGGTTAAACAGCCTTCCAGCTCTAACCGTTCTCTGATTCTGTGATTTCTTTTAGGGAGCTGAAATTCACCCTGGGTTAGTTGTGGTTGGTAACCCAGTAATTATACCAGGCTTTGGAGCAGAAAAAAGTACTGTGGGGAAGGAAACTGCGTTATCAATTCTGCCTTTAAACCACAGACATGGAGATAGGTGTCCACAGTATGCCAGAGCCCAGTGCCAGGCCCAGCTCAATAGCAGGCAGAATCATCTCAAAAGGCCTGCAAGAAATATCAATGCCCCCCTTGGGGATGGCTTGCTTCGTTACGTAGATCCTGTGGACAAGATGCTTGTTCAGCTTGGAGTGTACCAGGGACCACTCTCTGTGGCTGTATAGGTATAGTCCAGCAAATAATACAGGTAAGCACTGGTTCTGTACCTTTGCTGTCATCTCTGGTCATGCTGTGTATTTGTAAGCTTGATCCACAAGGAAATCAGTTCAGCCTAGGGCTGTTAAAAGCAGTACGACAGACTTTTGTCTTTGGAGTTCCTTGCAGCTCCTTGGGTGCACTGAGAACACTGTGTGCCGATGTCTGTGACTTTAAGGGGATGCAGGGTACTGCTGGGCCAGTTTGTCAGCCAGCTGCACTCAGCTTGTGTGCAGGGAGGGTTGACCCTGGAGATGAAGGGGTAGGGGAATACAGCACTGGCAACACTCCTCTCAACTTATGTTAGTCTCCATCTAATGCAAGAAAGATGCACAATTCAAAGCCTTTCAGAGCCACATAGGCAAATGCCTAGTTAGCAGCTTGTGGAACATTTAAGGTGTATATACACACTAGAAGTACTAGGTGTGACTCAGAGCTGGCCACTTGAGAGCACTGCTATAATTACTAATTGTCTGTGGGGTGAACAGCCTGGGGCACAGGCTGTCATTTATAGTGGCATGTGCAACGGACTGCTTAGTTTCCAGATGAAATTGTAACACAAACACAGATGGAGTGATAATGTCCCACCCACTCTAATTCTTCTTGAAATTCCTAATGAAGTATTTTCTCTCCCAGCTTTCCCCTTTATGAAAAAAAAAATTGTTCTCTGGAGTGTTGTTGGGGAAGGGAGGGAGGGGCTGTACGGCTTCCAAGCGACACCTGAGGAGTGGTTAGGTTTTTGCTGTACATTGTCAAACCTTACACTCAGCCTGTGAAGGACTGAGGCTTTCTTCAACTTGAGACCTGCTTTGGAAACCTGAAGGCATGGAGGTATGGCAGGAGTGGGTAAAGAGGGAAGGGTATTAGATCCATACCGAACAGTGTTTTCCATTCAGTTGCAGAAAGTAAATCCACAACATGCTGCCAATTTCCTGTCATTTGTTTGATGGTGGTGGCATACTGTGGAGCACCAAGCTGAGCATCCCATAGATCTCCTGCATAAAAAATGTGTGGGAAGTTGATGATACATGTCTTGTAACAAAACAACACATAAGGGCTGTGCATCACTGAAGTATTTTTCTATCTCTTCATTTTTTAGTGTTACCCCAAGAAGAGTTTGAGTTTGTCATCTTAAAGCTAAAAAACAATTTGGTTCTTATGTGAGATAGTAAAAACATCCTGCCAAAAACACAATGTGGTGGAAAAATTAAATATTAGATCATAGCTCTGTGAAAAGAGTGATGTGGATTATCCACAGATAAACTCACAGGAATTCTGCTTAGCTGGGGCACCCCTTCTCTGATCTCATCTATCAGAGATTGTTCTGGTGATAAGTGTTTCATTTCATATCTCACTTTAAAAAAGCAGTCAATCAAGATTTGCTCTTCCATTTTCCCACATTGCCATGAATTAATGTAATGTTCTTTGTCTTACTTGATGTAAGAACACAAATCCTAGACCTGCTGCTCTCCTCCTAATCTCTCAGGGTCATCACAAGAGCTGGTCATGGTTATGCTCTGCTAAGATGAAGGCCCAGGAAGGGCACTACATTTCCTTTTAATCCTTCATAACCATTTCCTTTTTAGCTTAAACAGCTCTCAGCTTTCCAACTGTTTTTTAGCCTTTTGTTCCTCAGTTGCTTTGTCTATGTGTATCTAGGCTATTTTAAGGAGAGAGAATGAATTTATCTTTAGGCCTCTATTCCGCTGAGGGAAGGTTAATGTATTAACGTAAAGCAAAGACCTGACAGTTTTGGCCAGGCACATCCATGGCCTTTTTCCACTGCAGTGTTTAAATGCCCCACAACTACCTGTGAATTTATTCTTACTGTGCTACAGTCAGCTTCATAAGTCATTGTTGCTAAATCCCCTCCCTGTAATAACATGCAAAAATATTAATTAAATTTTCCCAAATCATGTCCCTTGAGTTTACAATCAGAGAAGTTGTCTCAAGTCTCAGCAACAAGTCAATACTTTAATATGACACCATTCTCCCCATTCTCCCAGTGGTTTGTCTCCTGGGGCTCTGCTTTTCCCAAACAGGATATGCACACTGAAAGGCTTGGCATGACCCTTCCATGTTGAGTGCCTTCTGAAACTTACCTTGGAGTGAGATATAAACTTAAGGCTGTTTCTGGATGTTTTGGGCATCTTCAAACAAGCAGCCCCCAAGCTGTGCACACAGGGAAATCCATCCCAGATTTCCTGAGATATGAAATAGGATCTTGACTCCAAACCTTCTAGAAATAGACAGCATGTTAGCCAGAGAAGAAATATTCTGCATAAAATTCACTCTCAATCAAGCTACATCAGGAACAAGACAGACAAAATCAAACTTCTTCCCAAGGTAAATTACAGATATTAGCTAAAAGCTAGCTGCAGGCTCACATAATTGAAGCTAATATGCTAATTGTAACAAAGCCTGGACTCCAGCCAGGATATAAAGTCATGTTGCAACACTAGTAGATGATCTCCTGGCATTAATGGGTACAGAGTGATCTCTTCCCTTACGGCCCCTGTTGATATCTTATCTGTGTCGCCATGAGATGCTGTTCTCTCACTCAGGGGTGCTAAAATGTTCTCTTGTAATGACAGCTTGTTATGGGTGGGAGTTGCCCATTGAGTTGCAGCAGGAAATTACCCCTCCATCCTTAGATTTCTTTTAGAACTATTTCTTTGTTTTCCTTGAAAGATAGCAGTGGGCCACACTTTGAATTGGTGAGCCAGTACAGACCATGAGCCAGCCAAATGCAGGTACAGGGCAATGAAGGTGTCCCAAGTCCTGCCTAAGATCAACCTGTGAAGAAAGACCAAGGTGTCCAAAGAGCCCTGAAACAGACAGGGAAAATCTGGTAGGCATCTGCACTAAACTGGCCAGAGTGGCATTCCCTTGTTGGAGGTAGAATCTCATGTGGCATAATTAATGAATAACGTTTTATAACATCTCAATTTGTCCCAAAGTCTCCACTCCTTCTTGATGAATGGTGACCTATCTGTAGTTAATCACTTCTCAAATGGCAATTTGACGTCCTGGAGCACTCACCCTTTGGCAAGTAAATCCGAATAGTATAGACCACAGCTTGGCACATCCTCAGTGCCAAGGCTTCCATGGCACATCCAACTAGTGCTTCACTCTCAGCAAGGAACCCCAGGTAAAGTCAGGATGGGGGTTCATGGCTACCTGAAGACTCAAATCTGCTTGACTGGGCTCTTCTGGTAACTTTGACTACCTGAATACATTTCCTTTCCTTGACCTGTATTTGCTGATGTTGCTTCTCTCAACTGAAGTAGAAGTGCTAAGACATGTGGTGTGTTCAAATTCCACGGGTACTTTTGTGTGTATATAAATTGTTCTTCCAGGTGACTCTGCAGGTGGATTAAGCTTGGCAGTGGTACAAATGACGCAGTCTTTACTGGACAGTCTGTGCTGACAGAGGAGGAGAGTGGATGACAAGATCTGTAAGGAGCAGAGAGCAGCTCTGAGGCAGGGATGTGTGTACAGAACATGCCTTGGTGTTCTGTGTACCCTGATACCCTAAAAATATGGCATATGGGGCTAAGATATCAGCGGTGC
The DNA here is from genome assembly GCA_013397865.1 of Struthidea cinerea. NCBI lineage: Eukaryota > Metazoa > Chordata > Aves > Passeriformes > Corcoracidae > Struthidea > Struthidea cinerea. The sequence continues at coordinate 351,602 of VZTI01003931.1, read as the reverse complement.
TTTCCCACTGGAATTGCTGCCATGCTCAGCCCTCATCCTGCTTGGGCAGCTGCAGAAGCCTTTCCCTCAAGAGAAGGATCAAGGGAAGCGTGGAAATTCTATTACAAATGAACCTGCGAGTTCACAGATTTGGTCTAAAAGTTGTTAACGGTTTTGGCTGTAAGGTCATAATTCCATAATAATAAAATTACTGATTTTTAGTTCTAATTAATTTTAGAAAATAGATATACTTAATATTTAATAATTTGGGTTTGCTATATGTAGTATACATATAAATATATAAAATATTCTATATCTTTATATGAAAAAAATAGAGAATAAAATCTAATTTTTTTTTTTAGTTAATTTAATTCTGGACTATATATGAGGCAGTGGAGATCTGACCCTGTAAGACAAAGTCATGCCTGATTGCATCTCTTGCCTTAAGATGGTAAACATTTCCCATTCAAAACAACAAGCATTGTAAACACTGTTCTGTTCCAAATCATGGTCAATTATAAGATTACAGAAGGCAGTATTTTTCAATAAAATATCCATGGCAAGAATGAAACTATTTTTTTTAAAAAAAGTCATTGTAAAGCAATAAAGAAAAAAATCCCATAAAACTGAAAAAATGGTCCCTCCTCTGAACTGTGTAAGAGGAACGCCTAAGCACAGTACATATAACTGTATTTCGCTCAGTACCAGCAAGTAGTGTATTAGTATATTAGAATTACATGGAAATGGAAATATGGGACACACAAACCCATTCTAGATTAGTTTATGTGATTTGGTTTCCCATTTCAGTCTCACATTCAATTTTCTTTGTTGATGAAGTAATCACCAGTATGTCTCAGGGAGAATCAAAAGATGACGCTGGTGCTCTGTCATGACTGTTTTGTTCAGTGGTTAGTTAGTTAGTTAGTTAGTTAGTTATTTTAACCCAAGGTGAAAACTGTGAGGTAGCTGTATGTCTGAGATGGACATCCATTCCTAATGATTTCTCTAAAATTAATTGCTGAAGCAACATGTATCTAAATAATTCCCTGGTGGTACCACCCTGAGCTAAAAACACCCATTTATGTTGGGACAATTTTTTAGGGATGCAAAATTGTTCTAAATTTACTCCTAAGGTAAGCAGCAGTACTGCTTAGCATGAGGTTTGTCCACAGGAGCTCTGTAACATTTCACATTGGCAGCTATCTGCTCACTCCAGCAGAGGCAGCTATTTGATGCTGAGGCTGTTATGACAGCTACTTGAACATATAAATAGAATCATGCTTCATAAATGTGACAGTATCACATGGCTGAATGCATGGAAGTGCTGAAGTGGGAAAAATTTCTCCTTCCCCATAATTTTGTGTGTGTTAGTATTACATTCAGTGAAGTGGTAGGCCTGGTTAGACCCAAGAATGAAGCATTTTTGAAAAGCTTGGATTTAAACTACAGCTGTGATAAAGTGATTGAATTCAGGTTTGATGTAGATGGGTACCAGCACTCTGTCTGTGCAAACAGCCAATGCAATTTGTCTTCAGCTTCATGGCTGATCCATTAAGTCTCACGGTGGCCTCTGAGTAGATGTGGCAATGGACTGGCTTGAGACAGGCAATAGATTGATCTCTGTGCTGTTTCATGGCACAGCAATGGACTAGCAAGGGTCTAGGTGGAAATTTCAGACAATTGCCTGCTGTGCCTAGACTGGTTAGGCACTGTTTGTGTGATTTAATGTGTTGGTGAAGTCCCTGGGTGGAGGAATCCTGGGCAGTCCCAGTGATACTTCGTTCCAGTGACAGGTGAGGGAACTGGCCTAACTCCACAGGGATAAATTTAAACAGTCTGCAAAATGCAGGTGCAGAAATGTCTTTGGAAATGTTCTAGACTTAACTAGTCAGCAAGATTTAACTACCTAGGCAGCCTGAACTAATGAAGGGCAGGATGGGGGGCAGCAGGAGTTTGGATTAGATGACCTTCATAGGTCCCTTACAACCTAAATCATTCTCTGGTTCTATGGTTATAGGTAGGACACTTTGTACATAGTAGGAAAGCTAGAAGAAGTTCTGTGCATGGTTTTAAAATAATAAGTAGAAATGGATCATTGATGTACTGTAGTCATCACACAGGACCACAGAGCAGCTGGACTGTAAGAAATCATCAGAACAAATTGTGTTATCCCATCTTGATCCTGTAGGAGCTGCTCTTGTGAGAATGCTTGCGATGGAGACTCCCATCCAGACAGCAACTGACCATCCTGTTTGAGAGATTTGATTCCCCACATGACCAAGAATGATTATGCAAAATATCTCAGTGAGTAGATGCGATGTTGTGGGTTCTGAGTGCTTCTCAGACCCCGTTCAAGGTTCTCATTGTGTGATTAAGAATGAAAGAGTTGAGCAAGAACTGGTCAATTCCAAGTGGTTTTCTTGAGGATTGTCTTCTTTCCCACCTATGTGGCATGGTTAATGTAATCTTTGCAAAGAACAACACTGGTGGGTTTTCTTTGAGATACAGGGAAAAAAAATGTTGTCAGTCAAAAAAACACAACAAAAAACCCAACTAAAACTCAGTGGTAAATTGTGTGAATTTGTGACACAATTGTTGTACAGCAATAGAAAATATTTGAATAGAAACTTGTAAGCAGGTCCTGTTTTCTTCCCTTCAAAGCAATTATTCAGATGACATAAATACTTACAACATTTTTTTCCCCTTTCCGTTTTACTTCTCCTTGTCTTCTCCAGTCCAGATACCACAATAAGTTGTCTCTATGCTGTGATGACGACTACAATTAGTATTTCTGCGTCTAAGAAGATACATTCCAAGAGACCAGTAGCAGAATTTTTTTCTATCATACACACAGACACATGTATGACAATGAAATATTTCAAGATGTTCCAAATATTTCCTCCTAGAAAAGACTGATGCCACATTCCTGCAACATAGTATCATATTCAGTAGGTGTTGTGGACAGATTATGCCAATCAAACACTGGAGGCAAGAGTATTTTTATGTCATTCCTGCAAAGTCTATCTCATCCCAGAGATAGTAGCAAGAACACTTTTTCTTGAAATCCTAATATATGTGCCATTTTCTAGATAGGGCTTCACTTCATGCTGTCTTGAAAAAGTGATTGGCTTCGATTTTTTGAAACACTATGCATGGCATAAACAGTGCAAAGTATCCTTTCCCATTTGTAAGATATTATTACTAACCCTTGGAAACTTTGATTTCTACTTAATCTTCTGCTTCATGCCTTCACTGATAGTGAAAATCATTATCAAATGTCATTTTGATGTGTTACCTCCTGCAATGAATTCTTGAAGTCAACTAAACAGCAACAAACAGAATGAAGGCTGGTGTGCTTGCAGACCTGTATAACTTCACTGGTGACAGTACTATTAAATTTATCTATGTTCAACTTGAATTGAACCCAGATCTTTATTTAGTTTGCTAGCAAGCGATTTACATTCTCAGAGTCTGTTCCAATGCCAGCTGAACTCAATGACAGCCTGCACTGATTTCAAGGGGCTTTAGATGAGGCTCCAGTTCTTGGATGTGATGACATAAAGGTAAAAGATTAATGTTTTTGGTTTTGGTGGTTTTTTTTGTTTGTTTGTTTGTTTGTTTGTTTTTGTAAAAATGATGGACTTTTTTTTTGTAAAAATGCAAGACAATAGAGCAGATTGCTATGTAGCCAATGACTGCTTCACTGGATGGAGAGGTTTCACCCTTTCTGGGAAGCTGGAGCAGTCACATGTGGTAGTCAGGAGAGGTAGAGGGGGAATTGTTCCTTTCAACCAGGTTTTGTGGTTGCTTTTCTCCTTTTTATAGGATTTTTTTTTTTTACTTGATTCTGAAACTTCAAAAGTCTAATTTTAATTGACTGAGATTTACATTTACTAACAATCTGACCCAGGCAGACCTTTGGACCTTTCTGATAATTACTAAAACAGAGTTTATTGACAAGACCTGCAACACTCCTTGTTAATTGCAAGCTGCTTTCCCTGATTTACAGTGCACAGCAGGCAATTTGTTGTACCAATTCTCCAGGGCCCTGAACTTCTTATTCTACCACTTAAAACCACCTGGAACACAACATCAGTGATTCACTGGCTTCCAGACTGCAGGTTCCTGCTCTGATACACAGCCCTCTGATGCTGATGGTCTTGGTGGTGAGTGTGATGATAGGACTCCCACCTCTTCAGAAAATACTCATGCCATTAAAGAAAAATAGCATACTGTATATGATTTATCTGCAACATTATTTCTTTCTCAATAGTCATTTTGCTACGCCTTTGTGTTTCCTTTTTCCAGGTCCTAATCAATGCCCCAAATCCGTAGCCATCGAAACGCAGGTCTGGACATATGGATTCATATGATTGTCCTAGCCCAAGATCAAATTCTCACTTACTAAGCGCTTGCTGAACAAAAGGATATCATATAAATGCTCCATAATTCCACTGCATCCTTTGGCAAATATTTCAACTTGTCAGGTACGTGATGCACAAAGAACCATTTCCTCTGTTGTGTGGTCTGAATCTGGCTCCCACCAGCTCCATTTGGAGATCTGCAGTTCTTGTGGTAGACAACACTGCCCATAGTTGCTTTCTAATTACCGTTGTCATACCAATCATTATTTTTATGGATAATTTTTCCCAACTCACAAGTCACAGCCTGCTCAATAGCTTCTTGTATAGAAGGTGTTTTCCATTTCAGTTTATCCTTCCAGCTTTTCTTGGGATCTTTTCTAATCCTAATATAAATTTTCTGGCACAGGCAGATGTAAACTGCATATTTTCCAAATTGTAGGCAAATCATGGATCCATATAGTGGTACAGTAACACTGGATCTTGCGCTGTCTATTTTTTCTTACGAATGCCTGCAGTTTTAACTTTTATTACCCCCTAGCTGCTACTGACCAATACACTGATGTATTCATGGAACAATCTCACTTCTGGATATTAGTGCTGAGCTCAGACCCCATCATTTAAGATGTGACATTAGACACACTATTGTCCAGCTCTCATCCCTTTGTGTTTATCTGTACTGAAAGCTATCAGCTGCTGTGATCTACACAGGCACTCAGTCTTGTAAGTTGTGCAGTTTTTCACAGACAGCTCATTTATCAATATTCTAACCAGAACAGACTCCTGCACACAACCCTCTGGTTTCTGCCCACCATCATGTTTGTTCATTCCTCTTCTCTTATTTTTTAATGTTTATTAGGAATGCTCAGGAAATTAAATGTGAGGAAATCTACTGAAGGTAGATTTAGAAGGACAGATACACCACACCAGCCAGTTCACCCAATTCAGCTCCTTACTGACTTCTTCAAATAACTTCACTGAGCCTGCAAGATAAGGCATAGTCTTAAGAAAAACACATGGACTCTTCCCTAGTTGATCATACTTATCCAGGTGTCTGTTCTTTGTGATATTAACATTCTATTGAAGCCAAAGGATAGGCATCAGGATTCCATATTTGGACTTCCCTGGTTCTCCCTGAAACTGATTTTTGTTCAGTTAGTATCATATCTGACATCTTCAGGTGTGTGAGGTAGATTTAAGAACATTATCCACCACTTTTAGTAATCAAACCCTTTCATTTGTGATCTTTTTGAGCTATTGGCTGAACACCATCTTCATCCTGAAAATTTGCTACTTCTGTCTATTTTCTCAAGGACAAAATAAACCCTCATCCGTTTTACAGTCACTTCAGTATCACACAGATTTTGTAATGAGGTTTCCCACAAAAAAGTGTCTGAGCAGGGCAATTGTTCCTATTTTTTCTGTTTTGTGTATTGATGCTAAGGTGCTGTTTAGCTTCTTGGCAACTGCCTCATGGAATCTGAGCATTCTTTTCATATCCTGATCATTCACAGACCCAAAAGTCTCTCAAGTGACCCTGTTTCCCTGACATGCTTCAGGTTATATTATTGTCCTTTTGCCAAGAACTAGGAGAGCAATGTGATAGGACTTAGATGCCCATGAGAAGTAATGGATAATATAAAACATTAAAAAAATACTCTGTTGTGTTTTGAAAATTCCTCACTTCTTAAAAATGGAGCTACTAATGATCAAAGACCATTTGCACTTTTTGTCTCCTGCTCATTTTGCTTTTGTTCCTCTCTTTGTCCAGCTGGATATTAAAGAAATGTTTACCACCTAGATTTCCTGCCAAACTTAAGATGACTGTCTGTGACTGTATGCCTTACCAAGCAGGTACTGTTCAGGGAGTAAAAAGAGATACATTACCTTATGTAACACTGGGGGAAATCTTGAGTCTAGATACAGGGCCAGCTGCACAATTCAAGTGTTTGTCATCATAAATTGCCAAGACCAAATAATACCAGAGTGCATTTATGGAACAGTGATAGACAGCCAATGTGATAGACTCTTTCGAAGACCATGGAAACACTGACTGCTTTCTTCTGCGATTTTTCATGAGTAGGGTTCAAAGGTTTATTTACCAATTCAGAAAAACCTAGTGTTCCTTCAAAATGCAAGTGACATTAGAAAAGCTCTGAAAGAAACTCAGCCTATTCCTGTTTTGCTAGGATTCTTTTACTCTAAGTAGATTATCATAAAGAGATATTGGCAATTTCCAAGGCGGTTGCACAGGGTACAACTTTCTCCATCTGCTAAGCAGACATAATTAGATTGAAAACCTGGGTGCATTAGTCTAATCCAATACTCTACAGAAATGTACAATCAGTCATACATCATATCATCTCAGCACTGTGTCAAATCAATATCTGTTTTCAGCAGGAAAAATGTGCAGGTTGTGCTGGAGATATGACTAATGGGAATGCTATTTGGAGTGTTTGGAGTGCAGTTTGCACTGTAAGGAATGATGACAATTGGTTTCATCTGGAGTAATTACAGCTCAATGGCCACCAGTTAGGCAATTACTCAAAGGAAATCCTCTTAAGGGAAGCATATCTCAGCTTTGAGAAGAAAACATAACTAATATAAATTCCTTACACGTGGTAGAAAAACATCTACTCTTCCAAAAGAAATGAAAAGCAATGAAACCAGAAGAACAGTTATTTCACCCAGCCCCACAGAATTTCATGTATTCTGTGTGAAAAAAAATTCCTAAATCTTGCAGTGTCGGGTTTGGTCTCCATGATGCCATGAACTTCTAGAAAAGATGGTGAGAGAGGAAAGGCAGCTTTGACAAAGTGCTCGGTCATCTGCGTTTCTAATGCCCCATGTCTGCATTGGGTAAGGTATGCATGCGATGAATGTGATATATGATACAGACTTCATGAAGCATTGTGGGAATGTTGTCTCTTGAAGTTATCTTAGAATGGTTCTGACCTCCAGGAAATGCATTTTAAGCAGAGAAAACATGCTGTTTCAAGAACATGCCTAGACTATGAATTCAGGACATTCCCAGGGAGGCAACAGAGGCGTTTTGCACTTGATACTTCAGAGTGCAACTCCAGAAAGTGAGGTAGTAGGACAAGGATGTTAATAATTAGACATATGTTTAAGAAAGAGTTCTCTATTATCAAAACCCCCTTGTTATGGAGTAAGGAGCCAAGAAAGATGAGGAAAGGGAACTCCTGAGAAAAAGAGAGAAATGTAGTGCCAGGTGGTGTTCCCAAGGCTCTTTCTTGGATTAAAAGACCACTCCCCATTTTGGTCTTCTACAGGCATAAGCAGAGGCCTTGATGCCAGTCTATGAAACCTCTGCAGAAATACACTAAGGAATTAACTGTTCAATAAAGCCTTGCTTGCATTGTAGGATTCAGCCTGCAGAAATCAGATCTTTCAACAAAACCTGTTGACAAAGCTTACAAAGCAAAGACATTACCTTTTTTTTTTTAGTTTTCCCAAGACTACCTTGAAGTAAAACCACAGATACGGCACTGCATAAATAATTTCTGCTGTTTCTTCTACTTCTAACCCAGATGAGGATCAATTCACAAGAAGAAAAAAAGCCATCTTTTGTGAAGTGCTTTTAATGGCTATGGAAAAATGAAATGCTTGACACAAAGAGACATAAGGGTATTTTATCGCTGAATTTTAATACCTGCTGTGTGCATAACAGAGCTGTGAAGCACAGATTTTTCAGACAGGTCTTGGAAGCTCCCAGACAGGTATTACAGCAGGGCTTATTGAAAACTTCGTCCCCTCCTCCGGGGATGGCAGAGGACTCTGACATGCGGGAGCTTCTGAACTACTGAGTCAAACCTGCTTTGATGAAGCTTCATTTCTCCCTAGATAGCTCTTAGGTGTTATCTCCACCCAAATAATAATTTTACATTTGTTTAGAAATTTTTAAGCTGCAGAATCCTCTATTTCCTTCTTTATTTCATGTGAAGAGAATTTTAACCCTCACAAAAAAAAAGAGATGCCTTTTCAGTGGTGTTGAAATCTACCTTGAAGAATTACTGCTAAGATTAGCCTGTGTATTCAAGCTCTCAGAAAATAAAGAGCATTTTATCGCATATATTTATTATAACCAAATAGTGCTTGTTCTATATAGAATACAGTACCTAATTTCTGTCTTAGTACAGACCAGGCAGATTAAGTCTGAGTTTAACTACCATAGCATTTTTCATTGGCTGAGCTACATTCTTATAGAGATCGTAAGTTTGGCACTGACGGCAATAATAATTTCTTCAGTAAATCACAATACACTCCCTAAGTGGAAAGGGCTTTGCAATTTCCCAAATGAATGGAAAAATAATTTTGCAGGATCAGTAAAGGTAGCAATAATTGTTATAAGGCTTATTGTGTTTTATGCAAAGAACCTCAATTGTTCAACATAGACTATCAGAAGTAAAAACAGCATAAAAGTGGAATCCATAACAAACATAAGTGCAGCATAGTTTAAAAGAATGTCTTTTTTATTGCTAAAAAACAGGAGAGTGCAGAAAGTGATGCAGTGACTGCTTCAGGAGCAATGAAGTGCAGAATGTCAGGTCACTTCATCGTGATAGCAGTCACGATGAATAATTTTTTCCAAGGTCCACTTAGAATTAGGCTGTAATTGATAAGAGCAAAAGGGTTTTTAAAATTTTTTCTAATTAAGAAGGCCACTGATATCCCAATACACAGAGATATGAAAATGTTCCAATAGCTGTTCCTAGCTGTGTGTGTAGGTGAACAGTCCCTTAATCGTTGTCTACTTTGTTGCTTAATTTGAAGGCAACATGGAATCCCACCAGGAATATTGGAAGATATAAAAAATATTTAGCCATAAAGCAGTGCGTATTAATAGAGCATGAAAATTAATATTATTCTAAATAATCTCCTAGTCCACATACTGCATAATACAAAAAGGGAAGCTGTATGTGGCTCATTATACAGCCTTGAATGTATATGATGAAAATTTCAATTATCTCTTCCACTTTTGCCAAATGCATTTTTGAATTATGTGGCAGTTTTCATTTTGTTGTCCTTGAGTGCAGAGAAATGAGGAATTTCTCTGCAAAGTGTTTGTCTCCAAAACCCTGCAAATTAAGGGCCTGAAAATCTTAATCTTATATTAGAAGCTGTTTTCATATTTTAGGCTTCAGCTACTTATTTGGCTAAGACAGGGATAATGAAAAGACATTTTGAACAACTGATACTTCATTCTATACTCTTCTATTACAATTATAACTTTTACGATGTCTTAAAACTAGAATAACAAAAGATTTAATGCTGTAGTTGATGAAATACAGGAAGTTTTTTCCTTAAAATAACGTTCAGAAAACACTAAGCATTTCTGAAAGACCAAAGAAAAATCCAGATGCAAATTGCTTGCAAACAGAACAACTTGTGATCACTTCAGTGCCATGTATGGAAACCTGTGTTCTGGAATAAACTATTATTTGCCTTCCCTTCATAGTTGTTTCATATCTCTGAAGTTAATTTTTTGCAATCCAAAATGCAGGACTAGAAAAAATATTTTTCTTTTGTGAACAAACTTGGACATTTTACAAAAAAGATGCTGAATATCAATTCTCTTAAGACATCACTTCAAATAAGTTAGTTTCAGTTGTACACAACCAGATTTTAAGGAACTGAAGAAAATATAAATAAGTTTTTAAAATTCAAAAATTGAATTTTATGGCAATGGAATTATTTAGATGAGGGCATCACATGTACATTGGAGAAAAATTAGATGGTATGAAACAGTATTTTTATAAATGTTCCTTATTGGGTTTTGGGGGCTTTTTTTGCATTATTTTTTTGTTGTTGTTTTTTTTCAGGTGGTTGTCCCTGGGGCTGGGACTAACTTTGTAAATCTTTAAACTATCATTGAAATCTAAGAACTAGCAATTCAGGATGGTAGTGTAATATTCTTCAAAGAACCCAGGCAGCAGTTAAGAGAGATTTCAAATATAAAGTGCTGCTCAGGATGACTTTGTGTTGTCTTTGTCTATACACTCTTGCTTTCAACAATATAATCAGGAATGAAACCATTTGTCTTACTAGAATAAACCCATGGTGAATTTAAGGTGTTCTGATGTTATAAGTGACTCACGGTACAGCTGAAAAACCCAACTACTTTGTGTAGATAATTGAATCTCTTCTAACACAACTTTTTACTCTTTTGTTAAAGGTACTTCCACCAGCTCCCACATTCTCACTGTCATTTTTCTGCCTTCCCAGTTTTCTTGATGTGACTGTGGGTAGTGACCTGTCCTCAAGCAGGATCAATGAAATGAAGCTGGTTTAAAAAAAAAATATATATCTACAAACATGTTCTCTGGGGGCATGACAGCCTTGCCCTCTAGAGATAGACCTGCCTGCAGGCACCTGGCAAGGCCGAGGGCTGATTTGAGAGCCAAGATTCAGCATAGACCAGTGTCCCTGGAGCTGCAGTGGTGGAGGAAACAGCTGGCATTCCCAGCACCCTCAGCTTTGCTCAGACCATGCAGACTTCTACACCCTTGACTTTGACAGGGACTTGAGAATGCCTCTGAAGCTGTCTCTGGCTGTTGGCTTTTACAGGGAAACCTAAAATGGTCATGTAGGTGCTTTCATATTTCCACCCAGTTGCTAGCTCTGGAATGCTGCTATGCCAAAAGTGCACAATTGTGCTTTAGACGACATATTTTTTAGATTAAGCCATCACAGTGAGCATGTCATTCAGTGTAAGTACTAAAAATGCCCTGCAGCATTTAAACTTTTCTGGTAACTACTGTTACCAGCAGTCCAGACTTCTCTTTGATAGTAGCTGAATTTATGAATACTTTTACATTATTTAACGTCAATCTCTGCTGGTTAACACTTGATTTAACTACTGGCATATTGTTCCAGGTAGCAGCACACTATGACAGGTCAGTGAAACCTTAAAAGCAGTCAAGAATGATAGTTAGCCATGGAGTAATTAGCTGATTTTATTTTGGTAACAAACATGTTTAATTGAATACAAAAAAGAGGGTAGAAGTGATCTAACTTGTCTCTTTCCAAGGAACAGTATAAAGGCTAATCATACATTTAGTGTTGGGCACTACAGAATGAATCTCTAAGAAAAGTAACTCCTTGGTCACAGAATACTCACATACTAGGGAGAAAATACTGTGAGTGAATTCTCTATTTAATCTAGCAAGTAAGGGTACAGAAAAAAACATGAATGTGAAGCTAAAGGACAGCAAATTCAAACTAAAAACAAGACATAGGTTGTTCTGGTAGGAGTGATTGAAACTAAACATCTGGTGAAGCGATAGATTCTCCATCTTTCAATGACTTCCAGAGCAGGCATGTTCTCTGAAGATGTGTCATTTTTTGCCAGTGGCGAGTTACTCAGAGGGTAGTTTGAAGAGCAGTAGCTGATGAGCTAAAGATCCCCTCTGGCCTAAAACTCTCTAAACATGGTACACTGCCACAGATCTTACAGGCAAGGCACAAAGTACGAAGATGCCACGGGTTTCTTTTGCCAGCTACAGGAAAGAAGAGGAACAATAAGGACCACAGTGCAAACGGAAGCCTGAGAGAAGCAAAACTCCTGTGCAGGTTTGTCTGAAAAAAAAGGCTGTGGGATGTAAATAGATTATTGTCCCAGGGTGCAAAGAGGATGTATGAGCTTCTCTGTGATGCTTTACACATGAGATCCCCTATTAGCTTGAGTGTACATTAATTCAGATGCAGTATACATAAACCAGAGCAAATCCACAGAGCTGCAACTTGGAAACAGCTGGAGTACCCTTTAACTACAATGAACCCTTTCCATATGGGATGCTGGTGATTTGGCATGAAAATTAAAAACAATGCTGTAAAACGACGTACTTGTGCACCTGCAGTCCTGAAGGCACATATGACAGGTGCCTGTCTGCATATCCCCATTTTGCTGGCCAATTCCCTAATTTTTCAAGGTGTAAGGCTCTGACAATCCCACTACATGTTCCTGTAGTAGGAAAAGGCTTGGTGCTTTACAGCTGGGAGCTATGCATGCAACATTTCAAGGTCTTGGCTCATGCCCTAACCACACACTGCAGAGACGGTCACATCACCTGCATCTAGAGGAAAATACTGATTTCTAGCCTTGCCCTTGCACCCACATGGCTCCCCTGTCTGTTTTGGGAAGATGTGTGAGCTGTCTCTGGCGTGTGGTGGATTTTTATGCTTCCATAGAGAGACAAAGGTGGAACAGCAAAGAGGTGGTACTGTCTGATTTTCTCCTTGAAGCAGGAAAATGTGGAGCCATGTAGCTGCACCTCTAAACTCTTTTTTGCAAAGGTCTTTACAGGATATCTGGAGGAAGGTGTGGGGGCCAGAGGAAGTCTCAAGGGACCAATTCACAGATTGCCCAAATCGCCCTGGTTTTGGCCCAGCAGTAATATTTGTTTCCAAATTCATCCCCACCCCCCTGCCTTTTTTTTTTTAGTAGAGCTTTCTTAACATGCTATTTTGCTTGTACTGCTAAAATCATGTGTCCTTAATCCTTTTTTTTTCTTTCTAAACAGGGAAAAATGTGATCATTATCTTGCAAAGGCTCAAGTCTGTCATTTCCTTGGCACTGCTGTTACACCGATGGTATCAGTGGAAGAGAACAAGCTACTCTGAGCTATTAGAGATTCATCATTAGCACAGAATCCTATTGATTCTCCAAATCTTTTTTCTAAGGCTGAGCTACACGGACAACCTCTAATATAATCATTGAGGATCAAATTTAAGTTAGAAGTGCTATAGCTTGTTATCAGTTGTCTCAAAGTAGAGTAAATAGCAGGAAATATTCACAAATATTCAGCATGTTTGAGTGCTAGAAGTTATTTTTTTGCTCCATGGTGGATAGACATTTTCAGATTGGTGCTTTTCAAGTAGGAGTTACAGATACACAGTTGTTTGGGTTTTTTGTCTGCTAGACATTCAACAAGCAAGACTTCTTTCTAAGATGTTTTATTCTATTCTGTCCTTAAGACCCAGCCTTGATTACCTGCAGACAGCCCAGAAGGAGTCATTTAGGTATTAGTTAGGTATTTTCCTCCGGTTTCCATCTCTTTCCCTCTACTTTGCTATCAAAGGTCTACTCAGTGTTAAGTATGTCTGTTCTTTTCGTTTAGCTTTATTATGATGAAATGTGGCTCAGTGGCTCGGTATGCTCTATTGCTCCTTGAATTAGGCAAGTTCTGAGTAGATTGTTCTTTGAATGTTGCCTGCAGATTCATGAGTACATCCTTCCCTGGGGATGTACATATCTTCTTCTTTCCCATCAAGGGGAGTGTAATTACAACAGAGAGTGGTGTGACAGATGTGGGTATTATAAACAGACTATCAGTGCATTCTGAATGACTCAGGCATTAGTTTTCCCTCCTACCAAACACCAATGGAATGTTCTCTGTACCTCTGTACTGTAAATCAGAACCTTGGTGTCGGTTCTCATTCATTCCAACACTGTATTTTAGCCAAGTACCAATAACTATGCATTGCAATGTGCATGATCCCTCCTCCCTTCCTCTCTCTGCTCATTTATTTCTGCCTCCCTTCCCCTGATTTAGTTGCAACTGGGAGCCTTTATTAATTTTCAAATGGAAATCTGTCTGGATTTGTTCTTACCATGCATGTCATCCAATCTTTCATTTACTGCCCTTTTATGCATTTCTGGGTGCTGTTTTATTTCTCTATTAATAGAGAACTGTCCTGAACTTTTGCACCTTTTTTACTTTGTGTGTTAATGTAGCTGTTCAAATCGCACAGCTCAGGGCTTACTTCTCCTCAGAGTCCATTTTTTTATCATTACAAATGTGTAGTGAAATTGGAGAAGCAATCTGCCTTGCAGTACATTTTACACTTACGTGAACATACAGACTGAAGACGTTTTATTCCTAGAGGTCCCGCTTTCTTGTAATTCATTTCATGCCAAATAAAATGAAGGGCTACCCATTTTACCTCTGACTTGGAAACTGAAAAACACAAGAAACCTCCAAAATGAAACAAAATCACCTTCTTTATAAGGGAAGAACAGTAAGTATGCAGTTTTTTGAATCCAAATGCAAATGGAGCTAGAGGAACCTAATGTCCACGTACGCTTTAAAGTTATTCTGACAAATCTAGTCCTGTTTTTTATCTTTGTCCCATTGAGATTGTGCCACTATAGTATGGAAAATATTAATTAATATTCTTGCATATATATATCCTAATTCTTCTGAATTCTCTTTTATTTTATTTTATTTTATTTTATTTTATTTTATTTTATTTTATTTTATCACTCAGAAGTTCAAAGTCTGCTGTCTGGGCAAGCATCCTAGTATACTTGGTTGTTAAGCAAAGGGAATCCTGTTTTCTCTTGCTACCCTGCATTATGAGGAAGATGTGTTTCTGCCAGTGCCTGAATGCTCAGTACCTGTGCCTGAGCCCTCAATGAGACCTTGGAGGCTGAAACCCACCTTCACAGGTAACTGATGATCCAGCCAAGGGAAAGACAAAATTTTAGTCTCTCTCCCCTGCTCTGCTTTCAGCATCTCCTGTCTCCAGGTTTGGACTTCCAGTTCTCAGCCACAGCCACAGCATTTAGAGGGTTTGACAGACAAACTTCTACCTCTGGCTGAAAGGCATTACCTCTCTAACAGAGCTGAGAGAGCACAAGTGCCCAGTCCTTCAGATTAACTCCATCCTTTCTGCCCAGCAGCTTAACCTGGGACATCAGGTTGGTGCTGAAGCTGCTGAGATGCAGAAGTGTGTGCCATGCTGCTGATGTGGAGGGGGCAGCAGAAGCACAGCTGGAGATGCAGACACAGGTGGACAGCCCTGGGCTGGAACACCTTCAGCTCGTACAGCCTGTAGGTCTGAACCTGAGAGTCCTCCTATTCAGTGTGTAACTGGGCCATGGGAACACCAAGCAGAATCCAGCCTCTGACTCCTTAAAAACTGCAATATGCAGCTTTCTATCTCTGTATGAATCTGGGCCTTGGAGAAGTGAATCTGAGAGCAATAACCAAACACTGGCTTCTCTCTTCCTTAAGCTGCAGATGGGCTGCAGAGTTGCTTTGCAAGTATTGCCCAATCCTAAAGCGCAGACTGAAACTTAGTGGGAGCTTTTCCTGCGCTTCTTGCAGGCATGTCTGCGTACGTTGGCAGGAAATGCAAGGGATCTGCCCCATACCAACCCTTCCAGGGTAATGGTCCTTGCAGGAAGCAATTTTGTACAAGATTTTTCACCATGTGGAGAAATGGGCCATTTCACACAGCTCCTGGCATCCCAACCCAGTGCAATGGGATCCCTCAGGCCCTCCTGTATGAGTCCAGACATGGAAATGTGGGCTAAGTCTCTTTCTGGTTACTTGTTTTTATTGCAATAGTTTTCATGGGGAATGCAAACATGGACACCCCCCCAAACTAAGTCATGCTCCAAACAGTCTTTCAGCACTGGTGTTAGTCTGATGCCATACACTCCCCCATGATCAGCAATAGCCTCTATCAGGCAAAAGGATACCTCTTTCCCTGTGGGACAGGGGACATGGGACATGCCGTTCCTTCAGGGAACACAAATAAGGGGATATAGCTCCTGGTTCCAGTCAGATGCTGCAAGAACTGAGCATATGTCTTGTTCCTGGCAGCAGCTTTGTGAGTGAATTGGTGGGTAAGATTTGTTTGCAGCTGTACAGAGAAATTGTGAGCAACAGTCTTGACTGGAGAAGAAAGAACTGCATTTGCAAGGTAATTTATTTGGGATAAATCACATGAGTGACTCCAACCTCCTTCAGTGCAGCTCTTTACACGGGGTGCCACCAAAACAAGAAACAGGAAGGAAGGACAACCTGAAAGGAACAAGGTGAACAATTTTCTTTCTCAGTGGCTGCTGTTGCTGGGTTGGCTGCATAAGTGACTGTTTAGCTGTGCAGTCTGTTAGAATGAAATTAATCTCAGATTCAAGCATTTTTTCCACATTTTGGGTTCATATTTACATTTGTTAAGGTTAATAGACCTGACAATTTCTTCATGTTCTCACCAGGGAGCAGTCACTGACAAACCGTGGGAGAGACTGAAACAATATTCTCCACAGAAAGTAAAATCTGTGCCTCACAAAGCTGTTACACATTCCTCCCTAGTAACAGTCCTCAGTCCTCAGTGGCGAAAATCAATGTAGTGCCCCTGAATTTACCTCAGCAATGCCAGTTTGCACCACGTGTAGATCTGACGGCTTATCCTCCTTACTTGTCTTCCTCATTGTTTCAGTAATTGCCGTGGGGACTTAGCATTTCCTAAATCCACTTTGTTCTTTCCTTCTCTTCTGGAATGTTTTGGTTTTTAATTCTTCTATGTTTGTGCTACAAAGCCCCAGTTTCAAGTGTTCTATCTTGCCTTTTAGATGTCATCTGCAAAAAGCCATTTTTTAAAAGCACAGGTAAAAAGAAGGCATCAGGCAAGAGGTGCCTTTGGCCACTTGTAATGGTGCATGCCTTTGAAAAGAAAATAGTACAGGAAGCCAGGAAATTCCTTCAGGAGAGAACTGAATTGAATTTTTAAGGTTAATACATAAATCTGGGGAAGTATGAAACTGCATTTTTCCTACTGGCATCAGGGCTCTTAGGATATCTGAGGCAGGGACATTACTGAGACCGAGACCCTATCCTCTCAGCTTTCTTCCCCTTCCCAGACTCCACAGAGAACTACCCAGGCAGACTTTAAAATTCAAGAAGACAACTAAGATCTAAGCAGTAACCTCTTTTGAGCTGAGCTGATGAAAATGGCCATATGCCTGCTCCTAAGCTAAAATAAACGTGAGCTAAAATGCATTATCTAAATAGAGCAATTTAAGGTAAAATATTTTATTTGCATTTAAAGCAGTGTAAGTGGTATTGGCAGGTCCTGTGACTAAGCTGACATGTAGTACCCTGCCACTGAGGGAAGCAAATCCAGCGCGTGAGTCCACATAGAAAGTATTCTCTCTTCCCCTTATTCCAAGTTCAGTACAAGGAGGCAGGAACTGAAAACTGGTAAAAGTGTTTAAAAGTCCCTGCTTTGCAGACTAGGCTTTAGAAAGACTCATCCCCAAGCTCACCTGGTAAGCTTTTATTATAACTATTATAAGATAGTTTCATGTCATCGCTTTGTGCTCTTCTCTTTAATGAAGTCTGGCTCAATCACTGCAGTGCTCACCAGTGAAACATCTTCCACCACAATGCCTTAACTTTAGAGATCTCCATAATAAGTATCTCCCAAAAGTAGAGGATAGTTGGAATAGCACGGCATGGTCAAATTCTTGCTCTTAGCAGCCTTGTGGGGGAAAGGGTGAGCTGGCCTTTGCTAGCACCTGGTATTGGCTTCTGTGACAGGTCATACTGCTCTTTCTGTGGAAGTCCAAGCAACAAATGCTGCACATGGCCAAGTACTAATCATAGTTGTTTATTTGCAGATTATCCTTCCTTACACCAAGCCTATCTCATTTCTCTGCCTCCAGCTCCACCCCATGTATCCTCTGACATTTTGGAAGCCCAGGAACAGAAATGTTATGGCTCGCCATCAGTGCACCTTTGCAATCTGATGTCATGTCTTGTTTGCTGTGTGGTTTCTGTTTCATCAGGAAGTTCCAGTGCACATCCTCTCCACAAAGTTTTAATTTAGTCCTTTGTTGGATGAATCTCATATGGTGACTAATGCAGGAAGAAAGATTGGTAAAAGTCAAATAATGTCTCAAAGATTTGGCCCCAAGTGAAATAATGCTAAATATAAATGCAAATAGGAAAGGTAGACTGGGGGAGAGAAAAAGTGCTGGCTTGCATACAGCTTTTCTTCAGAGATAAATAAATTCAGAACATTTTTAGATACAGGCTGAATAGAGTATAATGCTGTATTTGTCCTCAGCTTTTATCATGACTGAGAAGAGTGAAAAATTGCCTCATCTGTAAGGGCTGGGAATATAATGAGCAAGAATGAGCTTCTCTGTCAGTCCTAATAGCTTTCCCTCTGAACAGATAGCTGCAGTGGGGGAGATGTCACTTCTTCCTGCAGTTACCAAATAGCACTAGTAAACCACAAGTTTGCCACTGCAACTCAGCTGGCTAGTAAGAAATACAGACCCTATGGTATGCTCTGGAGCATCACTTACAGGCACATAAATGCAGCTACAGATGCATATAAAGAAAACGCACATATATAAATGCACACAGAGAAGAGAAAAAGGCTAAAAAACATGTACCCTACAAACTGTTGTGCTCCAACATTTTAAATACATGACATAAAACTTTGTTTCAACTAAGCTTTGCATAGAGTAACACCAAATTTGCTTAAAATATCTCTCTATAATAATACATACATCTAAAATACTGGACATGTATGTAAAATAATATATACTCACATATGTACCATATATATATTCACAAATTCATTTGGAGCAGCACTGAAGATGTTATTTTAAGTCCCTAAGACCCCAAGGTTTATTTAACATCTAAACATAAAGAATAGTAGTTCATGTTCTTACATACCACTAGATGGTGACTTGTGTAATGAGTTGTTGACTTTTATCTTACAGTACATTTCTCTTTTTATTGGAATGAAACAGGATCACAACATTACTGTCTGCATGGTTAATAATTTACCCTGAAGGATATTTCCGTACACATCCTGCTGGTTATAGGGGTCTAAGGCAAAGCTATGGAAAGAAAAGGTGAACGTGGTTCCTACTAAGCTCTGTTTGGGATTTTTGATATCTTTGTACAATTCAGAACTTTTGTTTAGTTCGTAAGGGTTGCAGGATGTCATGTACAAATGATCAGGCTCCAATTCAGATGTCTTCTGAGACAAAAAAGCATCCAATTACAATTATGTAATGCCATGTGCATCAGCTTGTATTAACAGTAAGCTTTCACACATCAAGCAAAACTGCCTCCCCCCATGTGTGTTGTGTTCCCACTCAGAGCAACCTCTCATTTTAGCTATCTGCTATTAAAAGGTTACTTCAGAATCATACTTGGCACCTTTCCCTCCATGGCTGCAGCTACCACATCAAACAAAAGCGCTTTGTTTGGCAGCTGTAGTCTCGTTCTTCAGCAGGGCAGGGGATCAGAGCCTTATCAATAACAGGCTGTACCAAAGACTCACTCACTACTTTTGTCCAGTGACACTTGTTGCTATTAATACCCTTCATCTGGTATAAATAAGGACAGCCTTTAGCCTCAGATAAGTGGTGAAAGCTCAATGGTATCTATGCACTGAATAAGGAAAAGTAATATTTCTCTCTCTCCCGTTAATGCATCTTTGAGGGTGGAAGATATTTAGAGCTGAGTTTGTCTACAAAGAGGGGACCTGTCTCCAGTTGTTTAGCCCAGGCTGCCAATCTTTGCCAACAGCAATGCAAGTAATAGTAGTAATAATTCACTGCAATAAGAGCCAACTTCCTGTACTTCAGCTGTTATTTAACAGACTGTGATATATACATTATGGCTTTCAAAAACAACTGAAGAATGAGATTGTCTTGAAGATCTTGGTTCCTGAAAATCTGACTCCTTGAAGGAGACTTATAAATCTGCAAACATGAATCAATTTTGGCTTAAACAATGGACCCCCTTTCTGTATGTGATTAGTAAGTGGTCTGTAATGGCTGTTCCTGTAATTTGTAGCTGGAGTGAGAGTAGGTATCCCCTTGCTTTACCTGTACTGTCCTGATGGATGACTGCACTACGGGGGTCTTGTTCTATCCACCAAACTAAATTTTCTTTTCTCATCAAGCAAACATCAACCTGTGAACTAGCAGTTGTTTTCTGTGAGCATTTACACAAGTTAAAATTTTCTCATGCAAAGGGAAAGCCAAACCAGGTCTTGGCTGAATCAAAATGTGCTCGAAGACCACATTTGAACATCCTTCTGGTCTTCACCTACCTCCACTGTTGACTGATCTGTTGTAGCAAGGCCTTGTGCATGGCCGGACTCCAAGCATTTCTGGTACAGTGTTTATTAATGCCTTGCCAAGATGAAACATTTCTGAAACAAGATTAGCATCAGTATTTACAAGCAGAGGGTTAGCTCTAGAAATAGCTCAATCAAAAGATGTCAGAGCAGGCAGCTATTCATGGGAAATTATTTGCAAGGGGCACATTCTCCTCTCCTCAGTTGTGCTTAATGTTTTCTTCCCACCATCCGATTCACTCTCCAGTTCAAAGTTTAAATGAGGAAAACATATAATTGCTTCCTAGAGTACAGCTCTGTTTATTTTCTGCTACCTTTCTGCTTGCAAAACTGCCTATTGTTTTCTTAACGTGTGTATTTCTGTCCTAATGACTAATGACTAAGCCTTAAGCTGTGCCAACCCTGGGAAAACAGGTTAGGTCTGTGCCACACTGAAGTGGACGTAAGAGGAATGTTTTTTTATTTAATTGAAATAATCTCTGATCATGTCTTGCTAAGCAGAGACTGCTTTTCTGTCCAGATCTGTGGGGACAAAATGGATGGGAAAAGTCCTGGGAGAGCAGATTTGGAGGCACATGGAATTTATGCTGAGCCCATAAACTATTGGTCAAAGACTACTTATATACCTTAGAATATCCTAAATATGAACATAGTTTCTAAATCTAGCTTTCTACCCTGATAGGGTGTGTATTTGAGAGACCCAGCAGTCCTTCATTTTTCATTCTGAGGAAATAACAACCAATACCCTGGCTTTCAGAATGGGTATACAGCCAAGCCTTGTGAGTGCAATGTGGCTAATTTGCAGTGTCCTGCTGGGAGCCTGGTGACACTGTAACCTGAACCCTTGATGTGACCAAAACTAGCCTCAGGCAGAGTGCATGCCTTTTGAAGTAAACACACAAAAAGCAACAAAAAACCCTAACCCAACCCCAAGTGAAAAGCAAGTAAAAATCTTGGATAAGGGCAAAGCAAAAATGAAATGGTGACTATTCCTTATCTGGTTTGAAACAAGAGCTTTTTTAGACCCTAATCTATATTCTACCTCTCTTTTCACTACAGTTTGTCAGATGAAATTTGAAATGCAAGTAAAAAAATTGGTAGTTTAAAAAAATTGCTCCCATTAAACTATTTTAGAGGGTTATAATCTAGTCAAAAATATGTTCTAAATCCAGCTCACTTTTACTAGCTAAAGGGATTTTTGAAGAGTGACATGCTATGCGAAACTATGCATGCACATGCCTTGTAACTGGTATCCGCTGAAGAGTTAATCCTTATAGAAAATGTGCATTATGTTGACTAGAGCTCATGTGATTTTCTGTTTTCCTGTTGAATAAAGTATCTGGGAACAATGAAATGTGATGCATTGCTGCTACTAATGCTGTAGCCTGTCCCTTTGTTTAATTACTGCAATTAATCTTAATCTGTCTTTGTTTGGCAACAGCTAGGTTAGGAAGAACCAGCTGAATGCTTTTCAAAGAGACTGCTGTTTTGATCACTAAGCTCACAGTCTTTTCTTTGGCAGATGAAAATATTCAGCATTTTATTGCAGTAAGAGTATATGCTGTATGGTTCTCCAAAATACAATTGCGTATTGCTAAGAGAGTGGGAAAAATATTTGCTACAAAGGGTTTTTTTTTTTGTATACACAGTAGAAAAATTAAATTCAGTGTGTCTAGAACGTTTTGCCCTGTTCTGTCTATAAAAATGACACAGCTGTGTCTCACATTGTATGAACCACTCACATAAGCATTTAATTCACTCATTGTAAATTAAGCTACATAAAGATGATGTAATAATTAGGTCTGAAACAGATGGAAGTCCTACTTTAGATAATACAATCACTAAAATAGCATATGCTGGCTTCCTTCGATTCTATACATTTTAGTCTGTAAAGCTGTACTTCTGATCAGATGACAGTTGCTGAAAATAAAAGAATAGGCAAGGTTTGCAGAAAATTTTCTGAGACAGAAGAATTTAATTTTTTTTCAGTACTGCATTTTTTTAGGCATTGCTGTATATACGTAGAACACCGTGTATGATTTCTTGGTTGTGATTTTAGGAAAATACGGTGCAGGAGTAACAATCTCATGGAAACAAGCTTAGATTTTTCCACTGAGTGTCAGTGAGTATAACTTTACCCCATACAGGCTGAAGGACCATGAGCTGCTATGGTCTTGGCTGGACAAAGGTCAGACACATGGGTCATCTGCTCTTTACCTACCCCTGATTATGCGAAGAACAAGACTGTGCACACATAGGGAGGATGGAGCACACTGTCCGGACAGTCACACCTACCTTCGAAGGTAAGTCCTGTGTTTCAGATGGGTCTCCAGCATCCCTGTAAGAAGAAAAAGTTCTTTTGCTCTGTTTCCAGTGTTTTCAGTGACCAGGTAAATTCAGCTTCTGCAGGTTTCAGTGACAGCCTTGGTAAGAAATTACCGTGTGTGGCGACAAAGGCATCAGGTGTTGTAAATGCTGCAGAATAAAACTGGTCATGGCACATTTGCTGTTTCTATGTGCTAAACTCTGGGGATATTGGAACATGCCAACATTTGTGCCAGCATTGTATGGCAGTGGATAGTGTGCTCAGATCCCAGGATCTGGATGATTTTCTTTTCAAAGTGACTGTATACCTGACCTCTATTCCAAAATATTTTAAATAGGAAGAAACTACCTGAGTCTTCTGACCTTCTACATATCACAGTGACCTTCTACATGTCTACATTGCCTCAGTGTGGGAAAGACATGAGCCTGTTAGAGCAGGTCCAGAGGAGGACCACACAGATTATCAAGTGGCTGGAGCACCTCTGCTAGGAAGACAGGCTGAGAGAGTTAGGGTTGTTCAGTCTGGAGAAGGGAAAGCTCCAGGGAGATGTGACAGCCCCTTCCAGTACCTAAAGAGGGCCTGCAAGAAAGAGGGGTGAAAAACATTTTAGCTGGGCCTGTTGTGATAGAACAGGGGCCAATGGTTTCAAACTGAAGGACGGTCAATTTAGACTAGCTACGAGGAACAAGTCTTTTACAATGAGGTTGCTAAAACACTGGACCATAATTGCCCAGGAGGTGGTGGATGCCCCACCTTTGGAAAAATTAATGGTCAGGTTGGATGGGGCTCTCAGCTACCTGACTAGTTGAAGATGTCCCTGTTCACTGCAGGGGGTTTGTATGAGATGACCTTAAAAGTTCCTTCCAACCTAAATCATTCTACAATTTTTTCTCTGTCCTACTGATGGCCAGTTGTGTCTCATGCACAATGTGCTGCTCACAGCCACAATAACACAACTCAGTCAAGACTTGGGGAAAACTGAAAGGGTTGCATGGATTTGTTTGGAAAATATATCAGTGTCTGTAAAATCAGTGTGCTGTGGTTTTATGTTGATGCATGATTTGGTGTTGGCTGGTTCAGGCAGGTAAGGCTGAAGAAATCCCTCTTAGCACCTATAATCCCAGTCCTTTAACAGAGGGCTCTCTGCTCCAGGGAGTGCAGTGATGTTTCAGACCATTGCTCAGACTCAGTATGAATGAGAGCAGATTAAAGAAACAGTTAGCATTAATACCCCTCAATTTAATCAGCACGGAGTCACCCAGCTGTGTCTGGGCAGCCATCATCTGCTCCCTGGAGGCCCAGTCCAGCACTAGGAGTATATGTGCTTGTGTTTTGCCAAATAAACTTTGGTCTGTGCTTGCAAGATGTCCTCCACAGGAATGAAAGTCTAAATCACATAGAAGTGCAGAAAGCGACTCCATGAGTGATTAGTTCAAATCTAAGGATTTTAAAAGCAAGACATGGTGGTTTTATTCACTTGAGGAAACATTCAGCACATATTCATTATTGTGAACAAACACCAGCAGATTATAATTACTATTTTCTTTTCCTATTACTGTGGCAATCGAAAACATTACAGAGCAAACCTGTCTTTGGCCCAAAGAGTTTACAAACAAAGCATAAGGCAAGAGATAGCAGATGAAAGTGATGGAGGTGTCAAACTTGTCTCAGAAGTGAAATTAACAAATAGATGCTTTATTTTAACTTATTTGTTAAATTTTTTTTTAAAGAAATAAAATCTCAGGATTGAACATACTATTGCGTCTGACCCCAAAAGTGAGCTTGTTATAACTGCCTGAAAAAGTGGAAAGGGAATGAGGAGCTGGATTTTTCACAGAGCTGTTATAAATCCCAGACAGATACCCGTTGGTATCTCTCTTACCCAATGACTCACAAATAAGCATCTTTTGTCGAGACTGTTGGCTCCCAGGAGGAGAAGAGCACAAACAGACTATGAGGCTTTGTATAGCTTTAGGTTTGGGATAAGGGTGTTATTCTTAAGAGGGGCTGAAATCAGACATCCAGGTCATGCCGGAGAAGTTTTCACACAACCTATGTGTAGTCCCTAGCATTTCTGCTACATTTGTGATGCATGCTCAGTAGAAAGAAGTATTTTGTGTAAGCTTCAAAAACCAGTTTTCTTTACTGCTGTCCTTTATCTTCACCTGTCAGTAATACTGCTAACTGCAGGCAGAGGCTTGTTTAGCGTACTGCAGAGATTTGTCCCTTTGTTTGGTTTACAGATTCTTCACCAAGGACTTGTTTGTTATTTGGCATTATTAAGCAGCTGATTTTGCAGGAGCACATTTGAGCCATGGATTGTTTGCCAGCAGTTTGTAATAAGCCAAGAAAGAGCAACAACATATAATCAAATCCTTTATGACTACATTAAGATTACAGTAGAGAAAGGAAATTGAACAAACAAAAGTATTGCAAAAGTACAGCTAAGAGCAATGAAGATATCTGAGCAATGTTGTAAACACTTATTACTACTTACATAAGGTCCACATGTCTGTGTACTCTCAAGCCTGAGACTGAACAGACTTTCCTTTTAAGGCTGTGCTCAGATAAGGTCAACCTCTGTTAATATGGAATCATATCAAACACAAATTTGTTTCTCAGCAGCTCTCTTAGAAATACTGAAGCCATTCCTTAAGTCGCCAAACTCTCCCTTCAGTCCTGACAATTTTTATTATTGGAGAAACAAGAGAAATGCAGGTAGGATGATAAAATCACAGAGGAATATATCAACCTTAGGGAAAATAAATATTTAATATAGACAAATTTAAAATTTAAAAGAAAATAGTAAATACAATACATGATGGATGTATTATATTTGCATAGTATTTAAGATGCCTTAATACAGATACATTTGTCAATGCAGAAAACAGGTAATAAAGTAAGTGTAGTGTCAGTCCAGGCCTGAATGGTCACCTTCCTCTTGATGTGGGGAGGGAATGGAAGGCAGAAAAAGTAAACACAGGCCACTAGCAGAGAGGAGGTAGAGCACCAGGCTCTACAGAAGGCGAATGGGAATAGTTTTGTAAGTCAAATGTGTTTTCCAGTTCTCCCTTATGTGACATTTGCTGTGGGAGAGGCGTTGGAGGTGGCTGACAACAGCAGCCGTCTGCCCTGCACACACCGCTCGCTGCTGGCCGGCCCACGCGCTGCCAGCAGCTCTCACTTGCCACAGTGCTAACAGGAGGGGCACTTGCAGCAATATGCAAGGACCAACCAGCCAGAGAGGCATCCTGGCTACGGAAAAGCATTGTTTTTAAGGGAATGGTCTCATGCAATAACTGTTATAAAAAGTCTGTCTCTCCCTGCCAGCATCATTTGATGAAAATTTTAATAGCAGACTTCAGATTATTTGGCCATTAAGTGGATTGAGACTTAGCTCAATCAGCTACTCTGCCATTAAGATCAGTGGCTTTCCTGGGATTGAATTTATCTAGAAAAGAATTATTCACTGTGTTCTCAGAAGGAAGGATTGTATTTCAGTATTTTTGTATAGAAGACTGCTGAGGCATAACGAGAACACAGAGAAAGAAAATATATAGCATGCTGTGCAAACGATATGGTCCTCCTTTCTTCTCTGCATAATTCAGTCCTCACCAGATTTTAGCAGACAGGCTGCACTCAGTTTGCCTTTCAGAAGCTGATGATTGGAAATGCCAGCTCTCCCCTATCTCCCTGCCATAGGGGAAAACTGCACCTCCAAACACAGCAAATGATTCTCTCAGAATGGAGACTCTGAAATCATTGCTTTTCCCCCAGGTTTCCCCTCTGATCATTTTGTCATTTAGGCTTAGCATTGTAGCATTAAAACACCAACTAGCTGCAGGAAGTACAGGTAAGTTAAGCTTATTGAGACTGAAGAGATGAGCTCTTTTGGTCAGTACATTTACACTGAAGTAAAGCTGGTGGGAAGCAGTCATGGATCTGTCCCACTAGGACAGATCTGGTTGTATCATGGGTGGGGGGGAGAGAGCATTTCTACCCTCTCTCAGCAGGGCTTTCTGCTCTCATGTAACTAGGCAGTAAAAATTAGTTGGAGGGGAATTCTTATTCTTCTTAGGCACAGCCCTCTTGATTACAGCCAGCATTATCACTGCCTTCTGGGAATTAAGTCAGTGCCTTTGTAAATTAAAACATGGGGAGGGTTGTTGGTCCTCCAGCAGTTCAAGATCTGAAATGCCTTTCAGGCTTCACAGAAAGAAAACCACTGAGCTTTTCTTCATACCCAGGGAATGGCGCAATTGTGACCTTTTTTTCAGTGTAAACGCTGAGAAGATCAGCTAAGAGCATAGAGATGAGTTGCCTTGGAGAGAGGCTCTGTTGGTAAACTCTGCAAGGGGAAGGGAAAGTGGCCAGCAGTCTCATGGGTAAGCAGTTGGCCCCCGAGGGACATGGTGGACTTTTGGCTTCCTGCAACCCAAAGCCCTGCTTGGCCACACGAAATGTGCAGCCTGCACGAGCCCAACACAGCAGCATTAGCACCTGTCCAGTGTATGCCTGAGCCATTTTAAGTGTGGGTCTGAGCTCTATTCACCCGTTAAGAAGTATCTGGGCACAAGTCCTCTGTGCAGAGCAGAGATGCAGGGACAGGACGAGTAAAGCCCAGGGCTGTGCCATCCCCTACCTCTGTGTGATCAGGATGTGAGCCACTGCCAAACCTGTCATCACTCATCCCACGCCTGTGGGAAGCACTGGGTATCTGGTGTCTGGTAGGGTGCCTAGAGAGAGCCAGGTTTACTGGCTGCAGAAGCACAGAGATGAGCTAAAGACATTATGACAAATGGGCCCTGGGGATTACGGGGCTTCTGCTCATGCACTGGCCCACACTGCTGTGCTCTGTGACTCCTTTACTGCGTATTCAGATAATGTTTGTATTCTTGATGATCTATAGATTAGATTAAAAGCGGAGAGATAAAGCCTGCTGTATAGGATCAGGCAGCTGCAGCATCTGTGCCAGTATCCTGCTCTGGGATCAGCTGCTCTGAAAAAAATGCTCACAAAACTCAGTAAGTGACATGTAAATGAATAAGCTCCTCCCTGGTCCTCTCTCACAGAGACTGTTTTGCTTGAGCTTGACTGCATATAGAGGCATTCAGAATTCCTTTTATTTTTAAGGGGGGAAGAATTTTCATGTAGCATTAAAAGAGCAGCTAACTAAGGAAACATTTTATTATGAAAATTAATTTTTACTTATGTATGTTTATGTATTTTATTATGAATACAAAAATGCAGCATCCTCCTGTATGTATTTACCTCAACATATGCATATATGTTGACGTAAATACATATTTACACTAAATATTTGCTCAGTTTCCCCCATAATTTAATATGGAGATTTCTATGTATCCTTTTCTTGGTATGCCCTCTCTTCTCCTCTATCATATCACTTCAATAAAAAGCCAAAATCCATAGGCATATAATAATGCTGTACAAACATTACAGCATGTGAAAAGAAGTGAGAGAAAAGCAGTTTCCCTTACACAAAACTGTGAGGGATAAAATGAAGGCACATCATATCTGTGTAAAGAAGCAGAGATTCAGGTCAGGTATAAACCTTTTCCAGTGCTAAAGCAGATCAGGTTGTGGAATTAACCACCTGAAAAGATCACTGAGTCACATCAAAGGAGTGATTGTGGAGCTGGAGGCTGTGGAAATTGCATTGGCATTAGGATGCAGTGACAGAGCCCCAGTAAGGCTGGCTCAGCTGCCTGATCCTGCCACCTCCACCTGGGGGTCCGTTTTTATTTCATGCACAATTAAATGTGACTTTTGCCTTATCTGCATGTAACAAGCTTGCTGTGCAGCTCCTGGTGTCCCTAGAGTGAAGTTTCGGGCTATGGCTAAGCTTATCCAGCCTCCAACAGATGGGGAGAGAGATGACTCTGCCCCAGCTCCCTGGGCTTTGCACTCCCTGGGAGCCAAGGAGGGGCAGGATGGCTCCCTTATGGGCAGGGTTGGCAGCAGTGGAGGGTGAGACAGGAGACCTCACCTGCAGCAGGTGAGACATGAGACCAGCAGTGGCACACAGAGCTGTGCCCCGTACCACCACTGTTCGTGTTGACCACCAGCTAATGAGCTGGAGAGAGCAAATAGCAGAGACATGCGGAAAACAGCTGGCTTGGCGTGGCTGTGAGCATATCAAGCACAAACACTGATCTGTCACTGCCATTTCCTGATGTCAGATTGACCAGTTCACCAGGTGCCAGCAGCCAGTGCCAGTGGGAGGAGGATTCTTGTTCCACCAGCAGCAGCCAAACCTGCACTGGACTGGGGACAGTGTCTTTTTGTGCAAGCAAACAGTGCCAAGTACTACACGTGTTTATGCACTATGTGTTATAACCTGTGCTCTCCTGTAATTTCCTTCAAACGTTTTTTTTCTGCTGTGTCTTTCTCACTTCCATGACAGTACCATATTCCCAGTGACACTGGCAGGTGCTCATCACGGGGATCATGGGAAAAAAGGTCCCATGGTACACATGGTAATGGTATACAGTCACCCTAAGTGAGCTGTAGTGTGATGTCTTTTACTCGCCTGGCCTTTTTTCAAGCAAACACTGACTTCATTGAATCACAAAATCACAGAATTGGTCAGGTTGGAAAGGGTCAAAGTGGGGTCATTTGGTCCAACCTCCCTGCCCAGGTAGGGTTGTCCTAGAGCAGATGGCACAGGATTATGTCCAGATGTTTATTGTGTGTCTCCAGTGAGAGAGACTCCGCAACCTCTGTGGTCAACGTCTCTGAAGCTTCATGGCCCCCTTGAATATTGGATCAGGATGCACTCGGGTATCAGTGACAGACAGACTGTGTCACACATAGCAGCTTTACACAGCAGTTTGGAAGCAGTTTGGAATTAAAAAAAACCCAGCCCATGTTGAGTTTATCTGTCATGGGAATGCACAAGCGCAGGGTGTAATGGTTCCTTCTGGGACCCAAGCAGGGAAGAATACTCTAACAGGTTATAGCCAGGCACCAGACAGGCTGCAATGAGAGAGCTGTGTCTGGGTGCAGTTGGTGTCACTCCAACACAAGCTGAAACTTGGCACTTCATCCTGGATGCTCTCAATGACACTGTCCCATTCCCCGCATAAGGCAGCACGGCTGGTGCCCGTCCTAAGCAGGCTTTGAAAGCACAGGCAGGGAAAGAGTGGGGGTGTCTGCAGGTCCCCAACCTCAGGATTTCTGGCCCTCACGCCTTGTAGCAGGATAATTGCAATATATTTACCTCTCTCTGGTACATGCCTGAGCTACTCCACTGGGCTCTGTGTGTGGATAATGAAATCTTTACTTATTTCCATAAATTGCAGAGAAAGTCTGGAACGATTGTGACCTGGTCACCTGCCAAATATAACTGAAGTTATGTAAGGTGAATGATATAAAATAAAGAGTTAATTACAAAGGCACAGGAGAAAGGACTACTTAAAACTTTCAAATAACGGAACTGTTTTTAGACTGGTGGCAATGAAGTTTTTCCAAACTAATGTCCCAAGGACTGTGAATACTTAAGACAGAGGTTTTAAAGAACTCCTCTGTTTTTCAAATCCATTAAGTGTTTTTCATCTGTTTTTCTACAGATGTGAACAGAAGGACAAGCCTTGCAGGTTGCATACATCTGAAATGGAGGTTTGTGATGAAGGTAGTGGGTTCCTAATCTCTGTGTCAGGTTGCTTCAGGCTTGTTTTTGAGAGAGCCACCAATGTGTACCTAGTCAACAAAGGGGGTGTAGAAGGCTCTAATCTGTGGTTTACAGTTACTGTGTGTTCTGTGCATTGCCAGGTGCTATCCTTCTGCTTAGGGACATGTTGGTATTACTGTAGCTGATCTCCCAGGCTGGACACTCAGCAGCTCTAATCCTGGAGAGATATCCCTGTTTGGCTCGCATTGCGTTTGCATGAACAATCATCATTATATCAAAAGAAGATAAATTGCTAGTTAGAAGATTATTTGGAAGGAGTTTCAAAATAGTTTTCTGAGAAGAAGGCTGTGCTAAAAACAAATACCTATTTATGTATATGCATAGTGTGAGGATTATCACATAAGGAAAGCAGGATATAATGCAGTTAAGTGTGCATAATGCTTCTCCACACCTCTACACGCCACAGTGGGAATTAAGTTCCATTCCCCTATAAACTCCTCTCTGTTCTGGCAGGAGAGGGTCTGGAAGGCAGCTGCCAGTACTAAATGAATTGCACAACAAGAATTGCCTACATCCCACTGGTCTGCAGAGACTTTCCATTTTCATATTTTCAGTTTTTCACTCCTATAAAGAAACACTGCAAAGCCCAAAGACAGCTGACTTGCCACAATCACGATCTCCTTTGGACATAGCTGCATGCCTTTCCTATTTATCCTACCTTGTCTTCAGGAGAGTATCTCTTGCTATTGAAGATCAGGGCTGAGCCTGTCATTAATATCATTTACTAGAATCATGTGCTGTTCTCCTGCTAAAGAAAACCCAAAGTCACACAATCTCCTGGAAAACAAAAAGAATGTTTAACATATTTATAGATCTCTCATCATTACCAATTGTAGGCTGTTGCCTTCTGCTCACACTCAAAAAAAAGCACAGTGTGCATAAACATTCAAGTGAAACAAGCATGCAGTATCTTGCATGCTTCTTTGGTTAAAAAGGTTGTTTTTAAAAGCTGAAGCAAGTATATGTTGTGTGTGTGAATATGGAGCTGAACAAATATGGAGCAGAACAGTACATCATAATTTCAACTGAGAATCCAACAAAGAACCCCCAGTCAGAGTATTACCCAAATAAAACACCTCATTATACTATGCTTGAAAACACTTTCAGCACCTGTGCCTGCCAAGTTTTCCTGCATTTGATGAGTAATTAAATTATTCCCACCTTCCTGGAGATGGATTTGCAAGCCAAATAAATTACACGGACAAGCAGGTAATTAGACAGCTAAATGCTGTCATTTACAATCGTATTTATTTAACCTATAATATTCTACTTACAGCTGACTGGACATTAGGAAGGGGGATGTGGACTCACAGGCTATTTAAAGGCATCGGGTTCATGGTGCCTGACTAGGTCGAAATTGATGTAACAGCTTTCCATTATATTTCCCTTATATTTCTTGCTGTCATGCTTTGCATCAGCTCCTTGCATGTCTCCCATTCTCATTAAGCAGTGACTGAATCACTTTCCCTGTTCCCTACTATGTGGTTTTTCTGTTTCCAATTCTCTAGCCAAACCTCCTTCTTTTTTTCCTCCCCGTGATTTGAAAAATATCTGTGTTGCTCTGTGCTGGAAGGTGAGTTTGGTTAGGAAGCCACAGGTCACAGAGCTTGCATAATTCACAAACAAATATATTTGCACTGAAGGTTAGACACTTGCGTCATCCACTTTTCTAGCCTGGGGTGCCAGATAGCTAATATGTGCAGTAGCTAAACAGCAGCTTGATGTTTTTTTAAAGGTTACATTGCTTTTAGCTTACCTGCATTACGCTGGGCATGGTGCTACCAGCATTTCATGACATCAGAGTTACCTTTATTCTGACAACAATACAGAAATACCCAGAAGCTACAACATGATATGAGCCCTTTATGATGGTTATGCTTAAGGTAGCCTTACAGAAAAATGCAGATTTAACTTCTGTCAGAAAAATAAACTTTTCTGAGGGCTGTGGTATAAAAGTGAGCTCTCTCCTCATTCCCTTCTATGTCTTACGAGTCATTTAGTTCAGTCTGAAAAACCATAGGAGATAATCATAAGATTTTTATGTCGTATTTTATTCAATCCTTTTTATTGAACTGAAAGAAAACAATACAGAAGGTAGAACACTTCTTCAGTTGTGAACTAGAGGAGAAAAACACAGTTTCTCTCAATGAGACGCCCAAATGGATAAAGAAGAAAAGAAGCCAAACACGCCTCCTCACCCCCACTCTCACTCCCTAAAACACAAAATTAATAAAAGGGAAAGAGCCAGAGGGTAGGTGGGCATCTGTTTCTGTGCCTGTGGAAAAAAAAAAAAAAAAGAAAATTGTTCTTTTGACTGGTTCAGTAAATCTGGTTCAGTAAAAATTTTGGATGTCGGAGCAATTACCAACAGACATTGATTGATTCGAGCCAGCACTTTGAACCACATGTGGAAGGCAGTTGAAGGCCTGGTAAATCTAATGAGTTGAACATTTCTATGCTTCTAAACTAAGGTGCTTTTATCCATGCAGCAGTGACAGCTTCAGATTACACAAGTGGGACACTGCAATCTGTAGGGTTCAGGAAAGGTTTGCTGTACCAGGGCTTCCAGCCCATCCTTCCTGCTCCACAGATTATGGGTCATTTGAGAACCAAGGAGTTCTGTGGAGATGAAGCATAGAAATTTGGCATTAATGTGTCACTACACAAGGGAGAACAGTTGTTCATTTTGATTCTGTACAAAATCCCAGTGAAGATGATGAGAGCATTTCCTCCCTTGGAATTCACCAAGACTTTTGGAAAGAAAAATACAGCAAAGGACACTACTGAACAAGATCAAACGTGTAGTAGTCAAATAAACCACAATTTTGATTGGGACGGCACAAGGAGTGAGGTACTAATATGGGGGTTTTTTAATGCAAAATAGATCTAAAAAGAAGCATTTTCCTAGCATCAGGATTTGAAAGTGAGGCTGACAAAGAGCATCTAAAATTATATGAAGATGAGACTACAAGAAGATTTGCTCATTTTTAGAGTTAGGTCAGGCAGCTGGACCTGGAAGAAAATTATAGGAAATGCTGATGGATGCAGAAGTAGAGATTCTCCTGTGGGGGGTCCAGTAGGCCAAGAAGCTGAACCTGAGTCCCCATTGTGCTGCTGCAGCGACAAAGGCAAATCAGATCCTGGGCTCCATCCTCAGGGACATTGTGAGCAGAGGCAGAGACATGATGATCCCACTCCACTCAGTGAAGGAGAGCATTTCAATATCTAAGGAAAATTTATTTTGCTGTAGAATCAGAGAAGAGAATGATAAAGAAACTTGCGGTCACAGCTGAAAATAGAAAAGAGAAAGGTTTAGACATCAGCAGAAGTACCAAGCATGTTGTATGACACTGCCTTGTGAAATAGTTCCTTACAAAATGTGGAAGCAGGTGTTGCAAAGAAATCTAAGGGGAAGAAAAGCTTGGGAGTTAATACCACTAAATATATCTGTTGGAAAAAACCTGTTTGGATACAGAGAGAGAAGACATGAGTGGTTCTTCCCATCCCTTAACCTGTTGTCTGGTGGCAAGACAGTAAGAGGCGCGCAGCCATCCTGCTGTACTGTGTGCCAGGTTAACCGTGGACAAGCTTGAGTCCATGAAGATCTCCCTTTATTGTCCCTGGGACGGTCTTTCCACTGGTGCTAGGGAGCAGCTTGTTTTACAATTCAACCCCATCTGTGAAGCTGTTGCATGGACGTTAAATAAAAATAAGGTACATTTATTTAAAAAAACAAACAAACAAACAAAAAAAAACAAACAAACAAAAAAAAAACAAAACAAAAACAAAACAACAACTAGCTCCTTGTTTTCTATTTAGAATATTTTATATTGTCAGAATAGCACAAGGAATATATTGCCAGAAAGGGGAAGAAAAGAGCCCATGAACCCTCAAGGTGTAAGTATATCACATCATCTCTTTTGGTAAATATACAATGGTTTATTCCTTGACAAGGAATATTCATTCACCTTCTTTTCTGCATATTTTTTTTGTTGAGTGAGTGGGTAGGCTGTGATAAGGGGTATTTCATTTGACATTGCATGTATTTATGACCTACAAAACTTGATATAGACCAAAAAGAATGGGCAGGGGATGGAAACTGAGAGCTGGCTTAGCAGCTGAATACAGACCTAAGAGCCAAGAAATCCTCAGTACTAATTGTACTGCCACTACTGATTTATGGAGTGTCCTTGGGCACTGTTAAAACTTAGCAAGTGTTTTGAGGTGGAAGAGAGCTATGTGTTTCTATTAAGATGGTATAATGAGGCTTTAATTAGGGAAAAATTGGCTACTTCTCTGCTGAGATGGAATAACTATTATAGATGTGAATATATTAATATTCTTCTGGAGTTGAAAAGGAAGTTATTGTTTCCTCTGACATGAAATCCTGAGAATTGGCCATAGAACAGTTTCAGCATTACAATAGAGATTGTATATTGTTTTGTATGGGCCAGTGTCGCCATCAAAGGTAAATAGTTTAACTAATTTTAATTTATAATTAATTCTGATTGAAAAGATTGTTTTCATTCCAGTGCAATTCATATAAGCCAGTACATACTCAAGAAGGGTGGAAATTTGGCCATGTTTCCTTCCCACAGGAGCATTAAGCCAACTTTGACATTTTATACATTTTTAATTAAATCACTATGATCTTTGCAGGCCAGTGTTTGCTCTGACAGTATTTTTAAGCTTGAAATTCAAAGGTAGATTATTTTAACAAATGTGCACAAAGATTAAAAAATGAATCCCTTCAGTAATGAGACTGCATTGTCTGTTATCTCTGTTTTGAGTAAAACAGATGGTTCATATTGCAAATGATGCATGAATAGGACTTCCCCAGTGTGATGCAAATGGATTTGTGAAACTGGCATTGTATGGAGGAAAAGAGGCTGATGTTAGTAGAAACTTCTTGGACAAACATCAGTAATGAACATGTGCTTTGATTATGTTTCACCACCCATTAAAAAGCAAAGCATGTCCAGAAAAAATAATCAGAGAGAAAGATGTCCTTTCAGAGACTGGTAGTTTCAGGGACAATAAATCAGTCCACAAGCCAGTGCCTGGTGCTGCTGTTGGTTCCCATTGTCACCTTTGGCAAGTGCAGTCACTCAGTGTCTCTGGGTCAGCCTCTGTAACATAAGGGTTACAGTCTCCTGCTGTTTATTATCTTTCTGATGCATTCAAACCGTGCATGTTTGGGGCAGACATTCTCCCCCAGTGGCTGGCACAACCACTGCACGCTGCTCTATTCCAGAAATTGGAAAAAAGCAACAGCGTGATGGGAAAAATATTTCCCTGAGCTTGAATGACCTTCCATGTGTACTGGATTCTATGGAATAGATCTTATAACATAAAAAAGCCATTTTATTTGAGCAGAGTTTCTCACCTCACTGTTCTCAACAAAGTATTTTCTTGAAACACCTCATTGCTACTTTAAGCAAATGAGGATCAGGTCTAAATTCCTCCTTAAGCTCCCAGTTTAGAATAGACCTTAATGAGCTTTCAGTCTGTTCCTACAACTGTCAATATACATGTTTCAGTGGTTAAAATTAAATATATTCCCAGGCTGGTGATATGCTGACCAGATTTACATAATCTTTTCAATTACTGATTCTTCCAGGTTTTGAAGAAAATTCAGATCTACCACAGCAAACCAGTAGGCAAAAATGGTTTGCATTATCCTTAATTATGGTATTGAAAGTGCCCGACAGCCTTGATTTAAAATGGAGCACCCCAATCACCATGTCACCAGCTTCTCTATTTTTTGTGTTCTGCTTCATTGAGTTATCATAGATGAGAGAACGGTGTTGTTTTTGGAAAACAGTTGAATGAGTTATTTATTTGGGTGTTTGGGCCTCATAGCCTGAAGGTTTTATAAATTGGTGAAATGCCTGGAGAGCAGCTGCAACAGGCTGAGCTGAAGGGTGGGAAAAACACGTTCATAAGAAATAAAAACCCTAAAATTTTGCTTGCCCTCCTATTTGCACATCAGGCTATCTTGCAGATTTAGATCACATGGGTTCATTTTCATGTGTTTATTGCACCTATTCCACAGGCACCCCAACATGGTCAATATGTAGTCTCGCTGTTAAGTGCCATAACTGATTGCCAATTACGCCCAGAAAACTTTCTGTTTCCCTATTCAAAATCACGTTGTCACGGAGCACTAAAACCTCCGTCCTTGCACAACTTCCCACCAGCTTGATGAATCTCAACCCTGTGGCCTGTTTTCTCTGTGGCCCTTTCTCAAAGAAAGGTG
Source organism: Struthidea cinerea (assembly GCA_013397865.1). Lineage (NCBI taxonomy): Eukaryota > Metazoa > Chordata > Aves > Passeriformes > Corcoracidae > Struthidea > Struthidea cinerea. The sequence goes on along the minus strand of VZTI01003931.1, from coordinate 315,045 downwards.
ATTTCCAGGATCACCAGTTGGGAAGGACAGAGAAGGCTGGGGCTGAGAAGGGATTGTGACAGAGCATGTGGAATAAGGTAAGGAAATTCGAAATCCTAAGAATAAACGGAAGTTTAGAATGCCATGAAAATTTGCCTTGTTTTAGTTGTTGAATATTACATACTCTCTCCTCTCCTTGCAGGGGTACCTAATTCCTGTATTAATTACAGTTTTTATAGCATACGGGGCGCTCCTGTGCATATTTGCTTCAGAGGTCACCAACCTGGAAGCTGTGGCTGAGGTTTGCTCCTTGCCTAATAGAAAAGTCAGATCTTGAAGGGGTCTATCTGGCCACTGTAGCAAGTGGTGCAGGCAACCCTCATAAAATGAAATGTTCAATATTCTGTGTGTAGAATCACATTCATTTTCACAACTTCTGGAATGATTCCCCTGACTTTTCAGGGCTCTTTAGCCTAAATGCTCCGTGAAGTCTGTGTACAACTAACAGTTGCTGCTTTTTTTTCTGGAGTGAGAAGAGAATGTACATTTTTGCATCCATTTGTGTGGCTTCTGGGACTTTTTCTGCTTTTAACATTCTCTGGCAATGCCTCATCCTGAGTCTGCCTCTGGTGGCAGCCACTGCACTGAGGGGCCATGCAGGCAGAATAAATAACAAGGCAGTGCTGAGAGGCTTTCCTTGATACAAATTGCTGTAGGCTGGGAAGAGAGGGCATACTTTGTTAGCAAAGAAAAGGCCCCTATGGCTGCGGTGGGAAACTGATCCATTATTGTCACTCTCTGTTCTGGGAAGGAACAGAAGAACTTTTTGATTTTCTTTGGTTTCTGCTGTATAGTCTGCCACAGCAGGCAGCATTAGCAAAACCAGATCCGTGCTCATCTGTCCAAAATATCACTATTATTTCTGAATACTGATTATTCAGGCAGACTGCAAGGCAGAGCTATGAGAGTTTCAAAAGCAGGGCAACAAATTGTTGTACTGAAGTGGCAATGACACGAAAAATGGAGGCAGGGTACAAGCAATCCACTTAAGGGACCCGGAAAAACTGTGGAAACAAAAAGGCTGTGGCTGAAAAGCAGCTGTTAGATGAAGAAAGCTTTTACCCAGCACTTGTTAGACCACATCTAGAGTATTGTGTCCAGCTTTGCCCCCCGCAACACAAGAAAGGCACCGATGACCCAGAGCAAGTTCATCAGAGAATGTCCAAGATGATCAGGGCGGGAGCACTTGCCTTGTGAGGAGAGACGGAGAGAGGTGGGCTTCTTCCATCAGGAGATACGATGGCTTTGGAAGGACTTAACAGCAGTTGCCTGATGAGCACAAGGAGGTCGCTGAAAAGATGGAACCAAGCTGTTCATATTTGGGCGTGAAGGTGGACCACAGACAGTTGGATTTTCACTAGATTTAAGGAGAAGATTTTTCACTGCAAGGACAGTCAGGCAGCAAATCATCCTGCCCAGGGAGGCTGTGCAGTCAGTCTCCACTCCGGGAGGATTTTCAAGACCCAGCTGGATAAACCCTCGAGCAACGTGGTCTGAAGCTTACCTTGTTTTACACAGGGACTTGAGCCAGAGACCTCCTGACCCTTCCCACCTGAGTTACTCTGTGATCCTGATTACCAGCCCCTCCATCCCACTAAATATAATGGCTGCTCTGCACAGCTCACTACGCCTCAGTTGTCACCCGAAACTAACAACCACTACACGAACTCCTAACCTCAAGAAAAAAATGCTCAAGCCTCCAAGTTCCAGGATCCTTGCAATATTTTAATTTTCTTAGGAGACAAACCTTGAAATGTTGACCTCAATGTCTTCAGCAGAGTTACAGCAGTTCAGGGTTGCAGAGATCATGAAAATGATTTCAACTCAGAAATCTTCCCTACTTGTGTTATATTAAGCCTGAAATCTCCTGCTCTTGAGCCATTGGTCTTCTTAAGGTTAAGTTAGTGTTGTGTGCTCTACCTGGCTTAGGGGTCCAGCAAAGTCAAATGTTGGGGTACCAGGAGAAGTTTAAGATGTTCTTTTCTTCCAGACTGTGACAGAGGAAATGGTGTTAATCTTCTTTTCATGCCCTCTGGGTTGCTGTTATTATACAGGTATAATTGTGCTCTGCTTTAAACCTCCTACTGTAAGTAAAGAAGTAAAGGTAAACCACAGGGTCGGTGCTTTGTAACAGTGTTAGAGATGGGTAAACCACAGCTACCAGTTAGAACTTAGCACTGTAGAAAACATGTGAAGAAAGGTAAAGAAGTTACAGAAAGAAAGGTCTGCCAGGTTTAGCACAAGAAGGACTTTTTGAGTCAGAGTACAAGCAAATGAAGTAATAAAAGACCACCTTTGCAAAGTGAAAAAGGACTGTTCATAACTTCAATAGACAAAAAAAGAAATTGACAGTAGATATTTATATTCTGCATTTGGAGAAAAGCAGGTGATAAGCCTGTGCCACTTCAAATGCTATCCAGTCCACTGGAAAGTAAGAAAAATTCTACCATCTCTTTAAGAAGAATGTTTATAAATCATCAGAGCTGGGTAACTTGCATCAAAATATACAGCCAATTGCTTCAATCCTTTCGCAATGGTACAGTAAAAAGGAAAAAAATGGGTTAATATGGGCAATCACCTTTCTATCCTGATGTATTCCCTTGCAAAATAAGAGAAAAATTAGCAAGATTTAATTAATGAAGATGTAAATAGATGTAAAATGTGTGAATACCATTTCATGACAGTCAATATGATGCTGCTAAAAAAAAATCTTGTCAATACAGCCTGATTTTACTATGAATTATGTGTTTGGCTGATAAACACTGTCATATAGACATAAAAGATTTCTGTGGTTTAATGTGTACTGTTTGCTGGCATAGGATAATCTGAGCTTTCAAAAAATGAGCAACTGCATGGCAAGGTTGCAAAAATGAGCAATTAGTGTCAATAAAGCTTGGATAAGATGAATTTAGAACTTGCTAAATGGCAGATTGCAAAGCTGTTGCTAACATGAAATTTTGTCTGAATGAGTGTGTTTCTAGTGGCATCCCATGCTGGTATGTACTACAAACAGTGTTGACCAACCAATTTCATCAGTGATCTGGAATTAAATGCAGCATTCCTGTTGACTTAAAACAAATCTGTGAGTATCACATGTGCTGCTGGAATAGAAATTATGATAAGGACATGACAACTATATGAAATGATGTAGGGAGTTTAGGTGTAGGGAGTGTAATTAAATAAAGCTTTTTAATATGGCTGAGTTACACAGGCTGCAGGCTGTATCTGCAGAGCTGGGGAAGGAGCAATGCCAAGAAGAGTCTCAGAGTTGCCAGAGTGCAAGCAGAATCCCCTTGTGATGCTCTGGCAATACAAGCAAATGTAATGCCCAGCTACATAAACATGAGATAAGCAAGTAGGAGCAGGGAAGTGATTTCACTGGAACTGAAATATTGCATGAAGCTCTGATGCAGGCATCTTGAAAAACATTTTGGAAAATGAAAATGTGCAGAGATGATTTGAAGCCTGATGAGTTTGAGAAAATGGTTTATTCGTAGAGGGTTTGAGCTATTTATTGTGAAATGGCTTGATAGTAGCTGAAGTAGGGAAAGAAAGGAAGGTAGGGCACAGTGAATACTTAATCTAGTGAGAGGAGTTCAGCAAGAAACAAGAACAGGGGTTATCAAACTCAAATTTTGGAAGCCAGAAAGGGTTGTAGGACAAGAAGATCCACCATTTTTTTAACACTGGGGTATGAATCTCTGAAACAAATTTTAAAAAAGGGATGGTGAATCTGTTTCTGATCTTCATCTCTGTTAAGAAGAAAATGCCTTGAAAAATAGGTTTTAGTCAGACAGAGGTCGCTTGGTGTGGTAGAAGAAAAACTCTTTAAGCATTAAGTTGATTAAACAGACAAGACTCACTCTGAGATCTACCCTCCTGTTACCACTTAGGTCTCTTGGAGATGTCCACTGCATGGGCATGTGAGGGTAATTTTATGCTTGTGATTATGTTTTTGGTTTAAATGCCTATAGGGTTTACCCCCACCTGGGGGCTGTCTGTGCTCTAGCAACACTGGTCATACTCATCCTTTTTGCTGCGTGTTGAATCAGTTATCACAGTTATCACAGTCTTCTTTTTCTAAAATGAGAAGAGTTGTCTGTGTCTGTCCCCAGGTTCCCTCCAGGCAGGGGAGAAACACCAGGAAAACATCCTGCACACAGAACTTTGTTTTCTGAAACTTGTAAGTAAGAAACAATTTGTGAAAGCGGTGTGAGCCATTGTGTTTTCTCCCTGGGAGGAATCCTTTCCATATTATTGAGATTGGCCTTATTACAGCCATCTCCAGCTTGCGGGAATGTTATGTATGTACTCAATAACAGCAAACATCAATGAAATGAGCCTTTAGAGCCCTTTACTGTGCTTGACTCACCTTTATTGTTGCAGTGGGATGAAAACTGCATTTCCAATAGCAGTAGCTGATGGACCTCAGGACCAGATGGAGGAAACTGCCTGCGACTGGGGAGAGCAAACTTAAACTGCTCCCGAGTGCCCCAAAATAACCTCTCAAGCAGTCATGGTTACAAGAGGGAAGGCAGAGCCGGCTCCGCTACAGACATCACCTAGCCAAAGTGCTCTTCTGGAGTGGCACTTCATCTACCTGAATAAAACAGGGGTGGGAGTCACTCACCTAAATGTAGGTCACCACCTGGGCTGAGTGGTGACCAGGGGAGGTCAGGACTGAATGGGCATCAAAGTGTGATTCAGCCCACCCTAAAATAGACGTCTAAATTAAGGCTCCACAGAAGTGTCTTCTCTTTTTCTTGGATGCACAAGGAGTTTTCTAAGTGGCTCAGCTACAGACTGCTCTGCTGCAGATGTCTGCCTTCATTAACTTTTAGGGTCTTACAACCAACTCAATTTCTGCCACCTGTCAGCACTGGGAAAAGGCCCTCATGGGCCACAGTCACACTTGTCGTGTACATGAAAAGGAGCAGATGTGATTTCATTGTGTTTCACATGCACAAAATGCACATTCACACTGGCTGATGAACACTTATTGCAAGCAGTTCAGGGAGGCAGTCCAGGCTCTGATCATCCAGTCTTTGTCAGCAATCTTTGGACATGGCTTACAAATGAGTAAAAGTTATTTCTCAGTTTCTGCCCTGCTCATTACAAATGAGGATTGATCCAACATTGATATCAAAAGGTGACAGGCTCATTCCACTTACCAGCTGAGGACAAACCAAAAAAGCCGGTTTGAACTTTGCACCAGTGACACGTGGATAATATGGCGGTGCAGTTTTTCTGTGTCTTCTGATTATAAACTACAATCTGAAGTGGGGCTATCACACTTCCAGAACAAAAGTGTCACCAGTGGCATTATCAGAGGGCTGCAGGAGGAGCAATGGGCTGGGTCGTGTTGCAGCTCAGTGCTAGGAGGTGAAAACAGCATTACTGGAAAATATGCACAGAGCCCTGGGACTTCCTTCCTGTGTGCTGTGGGATGGAAAAGAGGAGAGGAATTTGCAGTAGACTAACAGAGAATAATCTGATACCAAAGAGAAGCCTCTGACTTGTAGATTTACACAGTTCAAATAAATGAGAAACTGCCCAGTAAGACTCTTAAAATGCCAACAGTGCTTGAAATGGGCTAACAAACAAGTGGCCATGTGAAAAAATGGCACTGTAGGTGGCATAAGAAGCAGCTCTTTGAGCAAGTTCAAAAAACCCAGACAGCCATGAAGTTTTACATGAAAGAGGACCTTAGATTCCTAATGCATGTAACACATGGCCTAAATTAAATATTTTTATCTTTCCAATATATGTCTTCTGCCTTTCATTGTGGTTCTTGCTTTCACCTCCTTTCTAGGACCAAATTAAGAGTCAATAGTAAATACCCTTTTTCTGTTCTCACATGTCACATAGGCCAGAAGATGCTGAGTGAGCACTGTGCTTAAAAACATCTTCAGAGACTAGACACCGAAGACATGTGATGGGAAGAACCCAAGGACACGCATTATTTCTGTAGTGAAACAAAGCCTGCAGTAGTAGTAGCAGAGGGAAGCATCCTGGTGGTGCTATCAAATAAAATGGGACAAATATGTATGGCAAGCACAGTATGTCTCAACTCACACTCTGTAAAGTGAGACCAAGTCAGCAGGCAAAGGAGGGAACACACAGGCAAATCAGCAGTGACGTGCAGGATCTGTTCCAGTGGAAGCTGATGTTGGCCTGGGCCTTGTTACATGCAAGCACAACTGATTAATCAAAACTGCACTATTGTGAACCGTGGAAATTGCTAATGCAACCAAGGTGAATGGCCTTTACCATCTGTGTTTATTCCCAAATGCATTTGCTGGAGCCAAGATGCTGCTTGTGCATCTGCAACAGTGCTTCCCTTTGTACTGGAATTGTTTTACTCTGAGTTCATGTTCCCAAAGCCCTGCTCTGCCATTTGTCCTCAATGTTCTTCTCTCTCCCCCAAGTTTTGCAGTATCATTGCTCTGACATCCCCAGCATGATCATACTCGACATTATCCTGTCTGTCTTTTCTTCCTGACAGCCACTCACAGGAAATTCTCATATGAAGGAGGATTTGTGAAGAGACCGTTGTCTCTGTGTGTTGCCTCTAACTTGTTCCCTTTTTGCAGTTCCTGTCATAGCTCCTTGCTGCTCAGTCTCAGTTCTCTGATGAATCTAATCTGCTTCCCCCTGCTCCTTGACTGAAGGTACCTTCAGAGCTGTTACTCAGCACACAGCAAGGGAGACAGCTTTATCTTATTACTCTCTTTTAAAAGCAATAGCTTTGTGCAGAATGTTTTATTTCTTTGGGTTTGGACCAGATGATCTCCAGAGATCTCTTCCAACCCTAACAAGTCTGTGATTCTGTGTTTCTTCCCTTTTAAGTCACTCCTTCCTTTGCAATTTGAGGTAGGCTCTTTATTTCTCAGCCCAGCTTTGGACCCTGGGGTTCGGACATTTCTGTCACCTTTCACTCAGTCACCAAATTCACCTGCTTTAATCTGGAAAATGGGTTCTCTATTTTGGTCAAATTCAGTAAATGCCTTAATGTGACTGTATGTGTGTGTCCATTCACATTGAGGTAAGAGCTTGGAGGCAGCACTCAGAGGATTCAGCAACCTGCCCCCACATCTCTCTCTTTTCACCACAAGGCTTCATGAAGTCCCACATTCTTCTACAGACCTGCCCCTTGCCTGTGGTTTCTCTCAGGTCAGCTGGACTGTGTGTCCAGCTCCTCCATTTAAAAACAATTTGTTTTATCCAAGAGTTTGTTAGCATGAGTCAAATAAACCCCTTCAACACCTTCTTCAGACTATTTCTCATTGAAGATACCTCTTTTTTTCCTTCTAAAAAGGAGATGTTACAAATACATTTTCACCTCCTAATGCCATAGCCCTTGCTTGGCAACTGCTTCCTCAGAGTCAGTGGAATTTCCCAGTGTGGATGGGAGGGGCCAACCACACTCCTCAGGCTCATATGGCTCCCAGTGAAGACGTGCAAGTTCCCCTCCCAGCTCTGCTAGAATGCTGATTCATTCATTACAGAGAGCTTGGAGCTGAACAGCAAGGGGCAAAAAACCTGCTTAGTGAGGTGCTCTGTGAACACATTTTTCCCTGCAATGAAGTGGAGGAGAGGCTGAAATATGAAACGATCCTCACCACTGCTACTAGGGCTCATAGTGTAGTTGGGCTTTATTTTTAGCTCTTTACCTCTTTTTCTGGCCATTTATTATTTATCTCACATCTTGAGAGAGGTCGTTGTTGCTCATCACTCTATGAACTTTCAGGTAGTCAAAGACTTCAGCTCATGCCTTTCCCTGCTTCGATTAGGTATGATCCAATAAGCCTGACTACTGCTGGCAGACTCCCAAAGTTTCATTTGCTAGAAAATAACCTCAATGCCCATTATTTTATCCCCAAGGCACTTCAGGTTTCCAGATAGCTTTCAAATTTGAGTTTAGGAGGCATAAATAAGCCAGTTGATTAATTACAAGAGGTGTTTTATACATCAAATGCCATTTTTCAGCTGCTAAGTAAGAGGAAAACCTCCTCATCTGCCAAAAGAGCACTGGTTTGCTCATGTGGCTACTTTGCATGGGAGCAGGCTGCTCTCTCTTGAAAATTCCTCTTAATGAAGAGGAAAGATTTCTAACTAACTTGAAGAAACAATGAAGAATGAGCAGACTGAGGCTACCACCCCCACTGTCCTTGCTGATAGTTCTTCACCTCTGCATCCTGGACGACCACGCAATGAACCAGCGTGCCTTTCACATATTGCTCTTCATTTCTTTCTATACATTTTGATGGAGGCTAACAAAACCCCATCACCAAACAAGCACAGACAGAGTTCATCTTCACTAGAGGGAGGTTGGGAAAGCCTGTCTCCTGCTTTTCATGAAGGTACACTCATTTATAGCTACACCAGTGATTCCCAGGATCTGTGTTGCTCCCCTGCTGCCTTTGTAGTGGTGTCACACCCCAAGGCTGCTCAACCTTCCTGCACTGGTGGCAAGCTCAGCCTAACCATGGCATTAGAAAGGGCATCACAGGAACCCCTCCGTGTCTGCCAGGTTTGTGTCAGAGGTGCCAGGGTCCTTGTCTCTCCCTCCTAACTTGGGTCTTCATGACTCCTGCTAGTACTGACTTTGTGGGGCTGGGACCCTTCCTTTCCGTGCAGGAATGCTATCTTTGCAGGTGCAGTCTGTGTCTGCTGCCCTTCCTCCATCTCAACAGCAAATGTCCTCCTCTCATAAGGCAACCCTAAACCCAGACTGAGAGATAAAGAAGGAGAAGGGAGAGGACGAGGCCTACAAAAGGCTTATCTGTGGCACCGCCCTAACGGCGTCCTATTCATTTCAGCAACTTCTTCCAGCATTTCCCCATAGACAGAAGTTTTTAGTTAGCTTGTAAGAACATAATTTTTTCACTAAGTGAAATTGGTCTTGCTACCAGAAGCAGCGGAAAATGACATCTGTTATTGCCTATCCCCGCATAACTCCCAAGTGGTTAAAAGCTCTGAATGCAAAAGACAGCAGGGAAGGTGGCAGGGCAAGTAAGTGATGCCACAAAAAATGAAAGCTATCTTGAAACAGAACATTAGAGTATAATTGAAAGCAGCTGCCCTTTTTAGTTTAATGCCCATCTTAAATACAAAATGAAAACAGTAGCTACAATTGTAATGAAATAAAGGCTTAAACCAGTCCTAACTGAGAGTGAGACTTCACATATCACAGACCTGGTTGTCTGCTGGCTTCTGGAGAAATGAACGATGGTCACTTGGCACTTGCCAATGTCATATCCTGACATTTCTAAAAACTCTAGTAATATACAGTTCAAAGACTACAATAGCTACAAAAGATGACTGAAAATGCTATGAATGACCAAAAGTTGAAAGTTGGAGATCTCAGAATAGATTAATGGTCTATGCATAATAGTGAGATACACACAGAAAACTCAAGTACCTGAAAATAAATGAATAAAATTCTAAATCAAAGAAGAGATTGCAGTAAAACACATTCTCCCCTCCAACACCCCACCCTGCTCTGGCTGACAAAAATGTCTGAAACCCATGAGCAGTAAAAAAATGCTCTGTCCTCTAAAGCAAGGTAATAAACTAGACATGGAAGACCGTGGCAATGAAGACACTGCATCCATATTTCAAGTGTTTTCATGACTGATGATGACAGATCCTTTCCTGGCTGTGAGTAGTATAAGAAGGAACTAATTTTCTTTGGCTTTTCTCAGGCATACAGAAAATAAGGCAATGAAGCATAGATAATATGGTTTGGCAAGTGACTTCTTGGAGTATTCGGTAGGACAGATCTTTAGCTTGCATATATCAGCATAGCATCATTGCCTTTATATTAGTTTAACATCTGCCCCAGTTTATTAATGGTTCTGTTGCTGTTCTTTCTTAATGGACATTCATACATATCCTAACAAAGAAATCCCCAAAACAGCTGTGTTAAATCAATGGAGAAAAACAATTTACCCCATAGTGGAAAGAAATACTGGAATACTATTGAAGGGCTCCAAAACAATGCGAATAACTCAGCCTGGGATTTGTTTGAAAGAAAAATGAAGATGCAGGACATGGTTTAATTTATTTCTGCCAGGATATGGCTGCCCATTTTTGTACCTCTAGCCTCTATGCTTGCATGCTTCTGTCTGCTAAACTAAATCCAGTCCTAGTATTCAAAATCACTCCCCAACACAAGGATTGCCTAAATTAGATTAACCATCACTGAGCAACGTGTCTAATTCTTTACTTGGGCTCTTCTATTGATCATAACTATTTCTTTGTACAGTATTCTGTCCAAGTATATTGTAAATATAAAATGCAATGTTTGGTGGTGACATATGAGGAATGGTGGGTGCGGGGCAGAGTAGGGGTTGTCTTACTTCTCAGTCAGCGACTACTAGCTCGACATATTCTTGCCCATCTGATTGCCTCTCTTTGGACCCAAGAGTATTTCCTCCCACAGGCACAGAAACCTGTACATTCGGAAGCCATAGCAATAGGAATAAACCCTTTTATAGTTTCTTTGGGTATTGAAGCTTGGCTCAAAGGTCCACATCTGTCTCTCCTGTTTATTACCTACTTAACTATTGGCTGTTCTTTGGCTCTTCTGTCCTTCAGTCCACTGGCAATTCATCTGCTCTTAATGAGGTGTCAAAAATGATTGATAATGCCTCTGTAATTATCTCTGCCTGCTCTTTAAGAACATTCAGGTGAGACTATCTGTCCTTGCTCATATGCGAGCATTTAGTTTGTCACCATAATTTTCTTTGTTCTTTTTCACCAGCCCAAACAACGGCTTCCTTAATTGTTTTCTCACTTTCTCACCAACTGAATCAAAAGTACAGCTCGAAATGCAAAGCAACAAATTCTGTACTTGCACATACCTTGCTTGTGAAGTCTCACTGAGATAAGTGACAAGTGCAAGATACAAATCAGAGCACATGTTAGCCTTAGAGAAATGTGCTCTTGTATTCTTCAATCTACTCCTTCCAGCTAATATGTTTGGGTCCCAAATTGACTTTGATTCCTGTGCTTTCATCTGATGTGCCAGTCTGGGGGCCAAGTTTCTGTATTAGAAGACATATTCTACTCTTTGATGGGGAGTAGCCTCTGAAGGCTTTTTGTTGAACTCCATGCCCAAAGCAGATGGTAAAGTTGGTTTTACAACCCAGGACCATATTTTGGCGTGGATGGATGCTCTAGAGCACCTATATTGCAATGAAAAGATAAAGTATTTGCTTTTGAGGTACACAGGGACATGTCATCAATTTATTCAGATTATGGTGCCTTGGAAAACATCATTACAAATTAAGACAGAGGCATGACCAGGACTGATAAAGCCTGTTTTCACTGAAAAATGAGTGTAAAATAAATGTTGATGTACAGGATATCAGGAAATTTATTGTGAATTTTGTCTTTTTAGGAAAGATTCAATGCATTCAAACAAACACAATTTAATTTCCTTCAGGTACCCTTGATTGTAGGTAAGAACCATAGGACTGCACCATTTTTTTCACTGGTTTTTTAGGAGTGTAAAATAACTGAAAAATTTAAGGCATTGAAACAGAACAGCAAAAGGTACATGACATAATTTTAAAAGCATCAGGTCCAGTTTTTAGAAAGTCATTAGAATTCTTTCTACAGACCTTGCAGAAGCACCCATCCAATATATATATACACCAAGGCATGTATAGTAGGCTCTTCATCCTGGTATTAGAGAGGAGGCTTCACTGAGCATATTTATTGGATACTCCTCAAGTAGGCTGCTCTCACCCAATTTTAGAGATCTAAAGCAAAGACATTTATAATAATAAGTCATTCCCTGTGGTCTCTCTTCAGTCAATGGAAAAAACAAGCCATGACCTATCTGTCACTTAGGCATCACCTTCAGAAAGGAGGAATTTTGCTCTAAAGCATGTCTTTTTCTCCCACTTGGGAGATAACTCCACTTAGGCCAAAGGATCCCTTCAGAGTCTTCTTCCTCTGCATTCTCTTGGATTTGATGAAAAATCTGGGCTGGTCATATAGAGATAGGTTTCTCCACGGTTGTTTCAGAAGTCTGCTTAGGGTCAGAAGAGAGATTTGGACAAGAGACTAATGGTTATGGGTTTTATTGCCTTACTTGTGGAATAGGAGAGTTTCTACTGGTACAAGATGGGAGCACAGCTCCTAGCACCCTTGCTGCCATTCTGAAACGGAATCACTGCTACAGCATGTCCTGCTGTTTTTTTCTGGCTCAAGTCTAATGAAATGTGCACTGAAGTTTATTACACTGATCCTCTGTTCCTTTTAAGATCTGTTTTTTGCAGTTCTGATGGAGTGCTATGAAGAAGGGCTACAGTTTCACTGGCATCATTATTTTTTTATTAAGTTCACCCACATCACACAGTAATTTGGTTTCCTGATTTGGAATCCTGAAGGTTCTCAGTATTCTTTCAACCTATCCATCATGTTAATGACCGTACCAAACACATCCTCTCCAGCCACTGGCACAGATCGTTATGCACCCTGCACTTCTGCCCTAGGTAAGTCCCCTTCTATCCCAATCCAGTTACCCTGGCACAATGGATTTTGCAGCCATTCTAACTACCCAGTCAGTTAGAAGAAAAGATCTAATGTTGGCACCAATGAGAATTTTGTACATACCGCTTTTTGTCCCCAAACTGGAGAAAGCACACTAAACTACCATTGCTGGCTGAGAGGATGCCATCCTGAAAACAGGATGCTGCTATGTGCATTGCTCTGCAAAAGCAGCAAGACCTGCCCACAGTGATCAGCTTCCAGTTTGGGTAATTTCTGTGATCAGAGTGATGAGCTCTATACAGTTATCCATGCTGGAAATATGAACACATATATATTAAGCACTGAAAAGGAGTGTTCAGACTATTTTTCAGCACATCAAGTGACTTGCCTAAAAGAAAGCCAGAATGCTTTATTCACGTGAAGCCAGGCCTGGAAACATGTTTACTCAGGACAGACATTTTAAATACCCTTTCTATGCACAGATCGTGTGGAGTGTTGTTTTTGGTTTTTGCTTTGGTTTGGTTTGGGTTTTTTTGTGGGTTTTTTTGTGGGTTTTGTTTTTTTGTTGTTGTTGTTGTTGTTGTTTGTTGGTTGGTTTTTTGGGGGTTTTTTTGTTTTGCTTTGGTGTTTTGGGAGGGGGGGTTGTTGTTTGTTTAAAAGTGCATAAATATTCATATTTACATTGGAACTTATAAACCACTTAGCTTAATGCTTAACTTAACCCCTTTAATGCTTTCTTTATTCACTTTGGGTTTTGCTCTTGAAGCAGACATCCTGGGACGTGAAACATCTTTGCTTGTGTCTTTCAAAGAGATTTAGATAAATCTGAGCATGAAGAGCCAGTACAGATTAAATTGGTTCTTGTTAGATCTTCAGTAAAGACAGCAATGTTCTGGAGCATCTTAGTCATGAAGGCCAAACTGTTAGACCAAGGAAATGCCAAGCAGGAAGAAAAAATACGCTCATTCATAAACAGCACAGTGAATTCCCCCGCACTCAGCCCGAAGCAACTACAAACTACCTCATGTTTGGCACGGGTCATAACACCCACACAAGTACTGCAGGTCCCCTGCAGGACAGCAGCTAATGAGGTGCTGATAATGCACCACCTCGCTGAACTGGAGAGTTCATAGTCTCCTGCACTGGGAACACCTGTGTGGGGAAGGTGGCTGCCCAGGGCACAGCTCTGACCCCTGCTCTGGGCATCCCCTTGGCCTCCATTCCTGGTACTTCCCAGGCCAGGGAATTATTACCAATATTTTCAAGGCGCAAATATAAAGCCTCCTTTCTGCTAATTGCAAATTATTTAGCTTTTGGCAGATCATTGCTGCAAAAAGAAGTTCTGGAGGCATTAGCGGTACAGTAAATAGTGCTGAGAAGGCAAATGTGTAACCCTGAAAAAATAGCATGTTATTCAACTATCAGAGTGACTGACATGTTGTTTAACTTCAGCACTTTCTTGTTTTAATTAAACATGTCCCTTTCTTTCTTTCTTTCACGAAGAGGCTCTTGGCTAAGGAGCATAATGATTAAAATAAAAATTAATTATTCAGATTTGCTGAGGACAAAGAAAGAATCCTTTCTCAGTAAATTTACAGTGAGTCAGTCTGCCAGGACCAAGAATCAGCACTAAGTGAAAAGAAACCCAAGTAAGCAATTAACAGCAGTACCAGCAACACTAAAGCTGGGAGCTCAAAACACCGTAACCATAAATGTTCTTCAGGTGCTGTTTTAGTTCAAAGTGACTGGAAAATGAGAGCAGTGCACTTCTTCAGAAACTCATACTGAACTGTTAACTCTTGCCACATAACTCCCTCCAGCCTTATTCTTAATGTGTAATCTTAGACATATCTTCACAATCAGAATTGTAACTTCTTATGTTGTTGAGAAATAGGCAATTGGAGTCAATGTTCCTAACGTGTCAAACTCAGTGCCATATTTCAGAAAAAGACTTCACCTATTACTGATAAATTCTTCACCTACTACCTACCGTTTTGTTCCTATTTTCCTCTCAGGGAAAATGGCCATTTCACTGTGGGATCCAAGAAGCCACGCTAAGTCTGGCACAGCTCAAATTTCAGCTCAAACCCCACAAGAATGGCACTTCATAGGTAAAGTGATGCAGAATCAAAGATAGAGCACAAGAAACTGATAGCCTTATTTTGATCATGGTAAAATATAGACTGAATACTGATGTGGAGAACCCTGGTGCTTGAATAGCCTGAAATTACCTAAATCAAACTGCAGCCCACCCTAGTACAAGAGCAGATTTTTGGGAAGAGCTGTCCTTTCTTGAAATTTAAGTTTCTTTGGGCATATGAAGTTATCTCTATAAATCAAGTTTGAAATATGCTTAAAACCTGCCACACTTGTAATTCTAGTTTTACATTGCCATAAATATATCAGTACTGCTTATTTTTAAGGATAAAGTATTAAAGACAAAAAATACACTACACAAAGAAAGTTATGTATGACATATAACAAATTAGATTTGAAAAGGTCAGATGATAACAAAGCCTAACTGTATGCCAAGACCTCCAAATACTCATTCAGCTATTAATTGGGCACTTCACACAGAAGAGCCTTGGCTCTTGGCCATTACATCTGACAGTACAAACTTGGTAACTCGAGTGAGTGCTCTTTGAGGGTCAGATGGTTGCTGCTTTGGTTCGCTTTCCACATTTGTCAGAAGCAGCCAGTCTGACTGCAGACAGAGACCAGAGCCACATGCGTGGCTCTTCCCCACTTCCCCAACATTTGGCAACGCTTAGCTGGCAACCACCTTGTGAATCAAATGACTTCTGTCAGACTTTTCAAGAAATGCAGAAACTGGAGGTTAGGACGGGAAGGCAGCCTTTTGTGTTCCCTCCTGGTAATAAGGATCCTTCTTAGAATCCGCCAGAACCTGGCTTTCCAGGAAGTACTCCTTAAAGCATGATTTTGCTCTCAGCAAAGGTTGCCAAAGTAATTCATGCGCAGCATTCAGAGTAAAATAGGATCTTAGCATTAATCACCTCATTTAAAAAGGAAAGTATCCTCCTTATGTGCTTGAGGATTTTGCCTTTGTTGGGGTTAACCCATAGGTCTCCCGTTAGCATTTTCTGCTCAATTAGTTCTTTCAAAGGGATTATTGAATCTACACAGATATTGTGTAATCTAGGTTAAGTCAGGAAACAGCATAATGAGAAGCAGTTATATGGAGAAGGGAGGTCAAAAAAAGCAGCAACAGGAACTCAGAAAATATGAGGATATAAATAAAAGGACAGGTGCTATCTTCAGTCATGTAATGTGATTTGGACTCAGTAATTGACCTAAAAATAGAGGAGACTAAAAGAAAACATTCTGAAAAGCACAGTAGAGGCCATAATCTCAGCTGGTGTAATTCAATGTACTTCCAGAGAAATGAGTACAGAAGTGAATCACTACAGCAGAATAATAATAACCTATATATTTATAGAAGAAGTGGCAAAAATAGCACTTGTCAAAAAACACTACTCAAAGCTAAAGCAAAATGCTTATCGAAGTAGACCACATTCTGTGAACAGAGCTGTGATTACTATATTATGATTACAGTAAAGGCAGGCGATGCATAGACTCGGTTAATTTTAAATGCAAGTTAAGCAAGAAACATTTGGTAACTATGATACAGATGGTAACAATCCTAAAAAAGAAGGGATCATGTTTATATTTTCCTCCATGGCAGTATTTTTGGAATGACAATGGCGAAGTCAGAACAAATACTTAAGTGGATCCTGCTCAGCTGGGTATCTGTCTGATCACATTTCAAACCTTGCCAGTTTTGCCTTGGGTATAATTATCTCAGACTCTGGAGAATTACTAAAGGAATTTTACTTATCAGAGGCAACTGGTGATTTTAAAGGATGGGCATTCCCCATCAGCCTGTGGACAAAAGGAAACCAAAGGCTGAGATTGCCTCAGACAACATAAACCTGACTCTTAGACTTCTTGCTTTGAAATGAGATGTTAGATCTCCAATCTTCCCTGTTTCAAAACTGCCCTGCTCAGCTCCTGAAAATTTTCACTGTTGAGAAAACTTCAGAGACAGAATAGATGAGGAAATGCTACTTTCCTCCTTGGTTGATTTTTTTTTCCACTTCAATAGAAAACTTTCATGAAGTTGGAAAAATTCTGCTCCAAGAGGAGTAAACTAGAGGAGAAACACTCTTTCTGGCTGGCATCCTTCAGGCCAAGAATACTGCTAAATCCATGCTTTAATCACTGACATTTTATGCAACCGTCTATAATTAAAAGCAGAGTTTTCACCCAAAATGTATCTTATGCAAGCAACATATGTTTTGTGCAACTGAGCTTAACTGTTCCCATCCACTGAAGGAACAACTTCATTCCTGGAGAGCTGAGACCAGACTGCCTCCTTCCAATGCTGCTGGGCTCCAGGAAGCCAAGCGTTACCCTTGCCAGGCTCGTGAGGAGCGATAGCCTTGTTGTTGTAAATCAGCGTAGCATGGCACTACACTGATTTAAACCTCCAGAGACTGTGGCTCCTGTAGAAGCAGGACTGTCTGACTGCCGAGACTTCATGCAGTGCCAGGATAATTGCATCCAGAAGTGGTTTTCTCCCACAGTGGCTAAATGCAAAGCCCTGTAGCAGAGCCAGCTCCCCAGATGCACTGCTGGGTCATTGCATCCATTTCACACATTCGTAGCTGAGCAGCTTTCTATGAACCATTTCAGAATGGTGCACCTCAACACAACAGAGGAATGACAACTGGCAGAAAGGGCTCTGTTATTTGTTTCAATAAGGTTGAGGAATAATTTGATAGCACAAAAACCACACTGTTTAATTGAAACTTTTAATAGCTTTTAAAATTAACAGAATAGTGTTGCAGCCTTCCCAAAGATCAATGAAAGCAGCGTGAGCGTGTTATTTCTTTGAGAACTAGCACAGCCAGAAAGCGTTATGGAAGTGTTAGGGTTATTGGCTTTAAATAGAAGCCAACAAATTATAAAACATCTAAACCAACAGCTTTGATTCACTCTACTTGCTTTGCAGCTGAATAGGCTAAAATGAAATAAAACTAATATATATGCCTCAAGGTTAAAAGATAATTTTTCTATGGAGTTGTAAAGTAGGACACACCTTTTTTCAAACAGAGGAATAAAAACAACAACAACAACCAGGAAAATTTAAACACTACTAGGATCTGTTTGCAAAACATCAGCAACTTCCAAAAAAGGAAAAAGTCATCTTTTTCACATCAGTTTGGACCAACTCTTCTCAAATGCTTAGAAATCTCTCCTAAGAAACAAAAAGAGAATTGGCACCAACTTCAATTCTGTGCTGCAATATCACAAAACACAGTTCAGTAGGATGATACAACTCTTCTTGTTCTCTTAATATTTTCCCCTTGGTTTCTTTTCCCCAGAAGTGTCCCAAAGATTCTTTTTTCATGAGTTCTGTTTTGTTTGAAATACTGATCTGTGTCTGATGTGCTCTGTTCTGCAAAAATGTTCTTATGGTTTGATTTTTTACATTTAATCACTTCCAAAATATCAGAAACTGTGCAACTAGTCACACACTGTGTCACCACTCTTCTTTTATTACATCCTATTAATGTAGACTTTGTTCACGTCTTCTCTAGAGTGAGTCTGTGCATTAGGTACATGAGTATACTCTGCCTTCTGTGCACAAGAGCCTTCTTGTTCCTCACTGGAAATTCTGACATTAACGTTGCATGTGGTCATGAGAAATGTGCTTAGGATGGTGCAGTGGCACTGAAATGCTAAGGAAACCTCACTGTGTGTTTATACTCTCCTAGCAGAGACAAGGGTGTCTGAGGCTCTGTGGTGATACAAATTGCAGAGCAAGTCTGCAGCAATGCAAGATGTGATTAGCAAATCTGTCCAAACTTTGTTCAATAACAGGCAAACTCTTTCTCAACAGCTAGTGAAAATCATTACATTTGGATTGTTTGAAATCCCATTTATTCTATATTTACCAGTCCATGTTTTCTCCAATTTGACAGAAAGCTCAGTATCAGATGTTGTCAGCAGGCTAGAACAAGATTATATTGAAAAGTGGATAGTGGTGTTGGGGCTGTTTTGAGACAGGCTTGTAAAATAAGCAGTTGATTGGTAAACCAGTGGTCTCTTCTATGGATTCTATCAATATTAGCGGGATGATGAATATTACTTGTTCTCAACAGTTGAAAACACTGCATCCATTTAAAGAGCAACAGCATTGTTTTAGCTGTCATAAGGCCTCTGGCAAGTTACGTGGGAGAAGTTGACATGTTTTTGTAGCCAACTGACATAATTGGGAGAAAAAAAAAAAAACAAACAAGAATTTTTTCAGTTTCTGCAGTTTGAAAGATCTTGTCTGTTGGCTTCCCCCCCTTTTCCTCAGCTATATTCACAAGTCTAAGAAAAGACAGTACCTTTTCACTTTTATAACAAGCACATTAAGCAAGGGAGAGCAAGTGCAAATGTGCTCAAGGACTGAAGAGAAATGTAAGGTCTTTGATACTTTAATTCAAAACCAGCCAACTGGAAATCCTTGTGTGAACTTTAGTGTTCTTTAATGGTAGATAGAGATGATCAGGGAAAACATATTGCATTCCCCTATATATAAAATTTTGCAGCTGCTTTGCTGAATGTCATGCCCAACACCAGCAGTAGAACATCTTAGCAGATGTTCCCAACACTGATAGGTCTCAGGTGAGCAAAAATAGTTTAGACAGATGGGGGCATAAGGGGATGACATAAAACATAGCTTTCAATCCTAAAATTCTGTCACAGAGAGTATTTTTTTATCCTAGTCCACCTCAAGGTTTTCTGTTGTTTCCCCCACTCCTTTTCCTAGCACAACTGCAAAAAGCAAGACATGAAGGTGAACTCAGATACTCCAGACCATGTAACAAGCCACAGAAGTTTGAGCAAACAAGCCATTCTGTTGTCAGCTACTTTTGAAGAGGTTGCAGATGCACAAAGTGATCTTCATGCTGAATTTGATGAGTAAAAGTGGAAGCACTTCAGTATGTGACATATTTCTAAAGCCAGACTTTCCCAGCCAGATGATTAGTTCATACTCCATTAGGATATGATGCCTGACACCAAGACCTTTAGTTCTAACAAGTGGCCAGGAATTTGGATACTCCGAGCCCTTCACCCTCATTCGAGACACTGAAGCAAATGCAGTTTTCCTCTGGAGACAGTCTTAGAAATGGGATATAAAAGCAAAGTCCTCTCTTTACATGTGGTTATTAGTAAGCTGCATGTGTTTTAGAGGAGCTCTTTAGGCTTTGTTCTCACAATGCCAGAGCCCCTCTAAACCCTGTGCTCAAGAGATGCAGTTAGCACACTGCATGTAGAAAACAGCAGTCTCAAAACATGAAACTCCTTTTCTAAACATACTTTGTCCCATTATGGGAATCACGAGCGGGGAAGACAAACTGTTCTGCAGCGCTTGGATTTGGATATATCTGAAGATCACTCCCCAGCCCTCAGGCCCTGCTGGGGTATGTCATTGTTCTGTACTGACACAGAGGACTGAATCTCGCCTTCAGCGACTGACATGAAGGAAAAAGCAAAGTGGAAAGGGAAGAAACATTTGTCACTAACATCCCCACACCTGGGGGGTCATATGGGAGACGATCTGGGTGAGCACCATACCAGTTCCATGCATGGCAGGGAAGGTTCAAGGCATGGAGGCAGGAGCAGTGCAAACTCTTGCTGATGACCAGGTTGACAGCCCACCAAACTGGCTAAGCCACACCCTGCCCTCGCCCCAGGCACAGCCAGAAAGAGCAGCTCTTATCTGCTTGATTCCCACCCCACTGGCAGCAGTATCCCCACACACTCTCTCTCAGCATCTGTGAACACCATAGCTCAGCACAAAAAGAAGGGGTCCTGGGCTGGACTGCATTCTCCCAGGCTACCCTGCACTTTTGAAATGAAGAACTGTTTTTACTAAAGAAAGATGCTTTGGTTTCTGACTTTTACCATCTCCCTAAACAGGCATTTCCAAACTTAGGGTCTTCATTAAGATGATGCTAAAGAAGCCTTCTTCTTTAAGAGAAATTTTTAATCACCTTGGCTTTCAAAACAATCTGAATAATCCAGCCTTAAGTCTCCTCATTAAGGCCAGATTTATAAACTCAATCAGACTTTTGCTTGAGGTTTTGCAAATTTGGTTCTAAGTATCCGCATACTTAGAGCTGCACAGATCAGTTTGAAACCCTGGGAAATTAAAAGAAATTAAAACCTCTACACCAAATATTCCTTCCATTGTAACTGACATGAGAGAACATATATATTTTGTATGAAGCTTGTCTTCCCCATCAGTTTGGTGGCTAAATTACAGCTTCTGGGTCAAGGACAGATGAAGAGAATAAAGCTAAAACCTTCTTGGTTTTCTTTTACTTTAGATCTATTTGAAAGATCAAGAGTTTAGTCTTTCACACTTTCCATGGCTTGATAAAGGATGCATCAAGAATGTTTGAGTTCTTGCATCTTCATGAAGAACTGAAATTGATATTAAAGACTTTACAATCTCTTTTATCTGAAGTTAATTAGCCACTGAAAAAAAAATTACATGCTAGCAGAGTCTAAGGCAATCTGACTTAAAAAAAACCCTGTTCCTTTGTCCTATTAAACATCCTCTCGTTTGGCTGTGGCAATTCACTACTTTGCTATTTCTCCAATCACTGTAAAATTGTGCAGGCCTGGTAGGACTTCAAAAGTGAACCATCTGTATTCTGAACGCTTTTCCATGCATGCTCCATAGATTCTTTCCTTCACAGGTGACCTTCACCCAGGATATTTGTCTAAAAGTTGAACAGTAGTCCTGTATTTCAACTGGAGTTTCTCAGCCTTTGCTGATATCAAGCACCCCAGCAGACAGGTCTCCCATCCATACCATTCCCATCTAAGAATGTTGAGGTCCTAGAAGAGGCTGGCAGCAGACAACAAGGGTTTCTATTCATGGTACTCGAGTATCTTTAATGGAATTAAGAGTGATAACAGACCTGACAAATTCTCATTTCCTTGACAATTATAAGGATCATAGGTAGAGAGAGCAACTGTATCTAAAACGAGTTATATTAGCCTGCAAAACAAGGTTATTTTTAAATGCAGGATGCCTGCTTGTAAACTATTTCTCCATAAATTCCTCATAGAAGCAGGGGACATAATACTAGCATTATAACCACTAAACTTAATAAACCTCTGGTTTAAAAGTTTTTAACTTTAGACAAAGCCTGAGACAGATATTTTAAAAGTAGCTTAATTTTTTTAAAATCTTGTTGGGTGAAGGAGGTACCTCTAAACTGTGAGGGAGGCATGTCTTGAGTCAACTGAAGATAATACTTGCTTTTAGCAAAGTCTGCTTTACTGTCCTTGCAGTATAGCAACAACTTTTGCGGTATAGTAATAACCTTGCAACAATAATATTGTACCATATAATTCCAGGAAAATGAACGAAAGTTACATTGGCCTTCACAGGCTTTGGGCTAAAAGAAAAGACAGGTTTGCTCTTACCCTTAAGGTGGAAGAGTTCATGTATATGCTTCTTGTCCTTCTAAGCACTGATGAAAGAATAGGATCTTTTCAAAATTCAGTGAAAATCATAATTAAAATTAGATTCTCTTTCTTATGTACAAAGCCTTGAAGCTGTCTTAATTTGAGTGCTATTCTTCTTGATCTACTTAGCCCTGACAGCTTAAATCAATGTTGAATTAAACTTGTGCCAAACCATCTCCTTTATCAGTATCTTTTTCTCTGAAAGGAATCCCTAGGCACAACTGAAATGGGAGAACCTTTAAAGTAGACTGGCTAAAGATTCCCCCCCAAATTACCATGGATTTCTTTCCCTCGTGCTCAGTGAGGATGCCGGCAGTTAAAAATCCTTTCTGCAAGAGGACCTGCACTGTGAAAAATGAGAACTGCTCCTTTGATTTTAATGGAATTACATTAAACTACTGCAGGTAAGGCTCTGATCCTCTACATTTTTGGATTTCACCCAGGAAGACATTACAGCAGGATAGGTGGTGTCTCATCTTAAAAATTTTTAAAACTACATACAAAGCAGACAGAAGCATGCAAGGGATGACTTGATTATATACACTACATCTTCCCTGTGTTTCAAAAGGCACATGCAGCTGGATTAAACACCTTTCAGTGGTGTCCTAGTTTGGACAAATTTGGAGGAAAATATCCTCTGATAGAAGTCAGGTTACAACCACCCCTCCCCCCCAGGTCCGGGAAAAAAAAATTTTTCCTCGAAGGAAAGTGAAAGAGATAAAAGCTATTTATTTAACAAACACACAGGTGGGGAATAATAATGCTAAATAATGAGATCTCTCTCTGTGGAGAGAAAACCCGGGAAGATTTCAGAGTTCTTCTGTAGGTGCGGTCTCTCTCCTCCTCGGAGCTGGTTGGCGAGGGGCCACCCCCCCGGGCCTCCGGGAAAAAATTCTCCTGATGTGTTCAGATGTTGTTGAAACAGTCCAGAAGAGAAGAAACAAACAAACAAACCAAAATCCTGGGAAAACAAAGTTCAACTCTCCGTCTCTTGCTGGAAAAAGAAGAGCTGGAAAAAAACCCCAAAATTGGCTGAGGGGAAAAAAAAAACCCCAAGGGCACCGCAGAAGCCGAGGAGCGTACCTCCATGTCCTTGAAACAACTACTTTGAAAAGTTTTTTGGTTTTGGTTTCTTTTTTTTTTTCTGTCCCTCTCAGGCTCAGTTTAAAGACACAGAAAAGATTGGTGGGCATAGGGTAGCGATAGGGGATACACATCATAAAGTCACCCCAAGACAAGTGGGAAAGCAGAGCATGGACATTATTTATAATTCCCTTCCTAGAAAGAAAAATATCTTTCCTCTTCAGGCCTTGATGAGGGCTGGGTCCGGAAGAGCCAAGTACCAGCTTGAAGAGCCAAGTCGTGGGGTAGCAATATGGCACAGGCAGATCAACCCAGCAGCCACCAGAGGCTGGAACCTTTTCTCCCCCACACCACTCAGTGGGAAATAGCCTCACAGCAGGAGAAGCACCAGCAGTGGGATGCCCTCCACCAACCCAGGTCCCAGTAGCTGCAGGAGGCCAGGGAGAAACACTCTGGCCAGCCCAGGTGGGATTGGGGAACTGACCATCAGAAGCATAAACATCCTAATACCTCTCTCTCCTAGCTCAGCTTTGCCCCCAGACAGCCTTTCTGGAGCAGAGAGCAGGATCAATGGTGTTATGGAAGGTGGAAAACAAGTCATGGTACCAGCAAGGGTTGGGGCAACTGAACAGGGGAATTCCCTCTGCATCTCCCTCTCCCTCCTCAGCACCTGCCTGAATGAATACGTATCTCCATGAAGAGCATCCTCTCCAGCTAGGTGTCTTACCTCAGCTTCTCCCTCCTCTTCCTCCCCTCTCTGCAGAGAGTTCAGGGCTTCTCCCATACATAAATTGCCAAATTTCTGGGGTTTATTGGCTTTTCCAAGCAGTCCTGTAACCCCTTGCCTCCAATCAGGTCCTCCCTGATCCACTCCAGCCACTCTTTTCTCCCTGGGAGCCCAAGTCACAGATTCTCATAACCCTTCACCCATCTCCTCTGAATGACGTCTTTTCTCCAACAAGAGATGAAGTTTACATGTGGAAATGCACAATGTTAGAGACACAAGTGGATAGTTTGCCTCTGACAGACACAGAGAACCCTCCTGAGTATAGCTGCCAGGTGAACAACGCGTCTTTTGCTCAGAACTGTATGCCCTGCAGTCAGACAGGGATGTACCAAGAACTTGGCTGACTCCTTCCCTGGGGAGTCTCCCAGAGAAAAGCAACATGACAGGCTCTGATGTGACATGTAACATACAGTAATTAAGTACTTCTTCATTATGGCAGAAACATTATGGCATTACTGATAAGTAATGATTTAATTACCCCTTCATTTTTACAGAAAGGTTCCAGTATCAAACCAGTAAGAAAAGAGAAAAGAAAATAAACACGAACCACTTATATGAATACTGCAATAGCACATGATCACGGCAAGCACCCCCTGACCCTCTCCCACCCACTCTCCAACAAGTGTGCAGATAGTTTCCCTGGGATATTGTTGCCACCCAAGCTCGTCATCTGTATACACAGTAATCCACAACATCCAGCACAGAAATTCCTGCTCTCCCACCAGCAAGACCTAGCTGAGTCCAATGTTGCAGCACCCACGCAAGTGCACACACACGTGTATGGGAACAGGAAGCTGGGACAGCTGAGGTCCGTGTGTCATGAACCACTGTGGTCTTCCACAGGGGATGAGAACTGGTGTTTCAAACCAAGTTCATCAGCAACAGCACCATCAGGCCTGCAGTGAGGGAGGCCATCTGCTCACTCTCCCTGAATTCAGGCGGCCCACACAGCGCAGGCATCTTCTCTGTTTGTGTGGAAAAGCTGGTCCTCCGCTGAGCTCAATCCAGCACCTGCAGCAGAAGGAGCACACTCGTCAGATACCCAACACTGTGCTCACGTAACGTGAGCAGTCGTCACCCATACGCCTCTACCAGCTAAAACTGACTGCTGTACCTAGAGTCATCACCACACTGTGTCAAAACAAATCTACTGGCAGCACAAGGGAAAGCATTTCAAGACTGATTAAAGACTTGCCTGCAGGATTTTCCAAATGTAAAGCCTATTTAATCATTGCATTTCTCTGTGCTTTCAGGAAAAGCAACTCGGCTTTGAATGACTCATCCTTCTCAGCCCAAACCATTTGTTCTCTCTGCTAAGTATGGCATCTATTTACTCAGGCAGTCAGGGGCCAGGTGTGAAATGTGTGTCAGGTCTCCTCAGGTCCACAATTATGTACTGTCATATTTTTAATTGAGGTAGTTTCCATGAAAGACCTTTTTTCCACACCCTCAGGACAGCTTGGAAATTCAGAGCTCGTTCCTCCCAAAATGATCACCTCCACAGTGGTGTTCACAGAGAACACAATGCTGCAGGAACAAAAATAATTGTGGAAAAATACTAGAACACAAGCATTTAAACAATAGTGGTGGGTATTTTCCAGAAGCCTGCTGACTCCAGTGATTTTGCTATAAAGTAACTGTGTGGGCGATGCTGCCTGAACTGTGACCCATTACTGGAAGCTAACAGCATGCATGTCAACCCTCTTAAATACCTTTTTTTCTTCACTGTAAAAGCCTGTCCTCATACACACGTACTTAAGAGATTCCAGCCAGAATCTGTTAAGTAAGATCTGTACTTAACAGATTCTGGCTGTACCAGAGGTCTGTGTACAGCCAAATACAAAAAGACACTACATGTCTTTTGTCATATAAGCAGTAAAAAATTAAGGCAATTGTCATGGCTATCTGCCTCCAAGATAAGGAAAGGCTAGTTCCTCATAGCCACGCTAGAAGACTGAGGGTGCACCACGGCAGAGCTGTGTGATGTCATTACTTAGATGTTAAACCCAAACTAACCCTTTTGAGAGTACAAAAGTGATTGCCAGTATGGTCGTTCAGTTAATCCTGAATCAATAACACATTTATTGCAGAAATGCTGATCCCACTGAAGGCAATACCAAAACTTCTGTTTCACATACAGTCCAAAGTACATTCCTGGACTTGGGAAGAAAGTTTGCTAACAAAGAAAGCGCAATTTCACGTTCAGCTAGGAATTTTGGCACATTACAACGTGAGAACCCAAGAGACAGATTGATTTTCTTTAATTATCTAAATTATTTTCAGCATTGCAGTTTGCATCTACTATCGTGCAACTATAGTTCCAGGGTTGCCACAGCTTTTGAAAAGAAATAGATGTTTCCATGTACTTCAGAGCTTGTTGCTTGAAGGAATGCCTTTATACCTTACCCAGCTCTCCTAAGCAGATTGTCTTTTTCTACTTCAGAACTTCAGAACAGAATCAGTAAATTTCACTTTGTTCATTTATTGATTAGCCCTTTTAAAAAAAAAAACTTGTGCATACATATCTCATTTACTTTGTAAAAATCCCTAATATATTAATCAGTTCATGAATCTTGCAAAAAACATGAGAAAAGAACAAATCTCTGCTGACCCGTGCAGACATTTCCCAGCGAGATCTACCATTAATAGCAATACAAAATAATTTTTGATAAGTGAAAACAAGCTTCCTTGAAGATTCAATCTGAGGAGCCATGAAGTTTATTCGACCACAAAGGTAATACTAAACAACAAAAGACTAAAGACAGGGCAAAATATTCTAGTTTGAGTACAGCTGCAACATGGTTAGACACCCTTGTCTTGAAAATCAAATGGGCAGTGCTGGTGTACAGTTTATAGTACTGGAGAGTTTGATGAACCAAAAGGAACTTGTATCATTCTGAAGGAAAGAAAGCTCCCTATGGTTTTAAAGGATGAGCTGTCTGGGATCCTGACCTGTGATGTATCTGCTACTAGTGGTAAGCAAGTCACTTCAGGAGGGACAGGGTTCACAGATGTCATCCAAACAGCAGTTTCCCTCCTTTTACAGGTGGCCTAAGCCAATACAGCTGAGGTGAGACTCTGAACAAACTGCTCTCAGGGTGGCATTTCCCAGATACGGCGTTCCCCAAAGCCTTGTCCTCAGGGGCTACGCGAAGAAAGGGACAATGGCTTTTGTGTTCTGTAACAGCAACCAGACCCATCACTCCTGAAATAGAATAAAATAAAAATGTGTGGTGGTTGCCCCATATACAGCCACGTTAAGAATAAAATAAAAATGTGTGGTGGTTGCCCCATATACAGCCACGTTAAGAACATAAAAGCCAGCATCTACTTGAGAACCTGAAATCTCTCTAGCATTACCTTAATTCAACAATTATTTTCCTTTGCCACTAAATTTAATTAACAGGGTATAGAGATATTGTCTAGAGGGCTTATTTGTTGCAGTCACAGCTTTTTTTCAGACAACATGACATGTCTCAGTATTCTTTGTAGCTAAGAATTCCATTTACAAGAAACTTTGTTAAAAGTGAATGTTAATCTGGCTTAGGTACAGAAAAAAAATTGGTAAACCATGAAATGCAGCATTGAACACAAAGCTAATCCTCAAAGGAAATAAAAAAGAATAGGTTTTGATAGGGCTTTTTTTCTCTCTCCTTTTTGTCCAGCTTTGATGTCTGAAGACAACCTGAAAGTTCTGGAGTCTGTTTTTCCTTCCCAATTTTTTCCTTGCTTTTATATATTAAAGACTTCCAAATCATACCTGAAAGAGCATAATTTCATAACCACATCTATGTAAAGAAAATGTTATTTTTCTAATATATACCTAAGGGGTTTTTTTACAGATGTGCAGACAGACATAAGAACAGACCTCAGCGCAGACAAAGTTTAGCCAATACGCTCAACTTCCATCTCCATTTAAATCTGAGTGGTGTCAGGTCATACAGTCCCAGTGTTAGGGCAGATGTATTTAAACAGACCTATTTTTCCAAATTATGAAGAATTCAGGAGATCACAAACTCTTTGATTACGAGGCAGTGACTACTAATTGTGAAGGATGAAGGTACCTAAGCAGATGGCTCAACATATGGACTTGTTGTTTGGTTGGTTTTTTTGCTTATTTGGGTTTTGTTGTTGTTGTTACTGTTGTTGTTGTTGTGTTGGTTTGGTTTTGGGTTTTTTCCTCAATGTTCAGTTTAATCTGCCACTAACAGGAGACTGCTGGTTTGTTATGAAATCTGCTTGCAGACTGCCCCACCAAAGCAGCAGGACGCTCAGGATGTGCTTTTAAAACCTCACAACAGCATTAAAAGAATACAGATGTTTGATTTCCCAAATACTTAACTGCTTCTCACGTTTCCTTGCAGCAGGGAAAGCTTAAAACCATCTCATTTTTCATTCTGGAGTTTCTTTTGCAATTAGCAACTGTATTCAGACTCACAGCCATCTCAAGGAATCTCCTCCAAGGGCCATAACTATCTCCTAGGAGAAAAACACAGCCAAACACACTTGTAATGCCAAGAACCTACTCATTTACAAATGCAGAAGAGAAGAACTGATCCAGGAACATGAGCTGCACTTGCTCTCTCCAGTTTTCGCAAACGGGGCTGTTCCTTATGAGCTAGAAGGCATTACATCATCCACCTAAATGCCTTGCTTTCTAGGAAGTTGTATTGCTTTCTGAGCCAGCAGGAAAACAAAAGGTTGTTCACAAAGGTCTGTAATAGCTTTATATGGTAGCCAGTGGATGTGACTAAGGATCTCAGAAAGAGGATGAGCTGTGCCAGTGTCACCTCATTTTCTTCCACATTCTGTGCAGCTGGTATTGGGATCAGGAAGCATTGTGAAAGGCTGAGGATGGAGGTGTACTTGGCTTAAATGCAGCATGAATCATGGCTTCGAAGCAGCAAAGCAACCTTTTTCATGATTAAATAGGGCAAATGAAAGCATCCAAGGGAGTGTTTTATCTGCACGCATGTGTATGTACAGCTATCCGACACAGTCATGCACACGACTAACCACAGGGAAATATGAGTGAGTGAACTTGAGAGATGTATGGATGCCCTGCACATGTACATACTCATGGATCTACTGGCATGCAAAAAGCACCTCCTTCACATATTGCTGTGGTTCAGCATGGATACACTGTGTTTGAGGCTTTTCGCTGGGCTTCACTCCTCAGACTGACTTGGGCAAAACAAAACCAAAACTTCCAGGGCATTTCCCCCTCCTAAGTGGCACTGTTGAAGTACTTACACTTTCAACAAGACATCACACCAGTCTTCACTTGAAACAATCATGGAAGGGATTTCTTAATGAAAAACAAGTCCTTAGCCTTGTTTTAATGAAGAACCTGCAGAGACATTCCCATCCTTTCTAGATGGACCACCAGGTGAGCTGTAAGAGTAGTATCAATTTGCCTCAGTATGTCAGGCAAGGTCTTTGAATTAATTTTTCCACAGATTCCCAGTGGAAAGCTGTCACTCCTTCAGTTAACGCAGTCTTGGCACAACTCAGCACAGAGTGCTCGAACCTTGTCCAGCAGTTAGTGCTGCAGTTCACACTGAGAAGACACCAGCATGTAAGTGGGATTTTGCTTTTCCTGGACTTCATTCCCACTCCATGCATGGGAAATCTCCTCGTCTGCACTACAAATGCCCTCTCCTGCCTCTCAGGGAGGCAGCTTGATTTGCATCCCACCAGACATATGAGAGCATCGGTGCCATACAAATCAAGCTCCCCTTCCTCAACAAACACCCACAGCAGCACCTCAGAGAGTAAGAGGAGCACAAACCTGTAAGCCTTTCCTAGGGAAACCACCTCTGCTTCCTGGGATGAGCAAGGATTTTCTTTGTTGAGAATTGTATCTATATAGTGTTAGCATTGTTAACTGCTAACAACCTTGACTTCCAAGAATTTGTGGAGTCTTACCTTTGAATATGTTTTCTTCTCTACAGTAACCCGTACTTTATCATTTAAACGCGTGCACTCTACAAAAATGTTTAAAAAAACCCCAGCATCCATTGCCTGATATTGTCTAACCAGACTGCTGTTTTCTGGTGCAAGAAACAGAGATCAGACGTTCTGAATTTCCCTTTTGTTTACTACTCCAGTTACTATAATGAGTTCTAATGGCATCTCACCTCGATGACTGGGGATGTTATATGTCTTCTCCTATGGAAACAACTTCGTATCCTTGATTATCTTATTATCTTTCTCTACATATTCAGTACTTCAGAGGTAAGTTCATTTTTCTTGAAGACAAGGAGAACCTGAACTAAAATGCAATGCTCCAGATGCGTGTTCATTGCAGATTTTATTCAGTGGTTTATCACGCCATTCCACCACGCTGTTTGATTATTTCCCTCCTAATAATTTTTGGTGTTTGTCATTGAAGAGCTTCCCACTGTGCTTCCAAGATGTTTTTTTCCATTTGATTACAGCCAATTTAGAGAATATCCTCATGTTCAGATGTGCCATCTGCAGTACTTTGTAATTATTCACACCAAATCCAAACTTTTTTATATCATCATCTGCCAGCTTAGAAATGTGAGAACCTTCTGTATTTCTTCACAGCTGTAGGCTGGACTGCCCTCCATAACTGTTTATAACCCACAAATGTTACCAGCTCATTATCAACTCCCTTCTCCACATCACCCAGGAATACACTGTACAGCATTGCGCCCATTCTGATTTCTGTGGGACACCCCAGAAATTTCAGTAACCATTCTCCTTCAAGTCAACACATGATCTCTTCTTACTTCTGTTTCTTATCTTTTAACCAGTAACTAATTGATAGGATGACTTCTTCCCCTTCACAAATGCTAGTCTAGTTTCTTTCAAAACATTCGCCCTATCTATCCACAGTGTTCCCTTAGCACCCGATGAACTCTAGGCTCTTGCTAAAGTGGGACTCCTGTTTCTCACTTCCTTAGGGAAAAAAATGTTCCCATTTGTTTTGCCCATACTACGGCTTTACATGCAACCTCACCAGAATTTATATCCTCCTGTATTTTCCTTCTTTAGATTTCTCTCCTAAAGTTTAAAGATCATTTTTAAAACAAATCTCATTTACTCTTGTTTAGCTTGTTTAACTTTTTCCAGGTGTGGAAGTAGAGGGACACCCTTTTAAAAATTGATTTAGATTCACTCCAAGGTCCCACTGCACATCTAAACGTGCTGCAAGACTCCATGACACCTTCAAGTGTTTAGGCCTCCAGCTGCTCCTTTTACTTTCCTTTTTTTGCTTTCTAATGCTTACAATTTGCCCCTTTCAAGCTGAAAAACAAATGTGGTAGATTTTCTGCATGGCATCTATTTGGTAAACAAAAATTCTATTCTCTTCTTTTCTCCCTGGGAAGACCAGAACATGGATCACCATATCTTCATGTTCATACTCAACCCCTGACATTTATTGCAATTGCAATGCAAAATCTTGCTACCAAAGACTTAAGAATATAATGTACATTAACAGTGAAGATATCTGTATCTAATAGTGTACCAAACTGAGAATAAAATAAAAACATAAAGCCTGAGCCTTAACACACACAGACCAAATGCACTACCACAGATCTTAACCACAGAACATAGTAACACTAGAAAATTAGCAGAGAAAAATCACCATTAGTTTTAAGAAAAAACTGATGTTGAGAGAGTTATCCTTTACCACTTAGAAACAAAAATAGGGATGTTTTCTGTAAGAAAATCAGGGTAGAGAAATTAATCACATCTAAGCGTTAAGCCCCAGCTCCACTTTTCCTGAAGCATCTTAATTGAAAAAAAAAAAAAAAAAGAAAAATCACTGTGTTATGTATGTCCCTTCTTATTTTCTATCATATGCTATCTCCTGTGAGTAAGGAAACATACATTTCCTCTCATCTGTATTTAAATGTTTAAGGTATCACAGATAAAAATATACCAAATTATTCATTTCTCAGCAAAATTGGTTTTGTAAATGAAATAACTCCTTGTTCATCAAAGTTTAAAAGTTTGTGCCATTGACTTCAAAGGGCAGCACGCAGGCTTTTCTAGAGACAGTAGTTTTGGAAAAAAAGGTGTGAAGTAAACACAATAAAAACAAGCATCTTCTTATCATCTTGGAACCATCTCTCCAAAGCATTTCTACAGAGTAATGCTTAACTTGGTTTAAATTTGTTTGGGTCAGAATTTAAAGATGCAGAGCCAGAAGTTCAGCTGGGGTAAAACTATACCAGCTCTAGATCCTGTCTCACGGATCAAGTAATAAAGTGGAAAATCAGAAAATCTAAAGATAAATTATTTATATTTTTGTTAGTCAGTTTTGGAAAAGAGGGTTTTTTTTTGAAAATGTTGCTTGAAAACAAATTTTTAAAACCTGCTAAGTGTTTTTAAAGTGTTTTAAAACTGACCAGAATTTCTTAATTGTTGTTGAAATGATTTTGTCCAAATTTTGTGGAGAAATTCCTGCATTCAGCTGTGAATAAACAACACCAAATTCTTGATTGTTAGTACCTCTAGCTTAGAGCCATCTTTTAGCTAGTTCCCCCTGCTTTTTCCAAAAGTAGCATATTAACTGGGATCCTAAGTATTGCTTGGGGAACACAGTGATAGAAATGAGACCAATTTTACTCTAAAGGAAATTTTAGAGAAATTAGGGGAATTACATCAGGAAGTAATTTTGCTCAGCCTACTCAGAGACACTACATGTCTTGTTAAGTAGAGTTTTTTATATTGCCAGTACAGTATAACATTTTATCTGCTGTCTTCAGATTCAGACGTGTATTTAACCCTACTGCTTTTGGGTCGTGCAGGAGGCCATACAGAGCTTGGGAGGCTGGGGTAGATATTCAGATAGAGCTTGGAAACAGGAAAGTACAAAGTGGGAACTAAAGAGGATGTGTAATCAACAACCGCCTCTCCTTAGGAAATAAAATTTTTATTTAAGGGAGTTGGTGGCAGGGACAGAAATATCAGACAGTGGATATTTTATGGACAGACCATGCCCTTTACAAACATTAACATTGTCTTAATTTGCCAAAAACTGCTCATGGAGATATGCAAACAGCTAAGTTGGTCACAAGAACTCACCCTACAAGGATGACACAAAAGTGCAAAAATGACATAAAAAGTTGACTCTATGTCCATTTAAAAAAAAATTGTCTTTTTTTTTCCCCCTGTTCTCTCACTTGCTTTGAAACAAATTTTAGCTATTTTTTTAACAGTGTTCTGAAAAAAGCAAGATAAACAAGCTTCTGCCCGTGTAACAAAACTGTAACAGAAATAATGGATAAACTAACAGGAGAGATTACTCTGGAGGGTTTAAAAAAATTTTTAAGGCTGATCTTTAACACTTTTTCTTGCAAAGCAGCATTTAATATGTTTTTTAATCCACCTTTCTGTAATACATATTCCAGAACAGTTAGACTGCCAGTTAGACTGGATCTATAGGGACCCAGAGACAAGCATCATTTTATTATGGTAATAAAGGACAAGAGGAATACATTCTTGTGGATTTGTTCCCTTTGAAAACTTTATCTATGAAAAGAGAAAACCACTGTGTTTTTAAAGACAGCGGAGATTTAAAATATCCATTTCATATGCAAGGCTGAGTTTAACCACATGTGGACTTCCTATTTTCCCAAATGCTTAGCCACAAAATCGTACAAAAACACATATATGCTAACACACAGCAGAATATGCCCAGCCTATGTATTCATTTATTTCCTTCACTTTTTTTAAAAGGCTGCTCCCTCAAAAATAGAAGTTACGTTTAGTTATGAACTAATATACATCTTAAACCCACCAGATTTATTTATTTTTTAAATTATCACTAATGGTACTCTAGTTTGAACAGCATACTAAGCTTGCTGTTGCCTTCTTGCTGTACTTCCCTGTGCTGAGGTCACCTACCTGGAGCTCATGCAAGGCAGTAAGTGGTGTAAGATGAAAACCTGCCACATACCCCCAGCTTACCTCTCTTCGACGTCCTGAGGTGCAGCTCCTCCAGGTTGCCTCCTCCCCAGCACTGCCGGAATGCCCTCCAAGAAGTTAACCAAGCATCAGTCCCTTACAGTCGGAGCCAGGGCACTCTGCTCTGCCCACACTGCGCCCCTTTCCCATCGTGGCAGGCAGCCCACCAGCTGCTCACCTTGCACCCATGGGTGAGACGTGCCCTTCAGGGACCCTCCACTCCTGGACCTCTCACAGCCCACTTCATCATCGCTCCTCTCTTCAACCTCACGAGCACGGAACAAACCAAGAGTGCTCTGGCACTGGACAGCTTTCTTATCAATAAATTACTCTGCTTTACATGGTTCAAATTTAAGCTTTTATTTGGTTTTTAAATTAAAAAAATAAATTCCGTTATTAAATAGTGGAATGGGTCTAAACTAATGTTTACATATTAATTCACTTGCTTTAGGATACCACCAGAGAAATAATTGAAGTATACCACCCAGACAAAACTTTCTGTCAGAAAGCTCAACAGTGGTGTAATTCAGATAAATAGGAAAAAAAAGCCCCAAAAGTCTTAATGTTTACAATGAATGTTAGAAGTAAACCTCTGGTTTTAGCGTCATCCAACTCTAGTTTCCATCACAAAGGCAGTCATTGTATTCAGAATACTATACCACAGTGCTAATGTCATCAGCTTCGTCTGGTTTCTTTTGCCTGCTTGGCAGGGATTTCAAGTACTCAAGGTGCCTCCTTGCGTCCTCCTGGTTCTGTCGGACGTAGTAAACCACGTACGAGATCACCATGGTGAACCAGCCAAACATGGTGACCAGCATGGCGTAGTCAGTAGTCTTTTTAGGGAGGTTGCAGAGGTCGGCGTCGTTGGCAGCATTGAGGAAGGGTCTCCCCGCGTGCTCGTCCAGCACAGAGGTCTTGCAGATGACGTTGTTGGCCGTCTCGTGGTTGGAGGCCATGCTCCGCAGCACCTGCTGCAGCGTGCAGTCACAGTGCCAGGGGTTGTTGGCGATTCTGGCCCTGGCCTTCAGGTTGTTGAAAGCGTTTTTGTGCACGCTTTTAATCCGGTTGTCGGACAAATCCAGAGTCTGCAAGGTTTCTGCCACCCCTTTAAAGGCATGTTCATCTATAAACTCAATCCCGTTTTTTGATAAATTGAGGACTCTCAGTTGGTGCAAGTCCTTAAAAATTTCGTTGGGGATAGATGTTATCTGATTGGAGTCCAAATAAAGTAAGACTGTTTCTGGAGGAAGATCTCTGGGTATTTCCTTGAGGTTTGCATTGCTACAGCTGACGTTCAGACCTCCGGAGTGGGAACAGAGGCAGCCTTTCGGGCACATACTGGCAGAATGAAAGCACAGTATCATGAGGACAAAACTTTGTAAGAGCAGACACATGGAGAGGGAACGAGTTAACCACAGGTCTACCAAATGCATGCTGGGCTGTCAGCATAATCACATGACCATTTCTCATTCAGCCAGCAGGGTGGGAAAAGGCTCGGCAAAGCTGAAACGTGGCTTCATTTTCTTCAGCGGCATTAGTAAAAACTGGTTGCTAACACGTGGGCTTCCTCATGGTCAATACGCTTCTTAGAAGCACACCTACAGAGAAGAAGGAAAAAAAGTTTTTATACCACAAACTCCAATCCTAACTTTTTTTTCATTAAAAAAATAGAAATAAAAAGATGTTAAAGGGAAATGCCACACTAAATAAATGATCTATTATCTTAGGTAACTCCTATTAGCATTAATCTGAGTTTAGTGCATAAATCCCCAGGACACTTTTACGAGGATAGACTACACTTACAACAAATTGCAGAGGTTTGGTCTTTAATACTTTATTAGAGAAGGCACTGGTTAGCTTTTATCACAGACTCTTCTAAAACAGCTATAAAACTAAATTTTCCCTTGCTGAAATAGAAGATGCATTGACAGGAGCTAAGACTTGTATCTCCAGCAACAGTGATAGATTAAGTGAGGAATTTGTGGTGGTTAATGCGAACTTATCTCAAAACAATTTATGCTATTTTAAGTCCAAGTCAAAGTACTTCAGCAAAGAAATATGTTTATCGAGGAACAAAAATCAGGTAAACCAAATGCTGCTGCAAGACACCACAATCATCCACCATCTCCTTGTTTGTCTCCCCCTCCTTCTCTTTTGCTTCAGGATGCTGGATTTCTTGTACCTCCCAGCATTTTGTGAGACCCACAGACACAATTTCTACTTCCAGGTTTTTTAAAATTTTCTTTTCATGTAACAAAGAGAAAAAGAAATGGAAGAATTGCCAAAAACTCACATACCCCACCCTCCAAAACAAATAAAACTCACGAAACCTATATACGAGCCAAACATTAAAATACCTTATTCACGGCATGTCATTCGCTAATAGCACATATGAAAAATGCTGTTTCTGCTTCTCCCCCCTCAAGTTGGCTTTAAAATAGCAAACTTCCAGAAGCTTTTCCATTTTCTCCTTCAAGTGGAACACAAATACAGAAGTCTGAAATGCTGACCTATACGGTTTCAAAGACAACCCTTTCCCCCCCCC